>CAIGQQ010033701.1:4314086-4334365 GCA_903798035.1 Danio albolineatus
ACACCCCTTCATTACACAATTAACATCAGACTCAAATAACCACGCCCCATTGATACATATTTAACACCAGAGTCGACACCCCTTCATTACACAACATTAGAATACATTAGCCACACTCGTTCATTATACAATTAACGTTAACATTTAATAACCACTGCCCCTCGAATAAAATAATTAACACAAGAGAAAGCCACACTCCTTGCATAATTAATACCAGAGTCTAATAGCCACACCTCATCATTGCATAATTAATGCAAGTCTAAAAAACCACACCCCTTCAATACACAATTAACATCAGACTTGAATAACCACACCCCATCTATGCATGTTTAACACTAGTCTAATAGCCACACCCCTTCATTACACAAGTTACATCAGCGTATATAGCCACACCCCTTCATTAAACAATTAACACCAGACTCAAATAATCATCCCCATCAATGCATAATTAACACCAGACTCTAATAACCACACCCTCTTCATTACACAATTAACAACAGACTGAAATAACCACGCCCCATCAATGCATAATTAACACCAGACTCTAATAGCCACACCCTCTTCATTACACAAATAACATCAGACTCATACAAACCACGCCCAACTGATACATATTTAACACCAGAGTCGACACCCCTTCATTACACAACATCAGAATAAATTAGCCACACTCGTTCATTACACAATTAACGTTAACATTTAATAACCACTGCCCCTCGAATAAAATTATTTAGCACAAGAGATAGCCACACCCCTTCACAACATAATTGACATCAATGTTCAATAACCACGCCCCCTTTTATGCATAATTAACACCACAGTCTGCTCTAGATGAGGATGTGCAGAAGCTGGAGCCCTCATGTAAACAGCCTGCATGTTATCCGTCCAGTAAAAAGGGCTGACACTGCGAATATGCAAATAAGAGCATTAACCCACTTTAGGAGTGTACAGTGTAACACATCAGCATATAATTACCCTGGATTAAATGCTAGATTAGTGAAATGCAGAATAAGATAACCCAGGATTCTGTTTACCACAAGAGTTAATGCTATAAGCTAACCACAGCGTTAGCCAATTCAGTGAAAAGCTCGAGCTAGTGTTTTATTGATAAGCGTGTTTTACTGAATGTAACCCCAAACCATCTTTTTCAGTTACAGGAGTGGAGGAGTGTGTTGTGAAGCCACTTTCATGCATGTTGCAGGAGCATGAAATGCAAAATGTGTGTATACCAGACCACAGCTAGCTAGCTAACATTATCTGTGTAAAGGTAGTCCACAGTGTTCATTTGTGCTTCCTAAAACTCCACGTTTATGATCCTCAATGTCGCTGATATTAGCTTTAGAAGGTGAAAACTCTAATGTGCTTAATTCACGCGGCCGCCATTTTAAAAAAATGAAATCGAGGCTATGGTGGGAAGAAACCGGGAGGATAGGACTAGCACTGTAAACATTGCAACAACATGCATATATGGTGTAAACATCATAAATAAAGTGCATATATGGTGTAAACATCACTTTATCATTCAGTTAAGTTTAATTTTTAAACAATTAAAAGGACATTAGACATCAAACAACATAACAATCTCTTTTAGAGTAATACGCTCAAGTGTCCTCCTAGGCTTCAGTTCATGGCACCAGGTAAACACTGTGTGGACGTTTCCCTACTTCAGGCTATGTAACCCAGTGAGAGATAAAACAATGTGGTTCTCTGTAGCACACCTTCGTGTCGTCTGTAATAGTGTTGTCCCGGTACTGACCTTATAAACCTTAGTTGATGTGTAACGTAGCTGTGTGAACATAAACATCTCTGAATGTAAGACGCTCAAAGTTCAATGCAAAGGGAGACATTAGCTTTTACAGAGTTAGCTTAGCAATACAGCGAATGAAGTTTGGGGACTACATAAAAATACATCCAGGTTAATGATGTCATAAACCCTTCAGGTTACACGCATACACCGCACGCAGCGAAGGGGTGTGGCCAGAGCAACTAAATGAACTAAAGTTTAAAGAGCCCATATTATGGATTTTTAAAAATGACCTTCCATGCAGTGTGTACCACAGCTCTAAGGGAAGTGAAATGTCCAGCTAAGGCTTAAATCTGAAAGTGCAAAGTGTTTAAAACGATTGATTCATCTATAAAAGAGTCGACTCATTGTTGTTTAAATGAATCGTTATTAGAACAAGTCTTTAGCCGTTTCGGCTTGACGTCAACGCGAAACATACTAGTTGTGCGCGCAGACCCCGGTAAAATTGAACTCCCCGGCCCCGCCCACAGACAGGAAGAAGAAGTGGAAGCCAGTAAGTGCCTTGTGAGTAAGTAATTGCAGTAAGTGTTGTAGCATAACCAGCGGGACAGCAGTGATGTGTGATCTGAGTAATATCTAAGTAAATCTTTATACTGTTTGATGGCAGTATAAAGATTTAGAGAGAAGTTTTTGACAGCTTTTTTAGTGTTGGTTTTTGCGTTTTGCTCTTTGTAAACGGTCCCTAAGAAACGGTCTCTTTGCTGCCTGTGCACGGAGTTTAATATAATGCATCCAGCGCGTAAGAAAGCTAATTTTTAGGAAAATAAGGTTGTAGGTGATTGTATACATTGTGACGGTTGAAAAGAGGTGTTATTTGTGTAGGAACAATGTTTCGGTCATGAGTTATTAATCCGGAAAACACGACTGCTGCTAACTTTACTAAACTTATAGGCATTCCGGTTAAATCATGACCCGCAGACGCTGTGCTCTGAAGTGCGAGGGAAAAGCTGTGTTCTGTTCCCTACCTGGAAACCTCTTTTCCCTACCTGGAGTGGTTGAGGTTTTTTCGTAAAATACCTGAGAATTATAGCCCCAACACGGTGCTGTATTCACGTCATCTCTCTGAAGAGAGCTACACCAATCTACACGCTTACAACGCGGGATTTGTTGCACGGTTGTTGTTAAAGGATGGATCAATACCCAGTTTATTTGGACCTGCGTGTTCTTCCAGTCGTGTTGACTGTAACAAGGTAAATATGGATGTAGTTGTCTGTATTGTGTTTGCTCCGTGCAGCATGTAGCGGTAGCCATTTAGCTTACTGCCGAATGTAACTATTTGTTGGCTTACAATAGTCCATGAAGTGTTAATTATTACTGAATGTTTGTTGTTATGATGAAGAATTTAGCAATACGCTGTTGTACAACCGCGGTGATGCTTTTCAATATGTTCTGGCATTGGGCTGCTGACACGGACGTGACGTGGTAGCGTAACGTAAAGGAGGTGCTTTTGGGGAAAAGACTCGCTCAGACGATTCATATGGGAGTCGGTGGGAAAATGAGGTAAAAATAAATAGATATTATAAGACATCGAAAGTGTTTTTTAACCTTGCATACATATCATCCTGTTGTTTGGGACTTCAAAAAGTGAAATTTAACCGTTCTCAACCCACCATATGGGCTCTTTAAAATATGATATCGTAGTGGACCACCCCTTTAAATTAATGGGAGGGCAAAAAATGTGACTGCAACTGTCTCTGTTAAAGATTACAGGTGCAAAAATGTGCCTTGATGTACTTGAATGTTAAAAATGTGTTATCCTACAATACAAAGTTACTTGTAAAATAAATTAACATGGAAGATTATTTTGAGTTTAAGTTAATTAATTAGCTTGTTTATGAAGACTGCAGAGTCACGCATGAAAGAAAATGACTTCAAATAATTGTTTAAGTAGTTTGTGTGATTTTGGGGCCCTGCAGCAATTCCAGCCAAGGGGCCCAAAAGTTCTAAAATGCACCTTTTGTATTTACATTTTTTATTATTATTATTTAGCAATTTTTTTTCTTATATCATTCGATCTCGTTTTCATTACATTTTATTTTCATGCAAAATACTAATAACATGTAAAGCACCTTGTAAAACTTTTGAAACGATTTGTTTTTTTAAGTTGAATTCACAACGAAACATAATAAATGACTTATTTGGTTTTTAAAACCAAAGTCTTCACTGATTTGACCGATAGACTGGTCCATGATTGAAGGTGAGATGGCACATCGGTGCAGATATAATATTTATGTTCAAATGACAACATTTTAGACCCTCACTGGACAAAATATGATAGAAAACATCGTTATATAGTTTATAAAGAGCTATTCCAGCGTTAAGGATGTGACATTTGCAGTAAAAACTTAAAACATAAACGCACAGAAAAGGTATATGTTAACACTATATTGAAGCATCTGTTTATTTTTTATACACAGAATTATGGCATAAGAAAAATATCAATCTTTAAACAATTTTTATACTTTAAATGAGGAAGATAAACATGCGTTATGGATGTGACAAAAATAGTCTGGTAGTTTGCAGCACACAACATACTTTGTAGAAATTCTATGAATTAAACTGCGCAAGCCAAAAGAAATAATGCTAATCTAAAGGATAAGAGTCGGCTCTCTATAGAATGAACATCATTGATTTTATTTTATTTTACTTTTTTGCCTTTATGGGGAAAAAGTGTCGTTATAGATGTGACACTTTTCCGTTATGGATGTGACATGTGAAATTGCCACTTGTGTGACTTTGGTAAATGAAACATAATTGTTTGAAAACACTGACCAAGACATTTCTGAGTATTTCTACACTCTAAAAAAAAAAGGTGCTAAATAGCATAAAACTGGTTCTTTGGTCGTAACGAGGGGGGAACCTTTTTTGGTGCTATACAGCACCTTAAAAAATAGGTGCTATATAGTTCTTTTGTCAAATGGTGCTATATAGCACCTATATTTTAAGGTGCTCATAATGTTACTTTACCCTTTCCGCAAATAAAACCGGCATAAGGAGTTATGAGAATTAGCTATAAGAACAAGTGCTTACCAGTAGTATTGGTGCTATATAGCACTTTAAATCCCCCAAAGAACCACTGAAAAACCTTTATGGTGCTTTAAATGTTCTTTACACAGTAAAAGTGCTATATAGCACCCTGACCACCTTAAAGAACCACTGAAGAACCACTGAAGAACCTTTATGGTGCTTTAAGGGTTCTTTACACAGTAAAAGTGCTAAATAGCACCTCAAATATCGCAAAGAACTACTGAAGAACCACTGAAGAACCTTTTTTTTTTAGAGTGTACTATAAAATAAAAGAATACACAAAAAGAATTTAAAGGGTTTCGCTATTTTGGTGACAACTTAATTTGTTTATGACAAGGCTGACATTTGCATGGAATTGCTCAGTATAGTTTATACTTCTAGGTATTTATTTGGGGGCCCTCAGATTTCCTGGGGCCCTAAGCAGCCGCTTACCTTGCTTATTGGTTAAATCTGCCCGTTTGTGATGTATGTTAAAGTGTGCCCCCTGCCGGCCCCCCAGTTACTCTGGTCTAGAACCGCCACTGGCAGGTGGCTGCTTCTCACTCATGGCTGTCACGTAACCAAACCGGATCCCTGGGTAGAACACTTCTGCTTATCGCCATTTCATATGCGCCATCGGTTTGTTATTGAAAGTAGTAAGTAGTGTTTTATACGTTATATAATTATACATTTTAAATATTTTAAATAATAAAACAAGATGCCTTGTCTAGCAGAGATTAAAAAACTGGAAGTGTTCTACCCAGGTTGACTGGAACGCAAAAAGTTGCGCATATACCCTATTATATAACGCAGGGATCACCAAACTTGTTCCTGGAGGTCAGGTGTCCTGCAGATTTTAGCTCCAACCCTAATCAAACACACCTCAACAAGCTAATCAAGCTCTCACTAGGTATACTTGAAACATCCAGGCAGGTGTTTTGAGGCAAGTTGGAGCTAAACCCTGCAGGGACACCAGACCTCCAGGACCGAGATTGGTGATCCCTGATGTAACGTATAAAACACTACTTACTACTTTCAATAACAAACGGGTGGCGCATATGAAATGGCGATGAGCGGAAGTGTTTTACCCAGGGATCCGGTTTGGTCACGTGACGTTCAACATATACCCCATTCTAATGAAGGAGAGATCATCACTAATGGGCGGAGCTTTCCCCCTCTGATGACATGTATAAAAGGAGAATGTCAATCAAAGTGTTTCTGCAGACTGTTTTTATCAAGTGCAAAAAACATTATTAGCTTTAACCATTAGATGCTAGCTATATTCACACACTGTTCCCACACAACTGTGTTTAAACCCCTTATAAAAGTCATTGTTGTTGTATAATTGGTCCCCTTTTAAAACAGAAGACAACCAATACAGAGGAATTCTTGTATTGGTGAAGTCAATATCTGCCTTTAAATGGATTGAGCTCTTTTTATCTTCACTCCTACATCACTGTTACATAAGTACATGTGTGTGTGTGTGTCTGTTGAAATGCATGCGCCAATGTCCACATCATCTGCTTTATTGCGCATTTCTGTGTGGTTGCAATTGTGTATGCACTGGTGGTGTGTGTGTTACTGAATATGGCTGCAGAACTGAGCAGCGATGATGTTCTCTTGGTTCGGTTTTAATACATGAACTTTTATATAAAAAGGAGAGTTGCCCATAGCAACAGTACAGCACTTATCATGATAAAATTACATTCACATACATTCATGCTCAAGGGGACATTAATATTTAACACACACACACACACATCTGCAACATATCTGCAGTCAGAATGTGCATTCACTATTCACACACATTGCTGGATAGATGCATGTGTAAACATGTGCCATATTTACATACCCAGATGTGCCATGTGTATTGTTTATACATATTTAATTATAGACATTAATGTTACAATCATGAGTGTATTACTAAAAGCCTTTATCAAAGCGGAATTTATTACCGGAAGTGCCATATTTGAAGCGGTTTATCGCATCTTCCGGTTTTGCTAGCCTAGCAGAAACATGTCAGGAGATCCTTACTGTCCATATTTGGCCAAGAAGAAATGGTTCGCTTGGTTAAAGGATCAAAGTAGAGTGAAATAAGTCATTATGCGAAAGCAAAATTAAGCAGTTTCCTGTTTGTTTTTTTCCTCTCTCACTTATCTGTGTAAAATCGCACCATCTTGTGGTAAACTTAGATGTTACAACATTAAATAGTTACCTAATATTAAAAGCAGTTAGCTTGGAATGTGGTTCGTTTGGCTGTTTTCAACAAAATAAATACATAATTATTAAAAATTACTTAATGTACTGTGTCATATGAATTTTACCTCGATTAAATGTGGTGGAGTTTGCATGTTCTCCCCGTGCTGGCGTGGGTTTCCTCGAGGGTGCTGCGGTCCCACGGGTTAATGCGCTACAGGTGTATTGGATGGACTAAATTGGCTGAAGTGTATGTGTATGAATGAGTGAATGTTTCCCTGCACCTAGGGCTGTGTGAAACATATGCTGGATAAGTTTGGCGGTTCATTCCACTGTGGAATGTGAATGAATGAATGAAATGTGCTAATGTTTTGAACCATACAGTAACTGCCCTAGTAGCCAAGAATTCTGGCCCAGATTTGGCATGAATCTGGCAGAGCAGGCATTCATCCGGCACTGGCATACGGCATGTGGGCCAAACATGGCCCTGGTTTGGCAGAGGTGGCACAGTCTTTAAGGCGGCACACAATACTTGGGCCAGATGTAAAATGTAGTATTCGGGCCAGATGTTATTAACTGATATGTGGGCCATGTAAGTTTGGCCAGTTTGACCCACATTTAAAATACATTTTTATTATTTTCAAGAAAAGAAAAAAATAATTTTACCAATCAGGTCACTTTGAGAAAAAGCACGGCCATAGCACGCCTACAGCGCAATGATTCATGGGTTTATCAATTTCCTTGCTGTAGTAACACACCAACATATCTGGCCCAGTTCAGGCCCAATTATGGGTGATTAACTTGGCTGAGTCTTGGCCCGGGGCCACGGTGGCCTAGTGGTTAGCACGTTCACCTCACAGCAAGAAGGTCGCTGGTTCGATCCCCGGTTGGGCCAGTTGGCATTTCTGTGTGGAGTTTGCATGTTCTCCCCGTGGTTGCGTGGGTTTCCTCCGGGTGCTCCGGTTTCCCCCACAGTCCAAAGACATGTGGTACAGGTGAATTGGGTAAGCTAAATTGTCCGTAGTGTATGTGTGTGAATGAGAATGTATGAATGTGTTTCCCAGAGATGGGTTGTGGCTGGAAGGGCATCCGCTGCGTAAAACAAATGCTGGATAAGTTGGCGGTTCATTCCACTGTGGCGACCCCGTATTAATAAAGGGACTAAGCCGAAAAGAAAATGAATGAATGAATGAGTCTTGGCCCAGATATGGTCCATGTTTGGCCCTTGTCTGGAAGCTAGACTTGGTCCAGTCATGTACCGTAATTCACTGCGGCATGTGGGCCAAGCAAAAGCTGATTGTGTGGGCCAGAGATATTTTGCTATGTGGGTGCATTATACTGTATATATTTTACAACTGTGTACAGCAGAGATGTCCAAACTCAGGCCTGGAGGGCCGGTGTCCTGCAAAGTTTAGTCCCAACCCCAATCAGACACACCTGGGCTAGCTAATAAAGCTAGGCTTTCTAGAAGCATCCTTGCAGCTGTGTTGAGGCAAGTTGGAGCTAAAATCTGCAGGAAACCGGCCCTCCAGCACTGAGTTTGGACATGCCTGTACAGGGTATCAGTGATTAACTGTAATAAATACTGCAGTATACTTTGTTTTTACTGCAGTAAATGGTGTAAATCTACACTTTTGGGTATTTGTTTAGATTTCTATTTGTTTGACTGAGTGTGGAGTCATGGGAGTTTTAACCTTCATTACACGACACGTCATTAGCAAACACACAGCACACACACTCAGTCTCACTAAAATAGCTTATTTCTCTAGATCTGAACGTTCTTTTACACATTTGGGATAATTTATATGTACATAAGTCCGCAAATAATACTGTTCAAGTGGTTTTTGGATATTTTAATGAAAAAAAAGTACATATTGTTATTTTAAACCTTAGTGGTGTCCAAAACGCGGTTTATTTACTTTTACCATGACATTGCAGAATATGCTATTTGGCTAAATTGGTAGGCTAACAGTTTGGGCACTTGACCACACAAAATTAGCTGATACAAACAAACTTAATCATATACATGGTTAAAAAAAAATGTTATAAGGTACAAAAATATTGCAATAAGTATTTGCATTTTGGTAGTGCAGCCCAAAATTACAATGTTTGTCCACTTCTGTGTCGTACGCTGCAGAATGTTAGAGGAAAAACAGCCATTGACTGCCATATTATTATTTCAAAGGCAGCTTTTCCACTTCAACATTCTTCAAAATATCATGTTTTGTTCAACATAAGTTTTAAACAACTTAATTGTCAGTAAATTTTCATTTTTGGTGTTTCTTTAATCCACAAATTTGTAGAATGGGTTATACACTCACCTGACTATTGCCAGGTTGGACCCCCTTTTGCAATCAGAACTGCCTTAATCCTTCGTGGCATAGGTTTCACAATCTTCTGCAAATATTCCTTAGAGATTTTGCTCCATATTGACATGATAGCATCACGCAGTTGCTGCAGATTTGTCGGCTGCACATCCATGATGCGAATCTCCCGTTCCACCACATCCCAAAGGTGCTCTATTGGATTGAGTTCTGGTGACTGTGGAGGCCATTTGAGTACAGTGGACTCAATCATGTTCAAGAAACCAGTCTAGGATGATTCACGCCATCAGAAGATAAGTACACTGTGGTCATAAAGGGATGGACATGGTCAGCAACAATAGGCTGTGGCGTTGACATGATGCTCAATTGATACTAACGGGCCCAAAGAGCACCAAGAATATATCCCCCACACCATTACACCTCTACCAGCCTTACCCGTTGATACAAAGCAGGCTGGATTCATGCTTTCATGTTGTTGACGCCAAATTCTGACCCGACTATCCGAATGTTGCAGCAGAAATAGAGACTCATCAGACCAGACAACGTTTCTCCAATCTTCTATTGTCCAATATCAGTGAGCCTGTGTGAGCCTCAGTTTCCTGTTCTTAGCTGACAGGAGCGGCATAATAATATAAAGAAGATAATATTATAATAATTATTTTTTTTTAAATAAATAAATGGTCATATAATAATAATAATAATAATAATAATGATAATTTTTAAATAAAATAAATGGTCATATTATAATATATTTTTTAAATAAAATAAATGGTCATATTTTAATTATTTTTTTAAATAAAATTAATGGTCATATTATAATAATGATGATTATTATTTAAATAAAATAAATGGTCATATTATAATAATGATTATTATTTAAATAAAATAAATGGTCATATTATAATAATTATCATTTTTTAAATAAAAAAAATGGTCATATTATTATTATTATTATTTTTAATAAAATAAATGGTCATATTATAATTATTATTTTTAAAATAAAATAAATGGTCATTATAATAATGATTATTATTATTTAAATAAAATAAATGGTCATATTATAATAATTATCATTTTTTAAATAAAAAATGGTTATATTATTATTATTATTATTTTTAATAAAATAAATGGTCATATTATAATCATTATTTCTTGAATAAATAAAATGGTCATATAATAATAACTATTATTTTTTAAATAAAATAAATGGTCATATTTTTTTTTTTTTAATAAAATTAATGGTCATATTATAATTATTATTTTTTAAATAAAATAAATGGTCATATTATAATAATAATATTTTAAAGACATGGCAGAGGAAAATGGAATCTAAAGCAGTGCTTCTAGTACATTCTGAGACCCACTTCACATCGTACATCTACCAGGCGGTGAAAAATCACTCATTTTTAAAGAAATCAGACCTTAAATGGGGCGATTTTATAATGAAAATACAGTTCACCAGAAGCCCTGGGAAAGGCTGGCTGAAATTAAAAGTCCTTGTGCACATATTCCATTATCAATCAAGTCAACCATTTCTAGATCTTAAACTTAAAAAAAACAGGTCAACGTTTATGTTATTTTATAGTTTATTTTTCAAATTTCTTTGAGTCTCTTGAATGAAAAGGACCCCTTTTTTATTTCCAAAGACACACCAACATTACATTTGTACACTTAAATACAAACGCTGGAGATCTGTTTGTTCTCTCGTTTTAGTGCAAACCTTTCAATAGGAATAAAACCAACAACAACAACAACAACAACGTTACCTCGATGGACACAAGAACTCTGGACGAACGATTGACAAAAATGTACCTCGGTTTTAGTTCAACTTAAACAAGTTGGAGAAGCAGAACAACAAAACAAATAATAATAATTAAAAACAAAATTAACGTCATTCTCTGCAGCTCAGCTCACATCGCTTCCTTCCTATTTTAGTAAACACTTTTAACAAATCACAAATCAGCGAACCTGCAGCTTCAAAACTCCAAAAGATGATCAGGCGATTTCATGGTGAATATAAAACTGCGATATTGGCATTGGTTAAAATAATTGGCGTCCACGTTCAGCTGCGCAATGACTGATGATGCTAAAAGTGATGTTAGCAACGTTTGTGTTCAGAATATTAAGAAAAACTATAACAATGCGGCAACGACGACAACAAATTAGCAGAAATCTGAAAACTCAACATTCGGGAACATGCTCGAATCTTTCCTTTAGAGGAAAAGAAGAAACAAACAAAAGAAAAAACTATAACAACCACCAAACATCTGAGTTCTAGATGACAAATTACCAGATACAGTATGTGTGCTGTGAAGCTGCTCGAGAAAAACACTTTCAAATGATGACTTTATGGGATTTGATTCGATCGAGTTGGATTTTAACTTGTGCTTCTTCACAAGACTATTCTTCAGGAGCGATTAAAAACATCTGAACGGGAAATACGGGCATCTGATCAGCCTATGATTCTTCGTTAGAGTTGTTGAAAAATGCTGTGGTCTTCCTTTATTTTATAAGAGCAGGGGAGCAATCTTATTCAGCACCAATGACACATTTAAGAGAGTTTTTAAGAATTAAGTTCTAGTGGCTTCAAATGCTGGTTGTTCTCCCAAAGAAATCTCAAAAATCAAAACAAAATCCAGGTTTTATTTCTCTTTAACTGGTGCTGTCACTTTAAAGATGAAGGTCGTTTGTGATAAAGCGAGATTGGTCTCTGAAAACCTAAAAAGACGAAGAGAGAAATATTAATTAAACAATTAAAGGCAAAATCACAGACCTCCTGTTAAATAAGAGCACATTTTTGAACATAATAGTTCATAACTAATGTCTAATTACTGATTTCTATTGTCTTTATCTTGATTACAGTACATTACATTATATTACTTAGTTTGCAAGATACTAGTATTCAGCTTAAAGTGACATTTAAAGGCTTAACTAGGTTAATTAGGCAAGTCATTGCACAACAATGTGTTTATATGGACATCAGTAATCGATTCAGTTGCTTTAATCTGAATAAGAGAATAATTTGATTAAGGTGTTTACAGGAGTTGCTTGTTGAATGTTCATTTCATTTCATGATCCAGTTATAGCACATAATTCGATTAACGTCATTGCGTTACCAGCCTACCCACATTTCCTCTGGAGTTTCATGTAATTTCAGGTGTTTCGTTTTTAATTTGGCGACTTTAACTGCAGTTTGGCACTTTCACTTTTTTATCAGGGACATTTCATGCATGCCCCCCGTGACAGGCAAGATATTGGAGGAGTATGAACTGCTGGAAGTGTTGTTTTAATTGTATTTGATACCAAAATGCCATATGGGAGGAGAAAAAAAAAAAAAAAAAAAAAAAAAAAAAAAAAGTGTCTATGGTCCTTTATTCACTCAGTAGATTCAGAGAATATGGTGTTAAACAGCCGTGCATGGACTATCCTGTCACAAAATGCAGCGTAGATACTATAATCTTTATAATAGCTAGGTAGTAGTTCGAATGGTGTTTATATGTCTGTTCTGCACTTTAATAATGTGACTAAAATTGGCATACTCCACATGTCTTAATTCCATTTCTGTTAAGTTCAATTTTGACTTTAGTCGGATTAAGGCAGGGGTGTCCAAACTCGATCCTGGAGGGCTGGTGTCCTGCAGATTTTAGCTCCAACTTGCCTTAACACACCTGCAAAGATGTTTCTAGAAAGCCTAGTAAGAGCTTGATTAGCTGCCCAGGTGTGTCTGATTGGGGTTGGAACTAAACTTTGCAGGACACCGGCCCTCCAGGACCGAGCTTGGACATCCCTGGATTAAGGTCATCAAAAACCACTGCTTACATGGTAGACTCTTAATCAGAGTAGTCTTAATGGTAATAAAATCAGATTATTAGGGCCCATGCTAATACTCAGTGGTTTGTTCTGTAGGCAATCGAAAACAATCATTTCTTAAAGGGGCTAATAACTAAAAGAATAAAGTTTATATATATATATATATAATTTATATATATATGTAATTTATATTTATATTTATTTTCATTCTTTATTATACAGTTATATATATAATCTCTAGTGCAGCATGGTCGTGCAGTGGGTAGCGTTGTCGCCTCACAGCAAGAAGGTCGCTGGTTCAGTTGTCATTTCTGTGTGTTTGCATATTCTCCCTGTGTTTGTGTGGGTTTCCCCCAGTCCAAACACATGTGGTACAGGTGAATTGGGTGAGCTAAATTGTCCGTAGTGTATGTGTGTGAATGTGTATATGGGTGTTTCCCAGTGATGGGTTGCAGCTGGAAGGGCTTATCCAGCATATGAAACATATGCTGAATAAGTTGGCGGTTCAATCCACTGTGGCAATCCCGGATTAATAAAGGGACTAAGCCGAAAAGAAAATGAATGAATGAATATATTCTCTATCATACAAATCTCTCTGCTCCGTTAAACATTACTTGGGAAATATTTGCAAAATAATTACAATTTTACATTAGGGCTAAAATGTGGCCTTCAGCTATATACACACACCATAATATCATAGTGGGACATTTCGATATTTCTAGCTGGCGAACAACATGTAGTGGGTTGATTGCGGTCATCTTTACAGTGCGCGTTTGTGTTTCAGGATAATAGGGACAGCGTTTCAAAGATACTATTCTAGCCGGTTAGGATTTTGGCAGATCACCAACTGTGCCTTTAAGCAATATTTTTTTTCAATTGTCTACAAAACAAACCACTGTTATACAAGGACTTGCCTAATTACCCTAACTTGCCTAATTAATCTAGTGAAGCCTTTAAATGTCACTAAGCTGAATACTAATCTTGAATAATATCTAGTCTAATATTATGTGCTGTCATCATGACAAGATAAAAGAAATCAGTTATTAGAAATGAGTTATTAAAACTTATGTTAAGAAATGTGTTGATAATTCTGACTTCAACTGTATCAATACCATAATATCATAATGAGGAATTGCATGAAATGTCAAAGCTCTGACCTTTGGAGTAGTTCTGCGATGTCCCAATGAGCTCATAACTGGAGAAGCCCACCTCTGTCGTCAGGAAAGAGGAGAACTGGTCTGGTTTGAACCGGATGCTGTGGTAATTCTTACAGATGGCCTCCTGTTGAATTAAACAGCATTAAAAATAAAAGTGCATTTGGTTAAAACTACAACAACAACACCTCAATTTCAAATAGCCAATCGTGATAAAAGGCTTAAAATAGCATTGCTAAATTAGACTGTTGCAGCTTAAGAGTGACATTTTGATGAATATGTAAATGTGCGGCATGTTCAGTAGAATAAAAACCAGAGTAAAGGCTTTCATAGATGAGATTGTTCATTTGAAAGTTTTGGTAAAAGCGGTTCTCACACACACAGTAAAAAAAAAAAAAAAAAACATAAAAAAAATAAATAATAATGATTAAAAATCGTCAAAATTTACCTACATTTTTTTCGTTGAATTAACTGGGGTCTCATTTATGAATGTTGTGTGCGCACATTTAAGTCACATTTTATTTATTATGGTCCGTTTGTTGAATTTAAGTTACATTGCAACTAATTCTCATTAGATTATAAGTAGACTGTTAGGTTGGGGTTAGGGTTGGGTTCACACGAGGCGTCAGCATCAACGCTTCCCATTCACTTTGAATGGGTGACGTCAGGCTTTGCCGAACTGCATTGTTGAGCCGTCAGCGCCGCTTCAGTGGCGTTGCTTGCTGCAGAAGTTGGGACTTTCTCAACTTTAAGCACAGACGGAAACGTCAGCCAATCAGATCGCTGTATGCAAATACACCAGCTCAGACAGTAGACGATTGTTGACTAATTTCATTGGCTGACGCTGCTATGACGGTCGCGTCAGCCCCAACTTCAGACACGCCCTCTGTCAAGCGTTGACGCCTCGTATGAATGCACCGTTAGTGTAAGTTGACATGTACCAACAGATGTGGCTCAACAGATGCATGTCAGTATCAACAGATATTAAGTAGACAGTCTACTAATACTCCAATCAAGGGTGCAATTCTGGTCTGAGAGGTGGGGGGACCAAATCTAAGTGTAGGTGATAGTTGTGGAAACGTGTAGCAATGTTGAGCAACTGTGCATAAAAGCCTATATTTCAATTTTATTTGAGAGTTTATTATAACATATACAGTGTATTATTAAAATGAAAACAAATGAAAAAATATAATTTTTAGGAAATAACTTAAAGATTTTATTTAATTGTTTTTAGGACTAAAAGAACAAATTTGGATTTTACAAAAGAAAAAGTTAAAAAAAAAAAAAAAAAATCCATATGCACAACACTTTGGCCTGTTTCCCTCGCTTGAACGCTTGACAGAGCTCCTGCGCGTAGCTACGGTTGCTGGGTGGCGGTTTTTGCACGTGGCTCAGAAGGGTCAATTGGTTTCCATTCAGTGTTCAAAGAAAGTTTAGTCAGACCTATATACATTTACCAGTGATGTGACGGCGAACTTCATTTTGCGTACACATCGTGAGTTAAGGAATTTTTTTTTTCCAACTCTCGAGGGGAAATTATTGCATAAAGTAAAGTGTTATTTATATCTAAAAAAAGTGAGGGGGACATGTCCCCCCCGGGAATTGCGCCCCTGACTCCAATGGACCATCGACATAAAGTGTTCCCCACATTTCGACCCGTTTTGTGCATTCACCACGTTTATAAACTAAAACCACACTGATAAAACTCAATTTTAGGCATCAAGATTTTTTTTCACTAACACAAAGTCCTATTATATATATATTATATATTCCTATATATTATTAAGTCTTTTTTTTTTTTTTAGTTTGGCTAGTTTATTTATGTATTTATATAAAAGGGGTGTGACGGATCACGGATCAACTCACAGTTCGGAACGCACGTGACTCAGATCGCAGATCGCCTCCCTCATGATTTAAATCACGTGTATGAAAGCATTTTGGCTTCCCTGTGAAATATAATGATGACGGAAAAAGTTGTGGTGGGACCTACCCAAGTGTTTTAGTGATTTCGGTCAATGTTTGTTTAGCCTGTATTAATGCAATCAGTGTAAAGCTGCACGATTTACCATCAAAAGATCGAGATTCAAATTCAAACCCGAGCAACATGAAGGATTATTGATGATTTGCATGCGTTTATTAATCCTCTGAAGCGCTGCATTCAGATCTGCGCAGATCGAGAAAGATTACGTTTTTACACTTTTCAGTTAGTTACAAACAATTTAATAACACAAAAAATACTGGGAGAACTGTTTATAGCTCAGATATATACACTGATATTTATGGTAAAGATAAAAAAAATAAAAATAAATATATAATAATTTTTAAAAAAATGTAAAAAATAAATCGTCGTTTAATGGAACTCGACTGTGGTGATTTTTTTTTTAGCAATTATAATGTGTAACCAATGGGTGGCGACAAACAACCATCAAAATGACATCACTGAATAGGTTTTTAGAAATGGTCCACCTATAATGAAAGTTGTGTGAATTGTTGAATCATTAATTGAAAATAAATATGATCTGTTGTACAAGATTTCTAGATTTAGCATTATCGGCAACAGTAGCAAAGATCCTTTTTCGTATGGAATATTTTCCCTTTTTCCCAGCTGCTTCTTTCTTGATTTTTATTTTTTATTAAAAAGTTACAGTTTCTAAGTTCTGTTTGTTTCAACCAATGTTTTTTGCAGAATTGTTTTGTACTAATGGAAAGAAAATTACATTTGTCTTCTCCCTTTCCTGCTGATCCAAAAAAATGGTCCAATCGGTGACTCAAAAACCACAGCGTGAACAATCCGAACTGGAGATTTGTTACACCATAATATAATATAATATAATATAATAAAATATAATATAATAACATAACATAATATAATACACACACTGCAATATTATTAGTACTGATTTTTTTTCCCCCGATTGGCAACAAAACAAACCACTGTTGTCATTCATTTAACTTGCTTAGTTAAGCCTTTGAACGTCACTTTCAGCTGAAAGCTAGTAAAATATTATGTACAGTCAAAACGGCAAAGACAAAAAGAAACAAGTTATTAGAAATTAGCTTTAAAAAATAATTTAAAATGTGTTATAATAAATCTCTCCATATATATCTTCAACTTTAATTATGAAACAACTCAGTGCGTTTCTTTTTTTTTCTATTAAATACTCCTTAGAACCAGGTCTGGATGTCATGCATCTTAAATGTTCAGTGATGTTATGAAAATTTGTTATGGCCTTACGGTGAGCTTCTTCCTCTTGTTGTAGGAGCTCCAGGGCTGGGGCTCCAGAATGAAGAGTCCTCCCGGCCGCAGGTGCTTGTATACCCGGTGAAAGAAGCGCTTGAGTCCTGCATCGCCCCAGTTCAAGTGGACCCACTTTGTCACACTCAAACACAGGACCACGTCGTACTCCTCCCTCTGTGTCTGTAGCAGTACATCACTCTCCAGTACATAGTTCCCCTGTGGAGGCAAGACAGACAGATTTGGAGCCAGATGAGTCTCAAAAACAAAACATTTGCAAAAATAAAACAATTCACACTTACAAAATCCAATTTGTAAATTCTAAATAATTCATAAAAACACAAATCCAATTTGTAAATTCACAAGTAAAAAAAAAATCATAAATATTTCCTCAAACGAATTGCATGTGCATTTATGAATTATACTTTGAGCTCTGAATTTATGAATTGGATTTGCATATTTATGAATTGTGTTTTGAATTAACAAACAAACTATGATTTGAGCATTTATGAACTGTGTTCTGAATTTTCAAATAGTGTTATTTACGAATGGTATTTTGAATTTACAAATTGGATGTGTATTTACAAATTGTGTAATGAATTTATGAATTATATCTGCATATTTACAAATTGTGTTTTGTGCATTTATGAATTGTGTTTTAAAATGTACGAATTGGATATGCGCATTTACAAATTGTGTTTTGAATTTATGAATTGTATTTGCCTATTTACAAATTTTGTTTTGAATTTACAAATTGTGTTTTGAATTTATGAATTGTTTTAAATTTTCAAATTGCATTTACAAATTGTGTTTAGTGTATTTATGAATCGTTTTGAATTAACTAATTGTATTTGCGTATTTATGAATTGTTTCAAATTTATAAATTGGATTTGTTTATTTACGAATTGCGCTTTGAAATGTACGAATTGTGTTGTGTACTTATGAATTGTTTTTTCTAATTGTGCTTTGTGTATTTACAAATTGGATTTGCGCGTTTACGAATTGTTTTAAAATTTACAAGTTGAATTTGCCCATTTACGAATTGTGTTATGAACTTATCAATTGTATTTGCAAATTATGTTTTAAATTTTCGAATTGGATTTGAGCATTTACAAATAGTTATGTGCATTTATGAATTGTTTTGAATTTACTAATTGTATTTTTGTATTTACCAATTGTGTTTTAAATTTACAAATTTAATTTGTTTAATTTAAAACGAATTGTTTTAAAATGTACTAACTGGATGTGCTTTTACGAATTGTTATGAATTTATGAATTGTATTTGCATATTTACAAATTGGATTTGATTATTTACAAATTGCGTTTTAAAATGTATGAATTGATTTGTGTATTTACAAATTGTGTTGTGTATTTATGAATAGTTTCAAATTTACTAATTGTATTTGCATGTTTACGAACTGTGTTTTAATTGTATGAATTTGATTTGCGCATTTACAAATTGTGTTTTTAAATTTTCGAATAGGATTTGTGCATTTATGAATTGTGTTTTGTGCATTTATGAATTGTTTTTTTTCTAATTGTGCTGTGTATTCACAAATTGGATTTTCGCATTTATTAATTGTGTTATAAATTTTACGAATTGAATTTGCCCATTTACGAATTGTGTTTTAAATTTTACAATTTGATGTGTATTTACAAATTGCTTTTTGTGCATTTATGAATAGTTTTGAATTTACTAATTCTATTTGCGTATTTATGATTTGTGTTATGAAGTGTTATGAACTTTTGAAGTGGATGTGTGTTTTTACAAATTGTCTATTTACAAATTGCGTTTTGAATTTACAAGTTGAATTTGTGTATTTATGAACCGTGTTTTTAATTTATGAATTGGATGTGTATTTATAAATTGTGCTTCAAAAGTACAAACTGGATTTGTGTATTTACAAATTGTGTTTTGAGGTTACGAACTGGATGTGTAAATATGAATTAACTTTTGAATTTGCAAATTCAATTTTGTAAATGTGAATTGTGTATTAATTTTATTTTGTAAATGTATCATTTTGAAACTGATCTGGCTCAATAGACAGAGGGTTAAAAAACAGGACAGACAGGTGCTGCATGCCTTAATAGTAGTATTTAAATACAACAGACGCATCTTTAAAAAGTTATTGTGCCACGCCTGTTTCCTTCACCAGCACAATGCAAGATACCTCTAAGATGTTGTTTCTGTCCTGCAGTCATTAAAGGGATAGTGCACCCATAAATGAACATTTCCTTATTTACTCGCACTATAATAGTTCTAAACTTTTATGAGTTCATTTCTTCTGTTGAGCCGTTTCCTTCATACACCAGCTATTTCCCTTACATGCAAAATACCTCTAAGATGTTTCAGTCATGCAGTTATTAAAGGATAGTGCAACCAAAAATGAAATTTTCCTCATTTACTCACATTAAAGAGAGTTCTTTTTTCTGTTCATCACAAAACAAAATTATCTGAAGAATGTTGGCAATTGACATGCATAATATGAAGGAAAAAATACTATTAAAGTCAATGGCTACAGCTTTTATTCATTTTTGGGTAAACCGCCCCTTTAAAAGTGAGGCTTTTTTCATTTAAACACTGTTGTGGAATATTATTGATCAAAACTAAGTTACAACACACAAAATTAAAATCCTCATCATTTACTTAAGTGGTTAAACTTTTAATGAAATTATTTTTTTCTGTTGAACACAAAATAAGATATTTTGAAGAATGTTTGGATTTGTATATTTACAAATTGTGTTATGAA
>CAIGQQ010033701.1:4334375-4348253 GCA_903798035.1 Danio albolineatus
CAAATTGTGTTATGAATTTACAAATTGTGTTGTGAATTTATGAATTGAATTTGCCCATTTACGAATTGTATGAACTTATCAATTGGATTTGTGCATTTATGAATTGTTTTGAATTTACTAATTGTATTTGCGTATTTACGAATTGTGTTCGCCCAAAAAATGAAAATCCTCATTTACTTAAGTGGTTTTAAACTTAATGAAATAATTTTTTTTCCGTTGAACACAAAATAAGATTTTGAAGAATGTTTGGATTTGTATATTTACAAATTGTGTTATGAATTTACGAATTGTGTTATGAACTTATCGATTGGATTTGTGCATTAATAAATCGTTTTGAATTTACTAATTGTATATACATATTTACGAATCGTGTTTTAAAATGTACGAATCGTGTTTTGAATTTTATAAATTGTATTTGCATATTTACAAATTGTGTTTTGTGTATTTATGAATTGTGTTTTAAAAAGTACGAATTGTGTTCGCCCAAAAAATTAAAATCCTCATCATTTACTTAAGTGGTTTTAAACTTAATGAATTAATTGTTTTCTGTTGAACACAAAATAAGATATTTTGAAGAATGTTAGGGTTTGTATATTTACAAATTGTGTTATGAATTTACAAATTGTGTTGTGAATTTATGAATTGTGTTTACGAAATGTGTTCGCCCAAAAAATTTAAATCCTCATCATTTACTTAAGTGGTTTTAAACTTTTAAAGAATTTCTTTTTTCTGTTGAACACAAAATAAGATATTTTGAAGAATGTTAGGGGAAAAAGCAGCCATTGACATCCATAGTAGAAAGAAAAAAATATCCTATTAAAGTCAATGACTGCTGCTTTTATTCATTTTAGATGAGCTGTCCCTTTAAGGTGATGTGGGTGCTTTTTCCATATAAACAGTTGTGGAATAATCTTGATCAAGAGTAATAATTACAACACGCACACACCTCTTTCCTTCGCACCCCACATTTATTTCCATCGCATGCAAAATGCAAGACACCTCTAAGATGTTGTTTCTGTCCTGCAGTTATTAAGGGGGCAGTGCATCCAAAAATAACTTTCCCTTATTTATTCACACAAAAGACTTTCTTTCCTCCGTTGAACACAAAATAGGATATTTTGAAGAATGTTGGAAAATAGCAGCCATTGACATTCATAGTAGGGAGAAAACGAATACTATTGAAGTCAATGGATGCTGCTTTTATTCATTAACAGAGCTTA
Source organism: Danio albolineatus (assembly GCA_903798035.1). Taxonomy (NCBI): domain Eukaryota; kingdom Metazoa; phylum Chordata; class Actinopteri; order Cypriniformes; family Danionidae; genus Danio; species Danio albolineatus. The sequence goes on from CAIGQQ010033701.1 coordinate 4,335,596, forward strand.
ACAATAAGGACTGTCCGATGGCCAGGGGCCAGCATGACAGATGCCTGGAACAGTAGACAGGATCGTTACTGGCCCAGCCTTGTTACTAATGTTTAATTTCCTTGCAACTATTTGTCAATCGGGTGCAAATACAGTCTTAGAATCCAGAAACAGTTTGTGCTTTTAAGTCTTCAAATGCTACCTTTTCTGTAATGCCGTAAACACCAAATTGCGTTTAGTTCCTCTTATCTGATTGGATGTTTTTGAGTATATTATTTTTTCCATAACCTGGTAACAACCAGTCCAGCGAAGAGACGACAACAATCAAATTATGAGGCTAAAAGAAAACGTCTGTTTCTATTGTCTTGAAGCAGATACTTACATGGGTACAACACAATGAAAAAAAAGGAATAATTTATAAAAAATAATTATTTATTTAAATAATTTAGAACTTCCATACTGCTCTTTTTGTTTGCATAACACTTTGAATTTTGCTCATCATATATTTATTAACATTTTAAAAAAATATTCTAGATTCACAGATACTATTTTTAACACATTGTTTAAAACATGTAGCTAAGAAATAGCTATTAACTTCTTTTTTTGGTGGGGCCAGTGAAAATTTCGACAGGGCAAGTAAAAATCTGAACCATTGGGCCAGTACAAAAAATCCTAAGCGTTGAACCCTGCATTAAGTGAACTGCCCCTTTAAGGTGATGTGGTTGCTTTTTCCATTTAAATTATTGTGGAATATTCTTGATCACAACAAATAGTTACAACACACCCATGCATGCATGCACATACCCATTTCCTTCACACACCACACTTATTTCCTTCACATGCAAAACACAATACATCTCTAAGATGCTTCTTCTGTCATACATTTCTTAAAGGGATAGTGCACCCAAAAATGAATATTTCCTCATTTACATGCACTTAGGCGTCTTCTGCTAAACACAAAGCAAGATATTCTGAAAAATGTTGGAAAATAGCAGCCACTGACATCCACAATAGGAAGGAAAAAAAAGCATTATTCAGTATATCTTCCTTTGTGTTCAGCAGAAGAAACAAACAAAACAAAAAAATAAATCTAACAGGTTTGGAACAAGTGGAGGAAGAGGAAACGACAGAACTTTCGTTTTTGTGTGAACTTTGCCTTTAAAATGTTGCTCACTGCTTTTTTATAACATTCAATATTTCATGCTGAAGATTTATTAATGTGTTAGATGAGAATGCAAAAGCATTTACACAGCAAAGCAGAGCCGGACAACAGATCAAAGGCCTAGATCACCAGACACTGGTTTGTATTTATCTTTGCTACACAACTAGCTCCTTTGTGTCTACAGTACATCATTTATATCTAGAGCAATTCAAATAATTACTATCCATTATTTCTAGGCAATTATGAGCTTTAAATGGAGGAGGTTTTCAGATAAACAACTAAAAACTACCATAAATTACAGAGTTGCATACATGCATTGATTCTGTGGTGCATAAAATATATTGTTGTTATTGCTTTATTACTGCTGGGGGGAGGGGGGGAGACTTGTTGATTTAGGCCCCGTTTACACTAGTGCGTTTTAGATTTAAAACGGCGTTTTAGCATGAAGACGATCCGCATCCACACTAGCGTTTCACCCAGCATTTCTGAACATATCTCCGTCCACACTACTCCACCAAAAACGTATATCACGTGATCATTCGCGCACTCTGGGCATGTGCGTCCAAGTATAAACAGGAAGCATGCGTTTCGCTGGTTCTTCCCGGTGTAACCCAAAACCGGCGTTCTAAATAAGGCTTACGCTACTTGAAACGCGAGCGATTAGCGAGTGCTCGAACAATAGCTTGCCTCTTGCGTATATATGCAGCTGTTGTAGTAAAAAAGGCAGAGTCTAACTGCACAACGGCGTCTAAAATGGACAATTGTGCAAACAACGCTCCCATTTCTGTGTCCAGCAGCCATGCCTCCGTTTTCAGACGTCTCCGTTCCCCCCCCATCCACACTGAGACAGAGCAGCAGCGTTTTAGAATGAAAACGGCCTCTCCAGCGTTTTCAAAACGCTCCATTTTCGGGGCTCGAAAACTTCGGAGTAGTGTGGACAGATGGCGTAACAGTAGCAAAACGTATACGCTTTAAAACGAAAATGCATTAGTGTTAACGGGGCCTTAGTAACTGAAAAGCATTTACATAGTGCTGCTCTGATCAGGGTTCATACACATATTTACTACCAAAACTCCATGACTTTTCCAGGACTTTAAAGTAAATTTTCATAATGTTTCATGTAATGTCTATGCATACGTGGTAAATAATAAGAAAAACAATGCATGTTCAAAGTTATTACAGCATATCATAAAACATGCAACATTTAGTTTAAATTAATCTTTAAATCTATGTAAAGTTTATTTAGATAATGTTCACACAGCATTAATAAATGTAAGAGCATGTGTTTGACCATGGACAGGAAAGTAAAGACAACTAACCTATATTTAAATATACAGATATTTGTTCAACTAATTTCCATGACTTTTCCAAAACTTTGTGGGTTTTTCAGTTTTTCCAAAACTTTTTCAGACCTGGAAAACGCCATGTCAAAATTCCACGACGTATCCAGTTTTTTTGTGATCGTATAAACCCTGTCTGATAATTTGAAGTGCTTCTTTTATTCCCATTTTAAAGGTCCCATGAAATTAAAATAAAAAAATATAGAGATGTTAGTTTTAGTCTATTACTTTTAAGGACATCTATATGATGGTGTGCTCTTTCGTCTAAATGGATTACATTTTTTTATTTTATTTTTTTACATCAAACATAATTAGGCTTCTCATCAAATCTTGACCAATCAAATGCTCTCTAGTCTCTGAGTAACTTTCTCTTTTGATGCGCTTGAGCTCAAACACTCTCACTGGCAGAAATGTGAAAAACAAAACACTACTGGCTACTTTAAAAACGTCCTGCCCTCTCTTTGTGTTTTGGTTGAGATAGTCAAACATTGATTAAAAATGCACATTTCAAAGCAGTTTACGGGGCCTTTGAGTTGATTTGGATAAAAGCGTACATTTAAATGTAAATATAGTTCAGTCTACGCCATTCTGGAATAATCGTGGAACCAACATCACTACTTGCAATACACTTTTTACACACACATACACTGATTTAACAACACACTTTACGTGCCGATTTGCACATAACTGCTGCACATATAATGTACTGTATATAGTAATATGCCTGTACATACACTTGTCCATTTGTATATTTGCATTTAACACTTACTTCTATTTTTTAAGTATATTTATTATCTGTTTTTTGTCCCGTCTCTGTAATTCTGTCACACTGTAGAAGCTCTGTCACCAAAACAAATTCCTCGTATGTGTGAACATACCTGGCATTAAAGCTCTTTTTGATTCTGATTCTGCTTAAACGCATTCAAATGGCCAATAGTGCTTGTATTATGTATGGATATTTTAGAACGCATTGCATAATTTATTGTAAAGTATATGCTATTTTGTACAAGTCAGATATGTTTATATAGACCTTCATATGATGGCAGATTGTTCTCAAACAGCTTCATGATAATAAAAAAAAGGGAACACTTTAATTATGCGAAATTTGTCAATTATTAAGCTTCACGGAAGAAAAACGGGGTCATTATGTTGATTTAGTTTTACATTGAGGATTACATCAAACACACTGGAGGCAGCATTTTGATGGAGCTTTGAAGAAAACCCTAAGTCTCCAGCAGACATACTCAAACGAAAAGCAGCAAACATGTTTTTATGGTCTTACCTTAACAAAGGTCACGTTGGCTGGAAAATCTCCAGGAGGGAGCCTGTGTGTGTTTGTCTCGGGCAAAGGGGGCCCAGCAATGGGTCCTCTTGAGATCCGGAGTGAGACGGGGAATGAATGTTTCCCATCAGGGAGATCTACCGATGCTCCATCCTCCATTTCTCCCCGATCAGACTCGCTTTTTTCCTCTTGATTCACTTCCATTCCTTCTTCCATGCATTTATTCACTTCATCAACAAGCTTTGCTTTCTCATCCATAACAAAACTAGCTTCATCTTTCTCCTTCCCTCCTGAAACCTCCCCTCGATCACCTTTTGTATTTTCCCCAGAGCGTCGAGAATGCTGCACTTGAACCTCAGAGAGGTAGTGCCTTATATTCTGTCGGGCAGCATGTATCAGCGATCCATCAATATCCAGGCCCACAATACTAGCTGGCCGCCAATTTTTAGCGATGAACAGAGTCAGATGGCCAGTGTTGCATCCCAAATCTAACACATCCTTCCCTCTGAACCAATCAGGATTCATAACGCGAATACGAGGATCCTCGCTCATCCCTGGGTTTCGATAGCCGTAGTATTTGTTATAGTTACCATATTGAAACTTCTTTTTGGGCTGTTGCGGGTTCTGATTGTTGTTGCTGTACTGCGGCCTCCATTGATTGGGATGCTGTTGCTGCCTATCAGAAACTCCACTTCGAGAGTTTGCTCCTTGGGATTCGTTGGGTTGAAAATGTCTCCCAGATCTTTTCACCTCGTAAGAACTGTTCTCCGTTCTGCTGCCTGCCCGCCTGCGTTTGCGCTGCCTGCTTGATGGAGGGTTGGTTGGGTTTGCTGTAAGATGTGCGGTTGAGCAATCAACGGTTTTCTCCTTCACCTCATTGTCATTTATAGTTAAGCTGGACTTATTTGAAGGCTCAAGAGTAGGTTCTGACAGAGTTTGATCCTCAGTTGTACTTTCTGAATGCAAATTAGTCATTGAGACCAATGTTGTTCCATCATCCTTTACTGAACTACAGCCATTAGACTCCATTAAACCAATTCCTTCAGTGGAAACTCGTCCAGTGTTTGCGCCATGGTGTTTGTTTCGATGTCTCCTCCTGCCTCCGCCACTCTTCAATGGAGACACCAGCAAGCTGCCTCCTGTGCTCAGGCAGTTGAGGTTGAGGGGGTCTGTGATATCTCTGGGTATCAGGATCTCAACAGGGTCTCGGTTTTTGGCCGGCAACGGCGAAGACTTGGGCGTCTCTGCATTGAGAGCCTTGTTAACCTCTTCGTCCAGAAGGCTGTTAAGGTTTAGTGGGTCAAAAATGTTCCCGCCCAGCAGGAAATTGGTTGGCAGGACGGACTCGCTTTCCGAGTTGGCTCGTCGTCGTCGTTTACCATAACCCGGGTGTTTAAACCCAGCGCTCATAGTGTTGCGGCGCTTGTTGACTTTCTGTTGTTGCGGTTTGGTGCCATTGTGCGTTTGTTTAGACGATTCAGCCCCAACAACTTCACTTTCACTCGAAGCATTGTTATCGGTGCTAGCAGATTTCTCTAGTGATGCTTCACTTCCTGCGTCCTTACTGAGGTTAGTATCTGTGGTGTTCCCGGGTGAATGGAGAGCACTGGTATCATTTCTATTAAATTCTTGAGAAGTGGGATCTGTTTGCCCCTCACAAGATAAAACAGTTTCTTTGTCAAATGACATCTCTATCATTTTCTAGGCTGGCACTGATGGAGACATGGATCTGAAATGAAAGCATAAAAGCAATCATCCACTGAGAATTCACAACACTTTTCATCAACTTAAAATATGATAATTGGATCCAATAAGCGAAGACAAATATATTGGTTACTACTACTCAAACCAATTTTAATAGTAGATAATTTGGCCATATTTATATGCGTGTAGCAATTAGCAGAGAAACGAATATAAATGATTCTAGTATTATGTCTAAGCATTTTGTTGCACCAAAAATTTTCTTTTTCAATATTTATAAATATAAACATGGTTTAATTAGCATTTCTTTAATGCTCTATTTTTATTGTTCAATACTTATGTCAAGCACACAATATGGATAACTTGTTAGCCATGTGGATTTTAGAGTTTGGGACATTTTGGTGCATTACTCATCAGTAGGGTCAGACAGAATCTGCGGACATTTTTTGCTATTTCTGTGGAGAATTTTGTAAAAAAAATTAAATAAAATCTGTGGATTTATGCGGAATTATTTTGGGAGCATCATAACTAAAAACTTATTAAATGGAATTAAAAAAAAATACCTTTATAACTTATTTAATGCTTACAACGCAAATCCATCTAGATCCACTTATTTGGAAAATAAAGCAAGTCTCTCATATAATAGATCTACTAAAAGGCAGAAAAATATTACTTTACAAACTGTATTCTAAATAAATCAAATGTTTCATATTAGGGAATAATATTACTGAAATTCATTTAAAAACTAAATAAATATAAATTCACACAAGCAAATAAATACTCAATGGGATAAAAATCTGCGGATTTTGGTGCACGCAGATTTGTGGGCCTATTTATCAGGTCCTATTTATGCATAAACATATACCTATATAAATGTGTGAACACATTTTTTAAACCTAGGCAGGTCTATTCTATTTTGTGCATCTCATTTGCTACAGTGTAATTTTGTAGTTTCAATGATATACACATTCTCTAAATATAAAACCCCAAAATCAAATAGAAAAATATAGTTTTAGCAGTAATCGGTCTTAGATTTTAAGAGAACTCAAAACAAGTTCAAATTTTATGAATCCCAAAAGAATAAATAGAATACAGAATTAAACAACACATACAGCTTGAGATTTTTTTTACAGTATAAAAATAGCAAGGTTATTTAAAAACAAGAATTCTGACAAAGATAGCACAATATTTAACTTGTTTTTTTTAAATGTAGCAAGTAGCAACTGTTATAATTTTGATTTGTTGCTGGGTTCTAAACTCTAATAATAATAATAATAATAATAATAATAATACAGTCACACTTCACAATATGGGACACGTAGTTAATTTTAGATAATGTATTTAGCAACATGAACAAAAACAATGAACAATACATTTAAGTATTTATTCATGTTTATTAATGTTTGTTAATAAAAATACAGTGGATCATTGCTCATTCATTTTTAACTCATTGTGCATTAACTAATGTTAACAAACACATCGCATTAGTAAATGTTTAACTATGATTAATAAATGTAAAAAAAATAGCTCACTAAACGTTCATGTTTGCAAATAACGTTACGTTGACTTGTGTATTATAAAAGCGTTACCAATAATTTCTATGAAAATAAACACTCCTCTAGTTAGAACAGCGATCAATTTTTTTAACCTTTTATAAAGCAAAATAAAAAGATGACAGAAAACAAACATGAAGCTCATCTTTACCAAATGGCACAACAATTTAAAATTGAGGTAAAGTTGGTTTTATATTCGCACATTCATTCAGCGACAATTTGAGATCTATTTCTGTCTGAAATATTGTGCAATTATGACTACAAATAATACTAGCATTATTTAATTGCCTGCGAACAATGTTGTACTTTGTTATTCATCGGCTGCTATGATTTAAAACATGTGGCTAAGAAATAGCTATTAACTTCTTTTTTTGGTGGGGCCAGTGAAAATTTCAACAGGGCAAGTAAAAATCTGAACCATTGGGCCAGTACAAAAAATCCTAAGCGTTGAACCCGGCATTAAGTGAACTGCCCCTTTAAGGTGATGTGGTTGCTTTTTCCATTTAAATTATTGTGAAATATTCTTGATCACAACAAATAGTTACAACACACCCATGCATGCATGCACATACCCATTTCCTGCTATGATTTCCTATTTAAAATTCTCAAAGAATACCTCCGACACATTTTCGTTGTTGTCTGTGCTATTTGCAGTGCATTTCTGTATTTGCATGCGTTGCATAACTATCTATAAATACAAATCAAGAAAAAGATACAACTGAAATAAAGTGTTTAATCATTTCCCAAGTCTAAAAGTATTCAAGTGCAGTAATTGAATGCTAAAAATAAAAATAATTCAATAGAATTATTGGTAGTGAATGTCACAAATGGTACAGTCTCTTATACATGAATGCTTTTAAAGTTATTATACAATTGCAGGCATAATAAAATGCAAGAAAATTATAAATTATAATACAAACTCAACATTGCATATTCTGTGATGTGACTATTGCGAAATATCAAATTGTGATAATGCTGAAACGATATATTGTGCAGCGCTAAATAATAATATATCATAAAAGTATTTTTAGCATATTCTAAATAAGAAAAAATAAATTAACAATCCTTATTAACATCAGAAATAAAAGTACAACATTGTTTACAGTCAATTAAATAGTGCCAATGTTGTTTTTAAGTCATACTAACATGATATTCAGACCGAACATTATTACCATGGTAAACAATAAAGGGAGCTGCAAGTCACAAGTTGTCACTGAACGAACATGCGAATATAAAACCAACTCTACCTCAATACAAGCAACATGTGTCAAGAAAGTGCGTAAAAGAAAGTGAATGTGTAGATTAAGCAACGTCCACCCACCTTCACTGCGGCCGCCTCCTCGACGCCGCTGTTATTATTGACAATTCGCGCAAGCCCCGCCCCCAAGCGTCATCATGAATAAAACATAACGCACAGTAAAATCAGCACGAAAGAAAACAGAAGAGAGAAAGCGAAGGGATACCTAAACAGGATCAACACACAGCCCGGGGCTCCAACTCTCTCCGCCCTCTCTTAAAGGCACACAGCCCAGCGCCTGCCTCCCTCTCCGGCGGACGGTGAAAAAAAGCGCACAGCGGCTCGGTCAGAGTAACGGCTTCGCTCCGCACACATCCCGCCGCTGTCCGCTGACGTCAGCTTCACAATCAAAATAACACATTCACAGGACACGCCCCTCAAAAATAACGCTTGTGGTTTACGTACGAACACTATTTAAGGATATCAGCAAGGCTTTGTGGAGATACTTGTCACTGTGGTCGAGTTCTCTGTGTTTTATAAGCCTTTACTGTTCGGTTAAACTACTGCGCTTACTCGGTTGAACTTACTAATGAGCTGCAGAATCTCGCTGTGAGAAACGGGGCTTTCGGAGCTTTATATATTCGGAGTGCCTGCTGATAAGCAGCTGAAGCAGCCAATGAGACGCGCGTATTTTGCAACCCCTTGTTTCATCGTCCAATCGTGGAGTGTATGAGGCGGGATTAGCCTAGATTCTACTTTATAGGCATTCTGAGCATTTGCCAGCACATAATGGTTAATGTTGTTTAAGAATTTACATCACGTTTTAAATTGCGAATCGATAGTGTTTACGGTATTATAAATAACGCGTGTTTAATATAGTTTCATTACTATGAGAGAGTAATTTTGTTTAATTGTGTTTTGGACTGTTGTTGATAAATTGCACACTTTCTAACAGGCGAGCGCAGGATGTCTTTTCGCTTTCCCATCCTGCATGTAAATAAACGACATTTTCGACACTTGATTGACAGCTAGCGTCCTATAATACACATTCTGCAGCTGCATACTGATTAGTTATCTTGCATTAGTTTTTTAACTTCCACAATTTGTTGTATTTTATATTGACTGCGATGTGTGCAGAAGCTTCTTGGTTCCCGCCCCCGCGTGTGGTTACTGTGCGCAGGCACTCTGGGATTTGTAGTCCAGGTAACTTGCTCGTGCTCGTTCGCGTACTTGTGAAAATCATGAATATAAGTTGAATTATGTGTAGATATTGAGTTTTGTGACTCATAAATAGAGTATAAACAATTGCCGTTTCAGACAGTTCTCATTGTAACGAGAGGAGCTGTTAAAGTCAGTATAAATGAACTTGGATAAACGTCTGGTAACGACACCGTCAGGTCAGGTATGTCTTTAAGGTTAACGTTTCAAGAAATATCATTATGTACGTAATGTATAATCTGAGTTTTATAAAATTAATAAATGTGGGTGCTGCTTGTGTTTACAGTAACAATACTTTCAGCATTGTCAGTAAAGGTGGACATGACAGAAAGTCTCTTTGACCAGCAGAGGGCAATCTGACTCTGCCTATACGTTTATTCCTGACATTTTTCTTATCAGTGTTTTTTTAAATGTATATTGTTGAATAAAGTAAACCTATACAACTACCCGGGTTCATACGGTCATGAAAAACCTGGAAAAGTCATGTAATTTTGACATGGCGTTTTCCAGGACTGGAAAAGTTTTGGAAAAACTGAAAAATCCACAGTTTTGGAAATGTCTGTAAACTTAAATATAGGTTAGTTGTCTTTAGTTCTTTCCTGTCCATGGTCAAACACATGCTCTCACATGCTGTGTGAACATTATCTAAATACATTTTACATAGATATAAATGATCTGGTATAAGGCAAATTTTCCTAATAAGACAACAGACAAGCATCACTAAAAACAACCTAGAGGTTTTCAGCAAGTTCAAGGTGTTTTTATTGACTCACAGAGAGCATTCATTTCTTCATTCAAGCGGCAGAAAATAGACATATTTCCTCGTGAAATACATAACATTTTGGAGGTTTTTTTAATAATCTGTTCATTCATTCATTTTCTTTTCGGCTTAGTCCCTTTATTAATCCGGGGTCGCCACAGCGGAATGAACCGCCAACTTATGCAGCATTTGTTTTACGCAGCGGATGCCCTTCCAGCCACAACCCATCTCTGGGAAACACATCCATACATTCTCATTCACACACATACACTACGGACAATTCACCTGTACCGCATGTCTTTGGACTGTGGGGGAAACCGGAGCACCCGGAGGAAACCCACGCAACCACAGGGAGAACATGCAAACTCCACACAGAAATGCCAACTGGCCTAGCCGGAACCAGCGACCTTCTTGCTGTGAGGCGAACGTGCTAACCACTCGGCCACCGTGGCTCCCTTAATAATAATCGGTTCTCATGTTAAAAGAAGAAAGTTCTAGGAGCAATTACATGCAAATGTCAACCTTGCCATGAAAAAAATAGTTTTTACCAAAATAGCGAAACTAAAACTAGTCAAAAATGTCTTTGTCAATGTTTTCAAACAATTATATTTGATTTACAAAAGTCACACAAGTGGCAATTTCACATATGTCACATCCAAAACAAAGAGACATCACATCCATTACGACACATTGTCCTCACAAATGCAAAAAATATAAAATAAAATAAAATAAATCATGTTTTTTTTCAAAGGAGAGCCAGCTCTTATCCTTTTGATTATGATTATTTATTTTGGGTAGTGCAGTTTAATTCACAGAATTTCTTCAAAGTATGTTGTAGACCAGGGAACATGTGGCTCTTTGACCAAATTATGTGGCTCTCCAGCTGTCTCTCTTTAATATTTTAAAGTTAAAAAATGTATAACTGTTACTAGAAATCGCGCCATGGTGGCGTAGTGAGTAGCACGTTCGCCTCACAGCAAGAAGGTCGCTGGTACGAGCCTTGGCTGGGTCAGTTGGCATTTCTGTGTGGAGTTTGCATGTTCTCCCCGTGGTTGCGTGGGTTTCCTTCTGGTGCTCCGGTCCAAAGACATGTGGTACAGGTGAATTGGGTAGGCTAAATTGTCCGTAGTGTATGAGTGTGTATGGATGTTTCCCAGATATGGGTTGCAGCTGGAAGGGCATCTGCCGTGTAAAACAAATGCTGGATAAGTTGGCGGTTCATTCCGCTGTGGCGACCCCAGATTAATAAAGGGACTAAGCATAAGGAAATTAATGAATGAATGGATCATTAGTCATTATGTTGATGCGATTTGTTTTTTTGTTTTTTTTTTTCAGAAAGCTGAGATGTTTATAAGCTCTGCATTTATTAATCTGAATCATTTCCATGGAGATGTGCTTACAGTAAGTGCTGTGTCTTGCTTTATCTTCCTAAATGAAAATGCATTCCTTTCAAGGGCAAAAACTGAAAATCCTGTTATCATTTACTCAACCTTCGTCTTCTTTTTTCCAATGAACACAGAAAATACTTTTAAAAATGTTGGAAACCAGTAACCGTTGATGCCCATTGTATTTGTTTTATCTACAGAAGTCAATGGTTACAGGTTTCTAACTTTCTTCAAAATATCTTCTTTTGTGTTCAGCATCAAAAAAGGAGTTTGTAACCACTTGAAGATGATTAAACAATAAAGGGTCAGAATTGTTTTTTCTGATCCTACTTTCTGAAATATCTAAAAGATTATTGGCAAATACCATTAAATTGCATTTATTTATTTAAACCCAAATGTGAAGAAACGAATCATACAAAATAAAATGATATGAATTGTTTTCCTACTATGGAAGTCAATGGTTACAGGTTTCTAACATTCTTCAAAATATCTTGTTTTGTGTTCAACATCAAAAAAGGAGTTTGTAACCCCTTGAAGACGTATTAATATTAAAGTATCTGCATAAATATTACATTCAGAATAGTTTTTTCTGACCTTACTTAGTGAAATATCTAAAAGATGAATGGCGATGCTATTAAATTCATTTATTTAAACCCAAATGTGAAGAAGCGAGTCATACACAATAACAAAATTATATATATTTATTAAGTGGCAAAACTGTACAATCAATATACAACCTACAAGGGGAGAAAATAAATATATTTATTTACATAATCTTTATACAATAAAGAATTCTAGATAGTAAAATAGAAAGACAGAATGTGACTGCAGGACTCAAGTTATACAGCAAAGACCCCAGAACACATGCATGATGATACTAAGACATAATTTCCAAACAATCCTTTAATGGACAGTTCACTAAAAACTCAAAATTCTGTCATTATTTACTCACAAACCTGAATAAACACAAAATAAGTTATTTTGAAAAATGTTGGAAACCGGTAACCATTGACTTCCATAGTATTTGTTTGCCTACTATGG
>CAIGQQ010033701.1:4348653-4365966 GCA_903798035.1 Danio albolineatus
ATTTGTTTTCCTACTGTGGAAGTCAATGGTTACAGGTTTCTAACATCCTCAAAATATCTTTTGTGTTCAACATCAAAAAAGGAGTTTGTAACCACTTGAAGACGATTAAATATTAAAGTATCTGCGTAAATAGTACATTCAGAATAGTTTTTGCTGACCTTACTTAGTGAAATATCTAAAATATTAATGGCGATACTTATTATTTAATAATGGCGATACTATTTATTTGAACCCAAATGTGAAGAAACGAGTCATACACTATAACAAAATTATATAAATTTATTAAGTGACAAAACTGTACAATTAATTTACAATCTACAAGGGGGAGAAAATAAATATATTTATTTACACAATCTGTATACAATAAAGAATTCTAGATAGGAAAATAGAAAGACAGAATGTGACTGCAGGACTCAAGTTATACAGCGAAGACCCCAGAACACATGCATGACCTCTGAAAACAACTGATGATACCAAGACATCTTTTCCAAACAATCCTTAAAGGGACAGTTCACTAAAAACAGAAAATTCTGTATTCAATACTCACAAACCTGAATGAACACAAAACTGGTAACCATTGACTTCCATACACTCAAAAAAGCACTGTTTTTTTTTTTCAAACTACTTATTTAAAATGAGTTGAGAAAACTTAATTGTTTTACGTTCAACTAAATTTGTCAAAATTATTAAGTTAACTTAATTTCTTCAAGCTGTCCCAACACATATCAGTTGTGTGGAACTCAGCATTTTTTGTAGTGTATTATTTGTAAATTAATAGATACAGGTTGAAACATTTTTCAAAATATCTTCTTTTTATATGCAAGCAAAAGTGAAGGGTTAATAAATGATGCCAGAGTTTAAATTTTTGTGTGAACTATCCCTTTAAGACAAAGCTGATTATTCTCATGTTAAGTGTCTTCAGTTTTGCTCACCAGGGTCTCCACAAAGGCTGATTCTGGAACAGCGCTCGTCTCAGAGTCCGTGGTTGGGAGGATTGAACAGAGCCACTAAATCGCACCGGAGTCGGGGAGCTCACCTGAAGATGAGGTCCTGGGACGACCGGTAATGAAGTTGTTGCGAGACTCACCGATGATAACGATGATGATGTAGATGAGTCGGTGGAAAGCGGAGAGATGCTGGGAGGGAACGGGAAATGGCAGGGCACTGAAAGATACGTCGGAGAGCTGGAGAACGGAGGAGAGCTGCTTGAATAGCTAGGAGAGGGCGGAGGAGAAATGGAGTACGGTGGAGAGAGGTATGGATGTTGTCCCGTCGGATGCAGATGCATAAACGATTTGGGATACAGGCTGTTTGCGTAGGGATAGGGCTCAGGGTTGGCTCTCATGTGTCCGATCGATGGGACGTCCGTCCTGCAGGACAACTCTGGATTTGGGATCCATGGATGGTGGGTTGGATTACTAGAAACTCTTCCATGGGGAAGAGCGCTGCTGTAGGAGTCGAGATGATGACAGAGACCTTGGACGAAGCTGTCTCTCTGGGACGGCTCCACGCAGTCGATGAAGCTGGCCAGGCGGGAGATGCACTCTTTGAAACCAGCCTTGTAGATCGGGTTAGAGGGCAGCGGATGGGTTTGGATGGACTCCGGGACTGATGCGCAGGGCATCTGGGGTCTCCTCGAGAGCAGAGGCGGAGGTTTTGCATCATGCGAGTCTTTGCTAGAATCGCCTGAGGTTAGGGAGAGTGGAAAGGCATGCAAAAAGGGGAAGAGCGAGGGGGGTTTGAGTGTGATCGTTTTGGTTATAATTAAATCGAGGGATCATGCAAAGGATCGTTTATAAAGGGTGGGGGGAGGTGTTTAGATGTGAGAAGAAAATAGTTTTGATTTATCGATTGATTGGTGAAAAGTGGAAGGGAATGGTGGAGTAAAAGGATGTGGGTTGAGGAGTTGAGAATGAATGATGGAAAAAGAGACAGAAGAGACAAGACAAAATAAATTAGAATTATTACACTAATATGAGTCACAACAAAACAAAATAACAAACACAAATAGCTCATTACTATCATTTGTGACATAAAATATGAGTACATTACACTTTAAACATATAGTTTTGCTGCTTGTTTAAACTATGTATTTAAAATAAGCTGAATCAACACAATTGTTGAGTTGTTTTATGTTTAATCCACTTAAATTTGTAAAAACAATCAAGTTAGCTTAATCGATTTGTTTTGGGACAACATGAAGGAATTGTGAGGAACCCAGAATGTTTTACAGTGTAGTTGCATCACATTTTTAAGTTCAGTCAAACTAACATTTAGTAATTTAAACTAATATAAAGGGGTAGTTCACGCAAAGCTGAAAATTCTGGCATCATTTACTCATATTTTACTTTCTTTTGTTGAACAAAACAATAATATTTTGAAGAAAGCTGTAAACCATTGACTTCAATAGTAATTGTTTAACCTATGGAAGTAAATTGTTAGGTCATGTCTTAAAAATATCATCTTATTGTGTTCAACAAAGAAATAAAATTCATAAATGATTGTAATCAATTGAGAATGAGTAAATAGTGAGTACATTTTCATTTCATTTTCATATCTCTTTAAATCAGCTTGTTTAACTTGCTTGATATGAATGAAGCATGATCAACTTACTTTAATAAGTTGCAATTTACTTAAAAAACAACATATGTTGTTACACTATAAAAAATACTGGTTGCCTTAATGTTTTAAGATAAATCAAATTAACCTTATGAGTCCATTGAACTTATATTATGTTAAACCGACTTAAAACAGCTTGCCTAACTTGTAAAATTAAGTTAGAACATGATTAACTTACTTTAATAAGACCTAAAAACATATGCTGTAATGATTAATCGATCATATAATTTTTACACTATATGACTCATTAATTAAATAAGCTTTTTGCATCACACTTTACGTTTAGACCAAAAAAAAAAACTTACCTTGGTCTCTCGCAGCCGTGGTTTTAGTCCTAATATATTCAACAGTTAATTCCAGAATTTCAGCCTTCTCCAGTTTGGGGTTTTGAAGTCGCTGCAAGAAGTGAATGTAAATGCATTATGCTGCTAAACCATTTCGGTGTTATTTAAGTGCACTTTTACAACTGTATATCCTTTATTACCGAGTCTAGAGTATTATCCAGAAGAAGCGTTCGCAGTTCGTCCAAACGCTGGTTGATCCGGTCTCTCCGTTTCTTCTCTATAACCGGTTTCAGGATCTAGAAGGAGCACATCATACTTTTAATTTAGATTTAATTGAACAAAATTAAAACGTATTATAAAGTCCACTAAGAGATGGTTAAATCATACATACTCAATGAAAAAGTCATTAGTTGCTTTACTTCAAAAATAAAGTACACCGTAAAAAATGCAGGGTTCCACACAATACATACATGTTGACCCAACACAATTCGATTAGGTTAACTTAACACTTTTAACAAGTTTGTGTAGATTGAACATATGAAAATTAAGTTGACCCAATGATATCTCAAGAAATGTGTTGTTTCGGCTCATTTTAAATAAGTAGTTTGAACAACCAAAAATAAATATTTTTTTGAGTGTAAGTAAACCCGCTTTACTTAACGTCATAAACCTATTGACTTGTATAATTATGCACATAGTTCGTTTACTAAATAATTATAATGTAATTTGTTTATTCTCTTCTTTTAAGTAAGGTCAGCTAATCCCTTTTACAGTGTTCAATAGAAAGAGCGTAAACTTACTCGTTTGGTTGGTCGTCGGCTTGCCATTTTTGGAGTAACCATGGCTGAAAATCGGAAGAAGACGAAAAAAACACCTTCACTGTTATATTCCCGTTGATCTGTCTTGCTTGAAGAAATTCTTCTATTGTGATAAAGTTCCTTGCAAACTCCTGCTTTTATTAGGGATGCTGGCTCGTCATTGGTGACGAGGTGTCAATGACGTGTCCAACCGTATGGTCGTGTGCCGCCTTATGGCTTTCTGCTGCTCTCAATTACGCATTTAATATGATCCGAGATAAGAAACTATAAATCGATTAAGTTCTTTACTGCATGTTTTGTTAAACCTAGCTTATTTAACTGCTAGCATTTCGTATAAAAGCGTTGTCTTATAGCAAAAAAGCGATTAGTTACTTCTTTTAAAAAAGTAACCCCGTTACATTAAAAACACCAAGCTGATTTTACTTTTAAAATAATATACACATTAACTTTTATAATTATGCACAGTTTGTTTAGCTACTTAATAGTTATAAGACAAGGAGCTTGCTCTCTTTTTTTAATTAAATACAACGAGTCGCTTTTTATAATGTAAGTTATGAATGATAATGAAATCTGCATTAACGAGCTTAGAAATTTGCTTAAAATAAGTAATATTGTAGATGCATACAATGCAATAATGTAAATGCAATAGAACGCTTAGGATTTTATGGACTAGCTGCTGGTTTTATTGCGCCAATAAGTCAATATGAAGCCAGCGCATCTTGATTTTTTTGACACTCAATTCACCAAAAAGCTCCTCCTGTTTAAAGTTCACGACCCATAACGACAAACACAGCACAAATAGGCTTCATATGGGCTACTTCGTCACAATATTACAGTTCTGTTTTATTGCATGTTCAAAAACGTGTGTAATTCAAGATTTCAAAAGTCATTATTCATTTAAGCAGTAAGTTTTAGCCTTTATATCTGATGTGCGTTTGGTCCGCATAACAGAAATGTTGGTCTTTATTTCTCTCTGTGGTGCGGAACACTTCAGGTTTTTCTCGTGGGAACAGAATATTGTGGGCAGGTAAATGTGTAAAAACGGACACAGTCACACTAACACCGCCAGACTGGAATACTCAAACTTTTAGAGGCGCTTGGAATTAGATGCCCAGTTTCCGTGCATTCTTCGCACCTGAAGCTCAAATCGACGTAGACACGAATAAACATCAAATATAACCTTGGACCACAATACCCGAACTGTTTTCTTTTTTAGAGTGAGATTTATACATCCTCAGAAAGCTAAAAAAAATACATGCTTTTCATTGTTAAATGATTAAATAAATAGATAAATGAATTAATGAATTAATGGATAAATAAATAAATAGGTATTCGGATAAGATAAAACTTGAAAACTGCAATCTGAAGGTTAATAAAAGTCTAAGTACTGAAAAAAACACCTGTAAAGTTGTCCAAATTAAGTTCTAAACAATGCACTTTACTGATTAAAATTTTAGTTTTGATATATATTTTAAGTTGGAAATTTTCCAAATGTTGCAATGAAAATCTTTGCTTAATATCCTAATAAAAAATAAACAATTTTGAAATATGCAATGTGTATAATTCTCATTTATCACCAAATACCGGCGCAAAAAATACTTTTTGGTAGGTTTTCATAGTCCATGGTCAAAAATAAGAAAAAAGTAGTGGGTCTGAAACTGTAATGCGTAATTTAAACTGCATCTTTAAGGGCCTAAATATTAAAATATAACTATTAATTATTGCAGAAAATATATCCAAATCATGCCTGTGCGCGTTGAGTACTTAAGAGTACTTAAATGATTATAATGATATGAAAATGATTACATAAGTTGTAATAAGCTGTAAAATATGTCCCCTTTTAAAATACGTAAAATTTTACAAGGAGCACAAAGCACATTATTGTTGCTAAACGACACTTGGATGTCTGGTTGTCTTGATGCGCGCGCACATGTGAGCGTTGATAACAATAACTCACGTTATATGCCCAATTTAAGATGTTTCTCTGCTTAAACTGAACATTTTGCATATGCTCAATTGTTGAACAGGCCATGTGGTGATTCACTTTTTGACCCCATGCATGGGCATCATCCATGGCTAAGAAAAATCCCGTGGGAAAGTATAATGTTTGGTCAAGTGGAGTGGTGGCGCGCACACCCCTGCCCATAATTCCATTAGTATTATGATTCTTTTAGCACGTCTATGTTACAGTGAATATGGCGTGAGGGATGCTTTGGACAAAAGGGCGTGCAATCAGAGCATGCGCACTGTGTAGGGCTATAAGAAGGTCTGTGGAGACTGCAATGCGTGCGCTCACTTACAATAATGTGACCATAAACTATGGCGCACTTTAAGAGTAACATCAGTATCGGCAAAAGCAAATACCTGGCTTTACTATAACATCAAGCTGCAATGATAGGTCTCAGGTTAATTCTTATTCTAAAAATGCTGGGTTGAGGTAAGCAATTGGGTCAAATATGGACATCCCCAACGTTGAGTTAATATTTTAAAATAAATATAGGCTAATTACTCCTTTTTTTTTAAACAATGAGCAATATTTCACCAAACCTTGTGTTACAAGAACCCATCATTATAGAGTGCATGTCGACGCAATTGTTCTCTTCACGGAAATCGGCCTTTGATGTGGCTTTGAACGGACTATGTGAAGTGCCAGAGTTATTTAGTATATAATTCCACCGTATTCAATACAAAACCATTAACCAACCATTTCAGATTCGGACCCCATGCACTGACGGCCATCATTAGCCATTTAAAATAGCGGAATTTGAAACTTTTCTCTCACCTGCTGGACCATTACCGAACATCTGAGCAGATGGGCACGTGGAGGCTTTACGCACCTGAGCGCCTGTTGCAGAGGTGTGAATCAGACACGCTTTCGGGCATGGTGTGAGCATGGTGTGAGCACGTGTCGTCTGAATGACTTTTATATTGATTTAAAAGGTATAAAAGAGTATAGAATAATTTGAGCTGAGGCTGTGTGATCGTTACACTAAAAAGTAATGGGTTGTTTTAACCTAACATTGAGTCATGCGCATAGACTTCCTGACTCTGTTGAGTAAATTTTACTCACATACGTCTATTTTTGCATTACTATGAAACACTAAGTAAATGTTACTTGGGTATATCCATTTGAATTTACTGTTGTATTTTAAGCACAATAAATTAAAAAGAAATATCAAGTAGCTTATTGAATTAAAAATGATATTTTCAAGTAAAAAGGCAAAATATTATTTATTTGTAAAATTTACTTGGATTATGCTTTCTTTATTTACAAGCCCAAAAATACTTTTTTTTGCAGTGTAGATTCACTGACTTTGTGAAGTATATTTTACTCGCGTATGAAATTTTTTAAATTGAGTTCAGTAACACTAAGTAAATATTAATTGAGCCTGCTCATTTTAATTTACTTTTGTATTTTAAGTACATTAAATTAAAACAAAGTCTCAATTATTTTATTGATTTAAACGTGACATTTTGAAGTAAAAAGACAAAATATGATTTATTTGTAAAATTTACATGGATTATGCTTTCTTTATTTACAAGCCCCAACAATCATTTTTTGCAGTGTATATATGGAAAACTCCAACTGGGGAATTAAAAAGTATAATTAAAATTGAGGGCGCCATGGTGGCGTAGTGAGTAGCACGTTCGCCTCACAGCAAGAAGGTCGCTGGTTCGATCCCCGGCTAGGCCAGTTGGCATTTCTGTATGGAGTTTGCATGTTCTCCCCGTGGTTGCGTGGGTTTCCTCCGGGTGCTCCGGTTTCCCCCACAGTCCAAAGACATGCGGTACAGGTGAATTGGGTAAGCTAAATTGTCCATAGTGTATGTGTGTGAAATTAAAATTGAATTAAAGATCTTAACCTAAGGTTTGGGCTGTCCATATTTGTCCAAATAATTGAACATTTTAGTGGAAGTATACTTACTAAAATATAAAGCTAAAGTTAAAACTGACGTATTCCACTTTGAACTTGGTAGAAATTTCGCCTGCACTTCATTCCCCAGCTTAAAAAAATGTCAAACTTGCAGATAAACCTGTAAATGAAACATAAATTGTGTAAACGATAGACTTTGTTTTCATAATCAGCCTATTGAAGGACACATTTTATTAGTTTTTAGCTCAGTTTCTATATCATCTATTTATTTTCTGGTTTTTGATAAATAAAGGTTTGGTTAAGTATGCGATTTCCGTGGGAAACGGGCAACCATACGTCGAAGAGGTGAAAGAGCACACGTCCATCTCTGCGTGATTCTGTTGACACATTTTGTTAACACCAAACGCGTGTCGATGGACTTGTGTACTGGACATAGTACTCCACATGTCCATCCGCTTTTTATTCATTATTTATTAATTTACAATGAATTTAACGTTGTGCGTTATATTTTTTATGCAGGACTGGAGAGAAATAGTTTCTGCGTTCGTAAAACACTCTGCTACAGTTTCATTTCGGTGTGGACCACTACATCGACAATCCTCGACAAACTTACAAGTTTGCTGCAAGATGACTTCAGGATGGATTTGAACCTATATGAAGTCTGCGTTAAAAAAGTTCATTTATTCATTATTTTTTCCTTCGGCTTAGTCTAATATTTATCTGAGGTTGCCACAGCGGAATGAACCACAGACTTATCCGGCACATGTTTTATGCAGCGGATGCCCTTCCAGTTGCAACCCAGTACTGGGAAGTTAAAAAAAGTTCATTTATTTTCTTGTCGGCTTAGTCCCTTTATTAATCTGGGGTCGCCACAGCGGAATGAACTGCCTACTTATCCAGCAAATGTTTTACACAGCGGATGCCCTTCCAGCTGCAACCCATCTGGAAACCTCCATACACACTCATACACTACAGACAGTTTAGTCCACCCAATTCACCTATACCGCATGTCTTTGGACTTGTGGGGGAAACCGGAGCACCCGGAGCAAACCCAACGGGGAGAACATGCAAACTCCACATAGAAAGACCAAACTGACCCAGCCGAGGCTCGAACCAGCGACCTTCTTGCTGTGAGGCGAAACTGCTACTCACTACGCCACCGTGGCGCCCCATTAAAAAAAGTTACATATGGTAATTCTAATATGTTAAAAAATCGAAAATTGGTAAATAGTCGCTTACTATAAATATTTTATATAATGACATAAATTACATTAGCCTAATTACAGATTACTTTTATCCAAATCGACTTATAAAAATGACAACTATGCATGTCATGACTCTGTAATGGATTTGATGCTATATAGACGGCTGGGTTTCGTACATGGTCATTTTATTACAATAATAAAAATCTGCAAAGCCAGTAAAGGGAATTCATTTCTAAATTCAGGGTAGATTAAATGCGTTTACATTCATTTAGTAGATATTATAGACTATCCAGAGGCGACACGGTGGCTCAGTGGTTAGCACTGTTACCTCAAAGCAAGAAGGTTGCTGGTTCGAGTCCTGGCTTGGTCAGTTGGCATTTCTCTGTGCATGTTCTCCCCGTGTTGGCGTGGGTTTCCTCCGGGTGCTCCGGTTTCCCCCACAGTGCTATAGGGGAATAGAATAAACTAAATTGTCTGTACTGTACGAGTGTGAATGAGTGTGTATGGATGTTTCCCAATACTGGGTTGCAGCTGGAAGGACATCCGCTGCGTAAAACCTATGGTGGATAAGTTGGCAGTTCATTCTGCTGTGGCGTGTCTTGAGCTCTAAAACGCAAGCCTTGAATAAAGGTACGAAGCTGAAGGAAAATTATTGAATGAATACACTATCTGGGCCTCACGATCACTTCACAACAAGAAGGTCGCTGGTTCGAGCCTCGGCTTGGTCAGTTGGTATTTTTATGTGGAGTTTGCATGTTCTCCCCGTGTTGGCATGGGTTTCCTCTGGGTGCTCCGGTTTCCCCCACAGTGCTATAGGGGAATTGAATAAACTAAATTGTCTGTACTGTATAAGTGTGTATGGATGTTTCCCAGCACTGGGTTGCAGCTGGAAGGGCATCCGCTGTGTAAGACATATGCTGGATAAGTTGGCGGTTCATTCTGCTGTGGCGTCCCCTGAGGAATAAAGATACTAAGCTGAAGGACAATAATTGAATGAATACACTATCTGGGCCTCACGTTCGCCTCACAGCAAGAAGGTTACTGGTTCGAGCCTCGGCTGGGTCAGTTGGCATTTTAATGTGGAGTTTGCATGTTCTCACCATGTTTGCGTGGGTTTCCTCCAGGTGCTTCGGTTTCCCCCACAAGTCCAAAAACATGGTGAATTGGCTAAGCTAAATTGTCCGCAGTGTATGTGTGTGAATGAGTGTGTATGAATGTTTCCCAGTACTGGGTTGCAGCTGAAAGGGCATCCTCTGTGTAAAACATATGCTGGATAAATTGGCGATTCATTTAGCTGTGGCTTCACCTTATGAAAAATGGTATTAAGCAGAAGGAAAATTAATATACAATCTAAAATGACTTAAAAATGAGAGACGTAAACAATTCACAAGACCCATGTGCTATTACTAGTTCAGACATTAATAGTAAAATGTCTCTCCACAAGCAATTTTAAGTTATTTATCATATTTTAAAAATAAAAAACCTCATATTTAATGTTGTTAATGTAAAATTTGAACTTTTTTCTATCGTCCCTTAATGTAATAAGTTGTCGTCATTATTGTGTAATATGTTCTATATTGATCTAGCAATGAAAATAGCCTTAAGTTACTGACGTTGCAATAAATAAACAAACAAAACAACACCGATAGTAAAATAAGAGTCATATACTTCCTATTATGTTTTTCAGGAAGTAGTTAAGCGCTCATAGAAAGAAAATTCAGTTGTTTCTTGAAGGCTGTCAGTGATTCAGCATTTTGGATGGGGTTGAGAAGAGTTGTGTTTGGGGTTGGAAAGTGAATCAAAAAGTTCTGATTAGTGATTTTGTGCATCTCTGGTACCACAAGGCACTGCTCAATAATAACTGCAGGCTTTTGGATGGGATTTAGAAGGTATGTGGAGGCTGTCAATCCATTGATAGTTCTATATGCAAGCATCAGAGCACATGTGGTAGCCACCAAGGAGATAAAGTATGCATGGCGTGGCTTCATGTTCATTCAAGGCTAGTGTGGTCCCACCACAAGTACATTGAAAGAAAAAAGTCTAGAAATGACAAAGGCATTGACAAAATTGTGGTTGATGGCCGGATTATTCTTTTCTTCACTGTAAAAACTGCCCAAAACAACAGTTTCCATATTTTATGATGCACTTGTGTTTTCCTTTTATTTACGGTTATGAATTGCATTTTAGGATCTTGATCTCGACTCTGTCTACTTTTCATGTTGAAAATTCAAGTTGAATACAAAATTATATACATTTCTTAAGTGACAAAACTGTACAAGTAATTCACAATCAACAAGGGGGAGAAAATAAATGTATTTATTTACACAATCTGTATACAATAAAGAATTCTAAATAGCAAAATAGAAAGACAGAATGTGACTGCAGGACTCAAGTTCCAGAACACATACATGTGATACCAAGACATCATTTGCAAATAATCCTTAAACTAACAGTTTAATAAAAACTCAAAATCCTGTCATTATTTACTCACAAACCTGGATGAACACAAAATAAGTGTATAATTATTAAAATATTTTGAAAACCTGTAAACATTGATTTCCATTGTATTTGTTTTCCTGCTATAAAGTCAATGGTTACAGGTTTCTAACATTCTTTAAAATATCTTATTTTGTGTTCAACATCAAAAAAGGAGTTTGTAACCACTTGAAGATGATTAAATATTAAAGTATCTGCGTAAATATTACATTCAGAATAGTTGACCATACTTACTGAAATATCTAAAAGATTAATGGCAATATTAAATTCTGTCATCAATACTCACAAACCTTTTCCTCAATGAACATATATATATATATATTCTTTTTTTTTTCAACAATTGGTATTTGTATTACCAAATATAATTTATATTTGTAATTCCCATGGTTTAAAAAAGAGATATATGTGATATATATGTCATATTTAAAAATACATGTTGCATTTATGACATTTTATAAATGTAAAATGCAAATATGAGCTTGTGTGTCATGGTTATCTATATCTATAGCATATATTGTATATGCTCATATAGAAATCTGATATATTTCAATATATGCAAATAACATACATGACAAGTTCATATTTGGATTTCATATATATAAAATATGTCACATATGCAAAATATATTTCAAAATATTGCAAAATGGCCATTTATATGTATATTTTTCAACTACTGCGAATACATATATGTACTTGCTTGTAATTTCCATGGTTAAAAATGAGATTCATGTAATATATATGCCATGTTTGAAAAAAAAATTAATAAAATGAAATATATGTTGCATATATGACATTTTATATATGTAAAATCCAAATATGAGCTTGTGTGGCATGCTTATTGAACATATATAGTATACTCATAAAAAATTATATATTGCAAGATATGCAAATTACAAATATGACAAGTTCATATTTGGATCACACACAAACACACACACACACACATATAAAATGTCATTCGCAAAATATATTTCAAAATATAGCAAAATGGCCATTTATATAAACATTTCAGCCATATGTATTACATGTCTCATTATTAATACAATACCAATATATATATATATATATATACATACATACATATATATACATATATATATATGTTGCATATACATTTTAAATATGTAAAATCCAAATATGAACTTGTGTGCGTGTTTAATTAGCACGTATTGCCATACTATCGGATTTTTTTATGCAGCAAAGTATGCATAAAAATGGACAAAATTAAGGCAAAAAATAAACTCAAATATTTACTGAAGGTGTTATATAAGGATTCCCGTGGGAAACTGCGTCTAGCTCTTTTAAAAGTGAAAGAAAAGCACACGTCCATCTCTGCGTGGTTGTATTATTACGGTGTTGACACATTTTGTTAACACCAAAGCCAAACGTGTGTGTCGATGAACCTGTGTTCTGGACACACCAACACCTCACAGGTTGCCTTGCGGGACGCATATCTTTGCCAGGTCTCTGTAAAACAATATAAAGAGAATTAAATGTGTTATTCTGTATTTGCTGAGATGTTTTCTGTATTACAATCGGCATTAACCTATAGTGCTAGCATGCTATAAATTGACCATATGAAGACAACCATTTGATTTGGACTGTTTGATTTGATTTGATAGATCTGGATTTGTCTTTTAAATGGTATTTCGTGCGCATGTGCAAATATTTAAAACTCTGCAAGCAATTTTGTGTTTAATAGACGTCTAATAGACATCTAAACGTAGACAGCTTGGCTAAAACAAGGCTAAACTTGGGCTGTCAATGAAAATCGAGTATCTGAATATCTATTTTCACTGACTGCCCAAATTTAGCCTTGTTTTAGCCAAGACGACCATGTTTAGACGTCTATTAGACATATTTTAGACATCTTTTAAAGACAAAAATGCTTTCTGGGTAACCAACAGGTCGTTAGAAGAGTGTTATGATGGGAACCAACTATTAAGCTCGCTCTCCCAGTAACACGAACAGCTCACACACACCTCGGCTCTTTTTTATTACCTGTCAGATTTTGTACATTGTTACCCGAGCGCAGAGACGTTCCCACGCTTCTCTCCAACACACACGAGAACGCCATGCAGTTCACATATAGACTTCATTTTTGGCACATTGGTGATATCTGTAATGTGTCCAACCCTAGACTGTCGTGAATCGTGAGATTTTTTTATGTTATCGTGTATTAATAATGTAGCCTATAAACGTATCGAGAATGCTGTCTCTTAAGGTTATCCGACGATTTTTTTTAAGGTTTCCTTCACATTTTACTCAGAGACACACTTTAGACCTATTTTGCATGCCAAAGGCTGAGATTAAAGCAAATGGCACGCGTGGAGCAGTGAGGTGTGAGGGTTCCTGCGCTTTTTGGCATCAGAATGAGAACGACCCAGGTGAGGCGAGACTGTCTGTCTGGGGGTATTAGCATGTGTATTATAAAAATAAATAATAAGAAAACATTCTGAAGTAACAAACTAACATCAGTGCAGTCAGATAACTGTTATTGATCACAAAATAAACCAATAGTTTTACTTCAATAACATTAGTAAACCAAAGGAAGTCAATGCGCAAAATGGTTACTACAATTTTACTTCACAATAATAAATCATAGTTCGTTTTAATGATCCTGTCGTCAATTCGTGCACGTAAATTGAAATTATTCAACTTTAATCTTGATTTTCTGCTCTGTTGTGTAACAAAAAGGGGGCGGGCAGGTGTGTAGATGTTTAAAATTCGCCGATAACCAACAGGCAGTCGTTTCTGAAGTGTTATGATGGGAACGGGCTAGCCACGCTCTCCCAGTAACACGAACAACTTACACCTCACCTTATAACGCGGGCCAACACCTCAATCCTGTTTTATTACCTGTCAGAATTTGTACATTATCAATAGCGCGCAAATACGTTCCCACGCTACTCTTCGACAAACGCGCGTATGTGGCTGAAGTTTAGACCAAAGCGTTTAGTCTTCATTTCTTCCATCCATGGGACGCGTGATTTACCTGTGCGGTGCACCGTTAACCTTCTGCCATTGAGCGTATAGAAGTCAAGATGTGAGATTCACGAAATTTTTTCAGTCACAATCACGTTTGTCAAATGGCTCACAACATTTCCTCTCGACTTTATGCAGTGATTATAAAAGTTACTATTGCCTTGAGGATTAGTTTGTAAATTACAGCACTATGCGCAATATTAACCACAATGTCACAGTGACATTTTGGTATCTACTTGACGCATGGAGGTCAGCAATGATAAAGACTAACTGGCCACGTGTCTAAGTGACTTTTTTCTCCATGCTATTTATTTCAACAACCTCTAAGGTTTACTCAGTTATCCCTCCCGTGAACAAACGGATATAGTCTCCATTGTATGACTAGACACGTGCTGTCTTTGCGCATCCTTTTAAATGGGAGATTTTCTTTCAGTGAAGAAGGGAATTAATAAATAACTCTGAGAAGTCCATTGACAGTGATTTCAGTGTGCAATCAAGAAAACTTGGCTGCTTGCTTTTCATATGCGCGCGTGTAAACTGTCCGCGCACGCGCGCATTGTGCACAGGTGTGAAGTCGGCACGCGGCACGCGCCCTGCTGAATAATAAAGAGGTGTCAGCACACGCTACCTCGCGACCCCCTGAAGTTTCACACCGTACCCAGCTGCTTTGGCTATGCAACTTTCTGCTTGTTAATCTTCAGCGAAATACATGTATTCCAAATAAATCCGATCAAACTTTCCCCGTTTATTGTGCATGTGAACAACTATTCTGGCAAAAATGCAATTAACTATTCGCGACATTATTTAAAACGTTTAAATAAATTGCATAAAGACAAATTAGGCTATTAATAACTAGAGATACATTTATTTTAAAAAATCTTTCAAAAATGTCCCAATGCGCGCTTGAATCCAAACCAAATTGGCACAATCCTGTCAAACGAGATCAACTTTACGTACGATTGTTTTCTCATTGTTTAATTCAGTGTGTTATTTTCGTTTCATAGCAGCAGACTATGTCACTTAGAACCACTAACACAAGATTACAGCAGGCAACTGGTTTAAGTTCTGTTACTTTAAAAAAAAGATCACTGCTGCTTGTTCAAACTACCTGTTTAAAATGAGCCGAAACAACACAATTCTTGTAATTTATTTGGCTAATTTATTAGTTTTATGTCCAGTCCACTTAAATTTGCAAGCCATTGAGGTAACTTAAGCATTTTGTGTTGGACAACATGAAGGAATTGTGTTGGTCCAGCTACCTGGTTAGGGGATTTGTATTATGCTTTGCGTGGTATTGAACTAAGAGAGGGAAATGTTGATAATAAAAGTAATCTTTAATAAAAGTAAAGGTGTTTAAAGTTAATAAAAATACTTAATCTTCACTTTAGTTTGAAGAGTTTTTCAGGTAATGCTTTGAGTTTTGAGATTACCACCGTGCAGAAGCACCCATGCTTTGGGTATTGGCAGCTTATTTAGCAAAAATGCAGTTTGTTGCTTTGCTCAGTGAGCAATAACTGTCCTAAAATTAGTTCTGAGGTCAGTCTCAAATATGTAACTCATGAAATATGCTAAACATGTGTCTTTTAGTTCATTTAGGATAGCTTCAAATAAAACAAAGAGACTTTGAAATGTACGACACATAAAAGACATACATGATATTATTAGACCTTTGAGTTTAAGTTACGTAAAAATAGGCTACAAATGTATTCAAACTTTTTTTGATAAAATCATGTTGGACCAACGCAATTGCATTTAATAGAGTTAAAAAAATTAAGTTGGTGCTAAACAAATTTATTGGATGGAAATCCTGCCCTCAACTAAATTGTGTTCATCCAATGAGATATTTTTTTGAGTATACTTCAGTGTTTACATTGCATATTTTCATAAGATAAAATTGCCTATGTTTTAAAGTCCAAACAAATCTGAAGCTCAGTTTATACTGTGGAAACGAGCGCTTTTTAAAATCTTTTCGTTGTTATTATAATGACATCTGTGTCACAGCGGCGCGTGGGCTATTGATATGCACATTGCCGGGCTTGTTTTCTGATGCGCGCACGTGCCCACGGAAGTGTGAGTGAGCGTGTACCATCAGCTCTTTTGATCCAAAGCTTTCTTGAATGCTTAAACCAATTCAGTGACTATATATTAGCTAATATAAATAATTGGCTAAGCATTTATAATAAATATGTTAGCTAATGCGCCATACACTCAAAATATAAGTCATTGGATGAACTCAAATTAATTAAGGGCAGGATTTCCATCCAATAAATTTGTTTAGCACCAACTAAAAATATAAATATTTACACAATTAAATGCAACTGAGTTGGTCTAGCATGATTTTACCAAATAAAAGTTTAAATAAATTTGTATTTTTATCTAACTTAAATTCAAAGGTCTGATAATATCATGTATGTCTATTATGTGTCGCACATTTTGAAGTCTCCTAGTTTTATTTGAAGTTATCATAAATTAAGCCATTTTTAAGCATATTTCATGAGTTACAGTTGATTGAGACTGATCTCAGAACTCATTTTAGGACAGTTATTGCTCAATGAGCAAAGCAACAAACTTCATTGTAGCTAATGCGAACACCCAAACACCATGGGGTGACCTCAAAACTCAAAACATTATATGTAAATCTTCAAACTAAAGTAAACATTAAACTCTAATAAGTCGTTCTATTAATGTAAAACATCTAAGATCACTTTTATTGTCAATATTTTAATTTGCTTAATTCAATCCCACGCAAAGCATGCTAGGAACTACAAATCCCTTAACCAGGTAGTTGGACTAACACAATTCCGTCATGTTGTCCCAACACAAAACGCTTAAGTTAACTAAATGATTTACAAATTTAAGTGGAATGAACGTAAAACAAATAAATTAGCCAAAGAAATGGCAAGAATAGTGTTGTTTCAGCTCATTTTTTACAGGTAATTTGAACAAGCAGCAGTGTCATATCTTTGAGTGTACGGAGTTTGCGATATGGTGTATTGCTTCGATAATAGGCTACTTTTTCTGTGCTTCGTCTT
>CAIGQQ010033701.1:4373894-4398320 GCA_903798035.1 Danio albolineatus
CGAGTTATAAAGACAGAATTCTGAGTTATTAAGTCAGAATTGCGAGTTATAAAGAGAATTCTGAGTTATTAAGTCGCAATTCCGAGTTATAAAGACAGAATTCTGAGTTATTAAGTCGCAATTGCGAGTTATAAAGACAGAATTCTGAGGTATTAAGTCAGAATTGCGAGTTAGAAAAACATAATTCTGAGGTAATAAGTCAGAATTGCGAGTTATAAATGAGTTTCCTGTTATGCCGAATGGCCATAAATGGAGTTAAAAAGACGCATGCACATTAGCTCATAATCACAACATAAAGCCTATTTCCGATTTATTGTTTATCACGCTTTCAAGAAAGAAATATAGCCTATATGCGAGTTAAACTAGGCTGTCTGTTTATTCGTGGATTTGTTCTTTTGTAATTATGCCATTTGCACCATTTGGTCTAAATAGCAACTATAAAGCATTAAACAGAGCGCCTGAAACTATTAGCTTTAGGTTGCGTGATTCCTCCAAAAGTCTGATAATTATAGGCCTATATGTAACAATATTATAATATACATTTTGTTGCAGCTGTTATTTGTTTCATATTGCAAGAGTGCCCTCGTGTGGTGTACTTGGGAGCTGCAGACATAGCCCATGTATCGTACATACACATTTTAACGGGCTGTATTAGTTCATATTTGAGTTCAGTAAAAGTGTCAACCAAATATTGTGTCCTCCTGGCCTTTATTGGGAAAACCGGGCTGCGAATCCATACCACATCACAAGCAGAGAACCTAAAGAAAGAGTGTTTAACACTTCATCCTTGGTCTCGCCATAACAAACTCCTTTAAAACTCGCAATCCTGACTTCATAACTCAGAATTCTGACTTTATAACTTTTATTAATTTTTTTATTATCATTATTCTAAAAATATATATATATTGGTATACATTTATCATTCAGTGGCGGAAACAGGCTTCCATAGGGACATATCTGTCAATGCTATTATTTCAGGACTGACGGTCTAATAATCAAACCAGCTAGATATAAACTTAATTAATAATTAAAATACTATTATTAATGTTATTACAAGAGGGATAGCTTAATGAAACATAGGTTTGGAATTAAATAAAATGATTTTTGTACATTACAGCCCAATTCATAATTTCTTTAAAATACTTTACAATTTCTTACAAAACTGATGTCAAATTTACCATTTATGGGTTTGATTACTGCATTCGTTTCAATCCCATTTTAGCCACTAGTACAACTGTACGTTATTTAAGGGATGGGTAACTTAATGAAATGTATAACTTGTTTATCCTCACAGCCATCCGCAGCCAACCTAAATACAGTCTCAACATCAGTTGCTACCTTCTTTATGGACAGAAACATAGGCTACATGACCCTTAGTTAACTAGCCACTTTATTGTATAGCTCAAATTAGTCCTTATTTGCAGTTAAATAAAATTCATGCACAAATATAACTTCAGAATGGTTTAGTTTAGAAGCTCATTTAAACACCCTTCTGGTGTTCTTGTTGACGTGCATGCATACCGTATATAAGCTATAACCAAATTAAGCTGTATATTTTAAAGACCAATATTTATTAAAGAAAAACCCCATGAACGTTACCTTTCTTTGATACAACTTTATTGAATTAGTTTTCACACATCTCATGAAAAACTACACCTTCACAAGGGAGTCTTTAGTTTTAAAAACACATTAAAATCTATATTGGAGCAATACCATAGACATGATTAAAGTTACTCAATACATTAAACTGCAAACACAATCAGACAAGCAATGCCAGTCACGTTAAACACCGATTTATACCATTGAGGTAAAAGTTGGCTTTATATTCACACAGACTCTGTCCATTTCAGTTTTGCAAACTCTAAACAAGGAAACCATATTAGCAGCCAATGGCTATCAAAATCAATTAATCCGTTGATGGATCAGATTGAGCTGCGGCCGGAATTTAAAGAGAATTTTGTTATTTATTAAAAATTAACCAAATCAATTGTATTTATTCATGTTTACCACTACACTAAACCCAATAAAGTCAGTTTTGTAAAAATATTGTTATATAGTGTTGCAAAAATTATGCAATATTGATGTGCATCCGCAGCTGTATCCTGTCTATACTTAACCCAATTAAACAGTGCTAATGTTTTGAAGTCATACTTGCAATGTCAAATTGGCGTGATAAACAATATAGAAACGTTAAATGGATGTGCGAACATAACCAACTTTACCTTTATTTAAATCAAACATAAGTGAGAAAAAGAAAAAAAAAAAAAAAAAAAAGGAGAAAAAAATCCTATAATGCTGGAAACAGCTTATCGTCAGTTGGTCCAAACACGTGTCCCGATGAAAGACATGAAACCTGAAGAGTAAAAGACAATATATCGTTAGAAAACGGCTTAAATAACTAGTTTTAATTCACACTAAACTGAAACCTAATTAAATCGTGTTCCAGTGATTGAGGATAGAACCAGCTGACGGACACATGCTGGCACCGAAGACATTGCACTGGCGCTAGTATACCTCCATATATTCACACAAGAGTACAAACAACCGCGAGCATGCCAAGAATGGAGGTCCGGAATCTAATTCTCATACTTATAATGACTTAATGTTACTTATAGATTCGAAATAAAACCATTCTAACAATCGCTACTGATTCACATACCTTGCCACAATTGACGCTGAGATGTAGAGAGAAAGACGAGCAGCCGCTCCAGTTCTTTTATACCCACGACGACCTCATCTACTCGTTGACAGAAGACAGCCAATCGCCTGACGACTTTAAGTGATGGGGAGGAGCCAATAACGCTATCGTCCAGCAGGGGGTGCAGAAGGTCTATTTAAAACATTTTAGCAAGCCACTGGCTAAAAACATGGCTAATATCCAAGCTAAATACGTTGGAAAGAAAAAGAAATATGGGGAAGAAACGCATTAAAAAAATATTTATTCATTCATTCATTCATTTTCTTTTCGGCTTAGTCCCTTTATTAACCTGGGGACGCCACAGCGGAATGAACCACCGCATTAAAAATATATAAAAGCTAATTAGCTCATGCAAAAATGAAAATTCTGTCATCATTTATTAACTTTCCTAAATATGCTTTTATTTTTTATAAGCAAGATATATGTATCTTGCAATTGTAGTTAATTTTACCAACTTATCCAGCATATGTTTTTTATGCAGCGGATGCCCTTCCAGCTGCAACCCATCACTGGGAAACATCCATACACACTCATTCACAGACATACACTATATGGACAATTTAGCTTACCCAATACACATGTCTTTGAACTTGTGGGGGAAACTGGAGCACCCGGAGGAAACCCACGCCAACACGGGGAGAACATGCAAACTCTTCACAGAAATGCCAACTGACCCAGCTGAGGCTCGAACCAGCGACCTTCTTGCTGTGAGGCGATCGTGCTACTCACTGCGCCACCGTGAAGGCCTGTTGTTTTTTAAATGTGCTATACAAATAAAATAAAGCAAACATACTCAAGAATGCCTGTAAAGTTGCCTTTTACAGTATTTTTTGTTTAACATTATTTGACTTTCATTTTCCTTCGGCTTAGTCCTTTTATTCATCAGGGTTTTCCACCATGGATTGAACGGCCAACTTATCCAGCATATGTTTTACACAGCAGATACCCTTCCAGCTGCAACCCAGCACTGGGAAACACCCATACACTCTCACATTCGCACACACTCATACGCTACGCCAATTTAGTTTACCCAATTCATATAGCGCATGTGTTTGGATTGTGGGGGAAACCAGAGCCCCCACACCAACTTGAGGAGAACATGCAAACTCCACACAGAAATGCTAACTGGCCCAGCCAGGACTTGAAGCAGTGATCTTCTTGCTGTGAGATGACAGTGCTAAGTACTGAACCACTGTGTTGCCAAATTTGATATTCACAAAAAGTAAATTTTGTAGCTGAATTTTTTTTCAAAGTTTTAAATTGAAGGGCGTCACGGTGGCGCAGTGGGTGGCACAATTGTCTTACAGCAAGACTGTCACCTGTTCAAGCCCTGACTGGGTCAGTTGGCATGTCTATGTGGAGTTTGCATGTTCGCCTGGATTTCCTTCAGGTGCTCCGGTTTCTTCCACAGTCCAAACACATGCGCTATAGAGGAATTGAATAAGCGAAATTGGCTGTGTATGAGTGTGAATGAGTGTGCATGGATGTTTCCCAGTGTTGGATTGCGGCTGGATGGGCATCCACTGCGTAAAACATATGCTGGAATAGTTGGCGGGTTCATTCTGCTGTGGCGACTACTGATAAATAAGGGACTAAGTAAAAAAAGAAAATGAATGAATGAATTTAAAATTGAAATAAAAATGTATTTTGAGTCTATTTTTGGCATGAACGAACCTAAAAGAAATCGGCTTGTTAAGTGTGACGTCACATGAAGCTGCTTCCGGGTCCAATCGCTCTATCAGACTCTATGGGGAGACTCATCAAATGGTAATAATAAACGTTTACAAAGCGATGTAATGCTTTTCACAATCACGATCGAATTATAAATATCTACACTGTAAAAAATGAAAAGTTGAGTTACTTAAAATTTAAAGCAACTGACTGCAAGGAAATTTTGAGTTTATTGAGCTTCAGTGGATCAAGTTGTGCCAAATTAATTTTTTAAGTTGACTGCAAAGGCTAGTTTAAGTCAAAGATACTTTACAGAATAATTTGGCACAACTTCAACCACTAAAGCTATGGAGTTAGATATGCACAGCAAAAAACTCAGTGTACATTTAACTCAATTTGAGTTAAAATTAACACTCATTGGGTGTACATATGATTCCCTCTATTATGGAGTTAAAATAACATTTTCTAAAGTGTCAAATTTGTACATTACTCACAGAGTTCATTTCAACACAGTAAGAGTTCATTCTTACATCAAACTGGAGTGTGTGTTACCCTTCAAAGTGTTAATATTTTACCTTTTTTCCTATATTATCCTATATTATCCATTGGTGTATGTGACAGATGACAGTGATCAAATATGTCGAAAACAGTTTGATTTATTAAATGTTCATTAATCTTTTCATTCATTAATGGATTATGCGTGTGTAGCTAATGAGTGCATATAGTACACTGCTTCTGATGAGAATTAATCGATTATATCTTATTGTGATTTATTGTATCATCAAGACTCTGGTTTCATCAAAAAACATATTGGTTTGACCACTGTTCATCCGAAAGAACCGGTTCAAGGAGAAATGAACTGGACTTCCCATCACTAGAGGGAAATACACTGCATATTGGGTTAAAAGTTTAACACGGAAAAGAAAAACTCTTAAATATACACTCTTTCACACTCGTGGAATAAAATGTATTCCAGTTTTAACACTGAACAACACCAAAAAAAATCACACTGCATTTTTAACACTGGAATTTTTGCTGTGTGTCTTTATTATTCAATCAAAAATATTTAGTTTTAGGGAAAAATTAAGTACATAGTAAATAAAAAAAATTATTAAACATTTTTTTTTATTTGCAATCTTTTATTTTTTATTTACTATGTACTTATTTTTTTCCTAAAACTAAATATTTTTGATTGAATAATAAAGACACATATCTAACTCCATATAAAGCTTAATAAACTCAAGATGTCTTTGCAGCCCGTTGCTTTAAAATTTTAAGTTAACTCAACATTTTATTTTTTTAAGATATGGAGAAATCAAAATTTAAAGTCTCCTCAACTGAGTTTTTTACTTTTATTGAACAAACAGTTCCAAACATGCAGTTAAATCATTTTAATGAGTAAATTCAACTCTAAGCTCAAAAATACGTCCACCTAACTTACAATTTTGAATTGAACTAACGATTTGTAAGTTGGATTTTTTTACAATGTAATATCCGATGGCTAGAAAGTGGTTATTTTATTTAATAAATTGTTAAAATTTTTGAATTTGTGATGCAGCAAGCCCAGAAACTGTTGTGTACACCATGATTTCATATATAATTTACTTTAATGTGTGATAGGACTAAAAAGGGGTCATAAACGAACATTTTCTCCATTCAAATGAGTAGCGGCTTGAACCCAGAAACAGTCACCGATACGTCACCACTTAACAAGCGGACAAAGACCATTATGAATGATTCCATGAACCCTGGACTGTTATTTGATTGATGACATTTGTTGTTAATTCTTTCCAGTCTTTCAACAAATTAAAGAGAGAATAAATTAACTGGGGCTGCACGGTGGCTCAGTGTTTAGCACTCTCGCATCACAGCAAGAAGGTCGCTGGTTCGAGTCCCAACTGTCTCAGTTGGCATTTCTGTGTGGAGTTTGCATGTTCTCCCCGTGTTGGTGTGGGTTTCCTCCGGGTGCTTCCGTTTCCCCCACAGTCCAAACACATGCGCTATAGGGGAACTGGATGAAGTAAATTGTTCATAGTGTATGTGTGTAAATGCAAGAGTGTATGGGTGTTTCCCAGTGCTGGGTTGTGGCTGGAGGGGCATCCACTGCATAAAACTGCACAAAAAGTAAAATGTTACACTTTTTCATTGAACAGTAATAATTAACGTATTCAAATGGGGAACAATACATGCATAAAACTAAATTTACACACATCCAATCATATTTCCATTAAACAGAAGCAATAAATAACCCTGAATTTACTCATAGTAACAATAATGTTTAACATAAATAGATTTTTTGGGGGGAAAACAATCAAAACCTTAAGCAAATTCAGGGATAGACTGTGAACTCCAGCCAAAACTTCATTGTTACTTTCAGTGGTGTAAAGTAACTAACTACAAATACTCAAACTACTGTAACTGAGTAGTTTTTCTCAGGAATTGTAATTTACTGAGTAGTTTTATAAATGTGTACTTTTACTTTCCCTTGAGTACATGTTTAGTTCAGTATCAGTACTTTTACTCCACTACTTTCCTTCAACCTGCAGTCTGTATTTCTTTCTTGTCTGTGGTCATTGTCTAAAGTAGAAAGATCAGTCCTGTGATTCCTGTCCAATTAAATCACACATAGAAAGTAAATCACATCATACTGAACAACCTCAAGACATGGGCGCTTTATAAATGCAGCAAACCTTTGGGAAACATTAAAAATATGCAAGAAGATGTCCAAAATCTGTACACGCAATGATCCAGAGACTGTTTATTGACTGCATGTGACTGAAAATGATGGATGTCGACTGCTTGATGACTGAAATCACTATATGGAACAAATATATTGAATATAACAAATATATTGAATCACTAAATGGAACAAATGAAGAATGGAAGGAAGGGCCAAATGAAAGAAAGGACCGAACAAGGAATGGAAGGAAGGATCGAAGAACCAAATAAATGAAGGAAGGATTCAAGGAAGGACTGAACAAACTAAGGACGTAAAGAAGGAACGTACGAATGAATGAACAAAGGACCTAATGAAGGAAGGAACAAAAATATTAAAGAAAGAATGAGCGAACAAATGAAGGGAGGAAGGAAGGAAGGACCAGACGAATGAAGGAAGAATTCAAGGAAGGACTGAACAAACTAAGGAGGGAACGAACAAATGAACAAAAGGACATAATGAAGGAAGGAACAAAAATATGAACAAACGAATGAGTGAACGAAGGAAGGAGGGATCAAACGAATGAATGAAGGAAGGAGAGAACAAACAAATAATTGATGGAAGGTTGGAAGGAACCAATGAAAATAGGAAGATCCCTAAATACACTACATGTTGTTTGTGCAGGGATGTGTAAATGTAACATTCTGCAAACGCATCAACTTTTCTACAGTGTAACACTCACTACTCACTACTCTTGAGTACTTATGAAAGGTCTACTTTTTACTCATACTCTGAGTAATATTTACTACAGATACTTTTACTCCACTCGCACTGCATTTTTGGGCAAGTAATGGTACTTTTACTTGAGTATGAGTTTTCAGTACTCTTTCCACCACTGGTTACTTTACATCAAGTGTTATACAAGCTCATATATTTGCTGAAAAGTGCACGTGCACACATCCGCCAGCTTACCGGACGCGCGCAAAGGGCAAAGTTTACATGGAGGCAAGATGGCGGCTTCCTGTGACAGGTATTATAACGCTTACAGAGAGTAATAGGATTAAGTGTGAATAAAATCAAAGACTTAGCAGTTTGAAAATGCTCTTTATTACTGTAACCCATTAGATTTGCCCATTTACTACTCATATTACGTCACAGCTTGTAAATTAATCCTTTACGTTAGCCACGATTCATTTCAAATGACTGCTATTGTGGAGCTACGGTACTGTGATAGGTTTATCTGTTATGTTTACAACATTTGCCATCTGTTTTGGTGTAATTGAATGCGTTAGCTGCAGTGTCTGCACGATTGTTTGTTTTGTGAACTCTGCTATTGTGTTTCAGCTTTGTTTGGCTGCTGTTTCTGCTGTCTGTGAGCGTTCAGGCTGTGGACCGAAGTAACTTCAAAACATGCGACCAGAGCTCATTTTGCAAGTGAGTATCATTTAAAATCATAATGTGTTTTGGAAAGAAACGCGATAAATTTGTATAAAAACGGAGGTAGTCTGACTCTTAAAATCAATAACTGAGTTATCGCGTGTAGCGTGTTACTTTTTTAATCGCCGCTCTGAATGGGCCAATCACAGAGGTTTGTGGTTATAAGAACTGTTACAATCATCTTGCACCTTTACGTTTGCTATTGTGTTTGTGACCAGTTAATGGGTTTAATAAATGTGAATTGTTTTCTAGAAATGTATCAAACCTTAAGACAAAAACAGCAGAATGTTAATCAATATAAGGATTAATCTTATTGAGCCAGCGTGCGCCGCCTGTTGACTGACTAGTTAATGGAGATCTCCAACTCTTTATACTTTTTACTAGGGTAACGTTGGTTTAATGTTCGCACAGTCGGACTTTCTTCTTAATAATATAATTTCAGAAAGGTGTTCGTTGACAATTCTAAATAGGGAAAATCATATAAGAAGCCAATGACTATCAAAGTACAACACTGTTCACAGTCAAATAAATAGTGCTAATAGTGCTAATGTGGTTTTGAAGTCATACTTGCATGCGATTTCAGAGTATATTAGCATGGTAAACAATATAATTACCCTCTCACAATTTGTGAGTGAACTAATGTAAGAATATAAAACCAACTATACCTCGTTATACATTTTTTGAACTTTAAAGGGATAGATCACCCCAAAAACAAATGAAACTGGCATGTTAAAGGAGTAAAATGTATGATTTTGTCATTAAAATATCTAAAAACCCTTCAACCGTGTTATGTATTTTGCTGATTTATGTACATTAATTTTACTAAATGTTTGAAGAATGTTAAAATCCAGAGAAATAAGCTATTTTAAATAGATATGCAGACTGTCCTGTGTCGATATGCTAATGTCACTTTTATATATTGTGCCTCTGAGCAGCATTATCAGAATCAGAAACACATACTAGGAATTTGTGTGTTTACACCTTTAAAAATAGGAGTAAATAGTAAATGCTATCATACAAATTGACAAGTGTATGTACAGGTATATTGCTATATACAAGTTATATGTGCAAATTGGCAAGTAAAGTATGTTGTTTAATAAATAAATAAGTCTATGTGTATAACAGAAGCCTAAAATATATTTAGCATGATAAAACGGCATTGCTCTTTCCTTTAATTTACTCTCCTTCAGGCCATCCAGGGTGTAATGAAGGGATAGTTAACCCGCAAATGAAATTTACTCATGGTTTACTCTCCCTTAAGTGCCTTTTTGTTAGTTTTTTAAAATCTTTTAAATCAAAAAGGATCAAAACTCCCCAAAAATTAAATTTCTTTTGGTCACTCCTAATTAAAATGCCCCGTATATAATTCAATGATGCCATTTTTGTGTTCATTGGTGTATTCATGGTGTTATTCCCAGTCGTTAAATTCATGTTTATTTCATTGGCTGTTGCTTGTCTCCTCCTAAAATACATAAATTGTTGATTTTCTTTTTTCTTAAACATTTGAAAGATCTTAATAACAAGAGTAAAACATTTATCTGACCGATATTAGTAATTTTTTTACTAATACGTGCGTGCAAGTATGAATACTGCCAAAATCGATCGGATACAGCCTTGTACGCATTCACTGTGCTGCACGTGTTTTCTTAAGTGTGTGAATGTGTGTGTTTTTGTAGGCGTCAGAGGGAGCTGAAGCCAGGTCAGTCTCCGTACAGAGCTCTGCTGGACACACTGGAGCTGAGCAACTCCAGACTCACACTGCAGCTCATCAATGACAACAACAAGGTCAGTGAGAGTCGTGCAGAATCAGAGCAAAAATATAAATGCAAGTATAATAAATATTAGAGCAATATAATAAGCAGCTGCTTTTAAAGTGATGGCTCACCCAAAACAGTGTTGCCAGATTGGAAATGTCAAAGTATCATACCAGAACCTCACATTATCGTATTTGGAGGAAAATGATCGTACATTAGTCAAACGGAGAGTTATCTAGACACATAGCATTTAACACAATGTATAAATTACCACAATACATTAAAAAGAAAGGAAAAAAACAGGCGTACCTTAGTGGGAAGGTTCAAACTCCACCTCTGTTTCGCTGTCATCGAAAACCTACCTGTATTTTGGGGGATTCATTTTGCAGTACAAGTTGGATGCTGTCGTGGACCGCAAAATGGAGCTGGTTGGCTTGAAAGCAGTGCACCCTCTCGATATTATTATTATTAATTAATTAATTAATTAACTAACTAACTAACTTGTTTGTTTGTTTAGTTTTATTTTTTTATTTTTTATTTTTTTAACAGACTCTGAGGTGTGCATGCTTTGTTTTGATGAGATTATCTTTGGAAAAACACATTTACATTGCACATTTGAATGGGGAAAACGAGAACATAAAGGGCAAACTCCCCTGTCCTTTTCACCTTCCCTTTAAGTACAATTTTTAAAAAATTTAATTGCTTAAAAGATCAACCGCAATCTGTAAACTACTGACGTAAGCACGGCCACGCACAGCAGGAATGTTAACTCGTGAGAGAGAGCCATTCTCCACGTTGATTGGCTGAGAACATTTAACATAAGATGAGATAGAAAACGTGCCTAAGGCCCCGTTTACACTAATGCGTTTTCATTTTAAAATGTGTAAGTTTTGCTACGGTTACGCCATCCGTCCACACTACGCTGGAGTTTTCAAGCCCTGATTGTTTTGGAAACGCTGGAGAGGCCGTTTTCATTCTAAAACGCTGCTGCTCCATCTCAGTGTGGATGGGGGAAACAGAGACGTCTGAAAACGGAGGCGTGGCTGCTGAGATTCACTACTAGATTGGGGCTTTTGGGTCATTGCGTATCCTTCCCTTATTCGTCAAGCGCACATGACTATAACGCCACCGGAAGACTGCAGACCAGCCTTCACTGTAAACAACAACATGGACACAGAAATGGGAGCGTTGTAGGCGCCATTGTGCAGTTAAACTCTGCCTTTTTTACTACAACAGCTGCATATATTCGCAAGAGGCAAGCTATTGTTCGAGCACTTGCTAATCGCTCGCGTTTCAAGCGGCGTAAGCCCTATTTAGAATGCCGAGCGAGACACATGCTTCCTGTTTATACTTTAACGCGCATGCCCAGAGTGCGCAAATGGTCACATGATATACGTTTTTGGTGGAGTAATGTGGACTGAGATATGTTGAGAAACGCTGGGTGAAACGCTAGTGTGGACGCGGATCGTTTTCATGCTAAAACGCCGTTTTAAAACTATAACGCACTAGTGTAAACGGGGCCTAACTCCACATTCTCCTCACAGACAGTAGAGAAAAGATGCAGCTAGATCAATAAGTATAAAAGCCCTAAGATTAAAATGAAATTAATTTTAAATGCCATAAAATTAAGAAATTAACGTACATTATAGGATTTTTCTCAATATTGATCGTACATCGAACAGAGGTCGAAATTATCATACAAATACAATAATTATTAGGCAACGCTGACCCAAAATGAAAATTTCATCATCATTTACTCTCCTTAAACATTTTAAAAAGCTGTTTGAGTTGGTTATTTCTGTTGAAATCACAAAAAGATATTCTGAAGTACGTCGGTAGCCATTGACATCCATAGTATCCTTTTGTTCTTATGATGGATGCCAGGTTTTCAAAATAAAAAATGCTTCCCTGAGATGAGTTTGTGCAGGGTTGGATGTCTGATTCGGCAAGTCATTGGACAACAATCAAAAATAATTCTAATTTCTTAAGGGAGCTAGTAATATTGACCTTTTTAAAGAAAATTTTTAAAGGCATAGTTCACCCAAAATTAAAAATTGTCATCACTTGCTTACTCTTTACCTGTTCCAAACCATTTTACTTTCTTCCTTTGAACACTTTTGAAGATATTTTAAAGAAACATTTAACCATTGACTTCCATAGTATTTGTTTTTTCTAGTATTATTATACTAATACTATGGAAGTCAATGGTTACAGGTTTTCAGCTTACTTCAAAACGTCTTATTGTGTTTCAACATAATAAAAAAACTCAAATACTTTCATAATAGTTTCTTTCTTACATTGAACCCAAAAGAAGATACTCTGAAGAATGTTGCTTGCCATATAGGGTATGGTAGCTATTGACATCTATGAAAAAAATGACTAAAGACAAAACTATAGAAGTCTATGGTTACAGGCAACACTCTGGTTTCGTTAACAGAAGCAAGGAAGTCTTGAGAATTGAATCTTGTGTTTGTTTGCAGGTTCGCTTGTTGCTGGAGCTGTACAGACTGCAGGGGAACATGACGCGGGTGAAGATTAACGAACTCAAACCAATCAAGCCTCGCTATGAGGTGCCAGATGTGCTCATCTCAGATCCCATCACTGAAGCGTAAGTCAAGTTGACGGACTCCATCACAACTGCTTTTACCGTGTAGATAAAGCAACTAGTCATTTGTAAACAGTCAGAAGCATTCATTTTAAAAATCTAACTAAGAAACATATTAAAAACTGTAGCCTGTAGATAAATAACAAACTGGCCAGCTCACTTCCTCAGTCAGAATTTGTAAATTTAAATTATTAAAAATTAAACTTGTGGTGAAGCTCCGATTGATCGGCCGATATTGGCTAAAAATAACTTGATCTGCTAACCCCAAAAGCGCTGATCAAAAAAGCCGATCACTTGACGTAATTTACTCGCAGACCTTTTCACACGTGCACTTTCCCCCGTCTTTTTCAAAGTGTCCAATAACATAAAGTTAGCCGTTTGTAATGTATGTCGTGATGAAATTGCTCGAAGTGGAAGCAAGCAACGGCATTTTAACACCACTAACATGATTAGGCATCTTAGAACACGCCATACAAGCCAACAACATCCCAATCCCTCATCCAGCAGACTGTGATCGATGCATTTAAACGGCGTGAACCATACAGCAGGGATAGTATGAGGTGGAAAGACATCGCGTTCAGAATTTAGGAATTAATTTGCCTAGACGAACAACTTGTGATATGTGGAATGCAGACGCCTGTCTAATGTCCTCGCTAAGCTTAACAGCACACTTTATTGACCTAAACTTCGAAAGAGACAACATTGTGCTACACTGTCAGGATTTCACAGGGTCACGTTCTGTGGAGGCTTTGGTGAACGCATTTAGCGGCGTGTTTTATTCACGGGGATCGAAAGAGAAAAAATCCACGCAATTTTAACAGACAACGTCAAAAACATGCAGAAAGCAATGAGAGACGCAGCTTTCCCTGGCCTGCCGTGTGTGGTGCACACTCTCCAGTTTGCTCTGCATGTATGGCAAGCCGTTTTGACATTTAATCTATAACCCGTACTAGTATCTATTTTCATGTTACTTGTGCTTATTTTTTAGATACCAGTATCTTTTCCATTAACTAGTAGTACTTATT
Source organism: Danio albolineatus (assembly GCA_903798035.1). NCBI lineage: Eukaryota > Metazoa > Chordata > Actinopteri > Cypriniformes > Danionidae > Danio > Danio albolineatus. The sequence continues at coordinate 4,387,741 of CAIGQQ010033701.1, forward strand.
TATTAGACAGCGCCTCTTCTTTAAATACTAGTGCTTTAAAAAAATATACTAGAGCTTATTCATTAGACACTAGGTTATTTTATTTAACACTATTGCTAATTCATTTGATACTAGTACTTATTTATTAGATATTAGTATTTATTAAATATATACTATTACATATTCATTAGATACTAGTACTTACTAAATAGATACTAGTTTTTATTTATTATTGTAATAGTGATTAGTAACTATTCTGTTGTTACTAGTAACAGATGTAAAACTGTGTTGGTGCAAACTCTGCTAGATTATAGATAAAAGATTCCCATTCCCCTGCCATTGTGTGATCGGCAATCGGCAGATCATGATCTTGGTGATCTGTAATCGGTGATCGGCGCCAAAAATGCTGATCGGAGCATCTCTATAAATTTGTCATAAAGCCTTTTTCTATCAGTTATTTTCACAATTTATGATGGCATACTGTCAAAAATGGGACAAACGAGCTCATATAGGGGCCAAATTCTGCACTTTGTCTTGTTATGCAGCCCAAGAGCGGTCACTCACTGAAGCTAAGCAGGGCTGAGCCTGATCAGTACCTGGATAGGAGACCACATGGGAAAACTAGGTTGCTGTTAGAAGTGTTGTTAGTGAGGCCAGCAGAGGGCACTCAACCTGCAGTCTATATGAGTCCTAATGCCCCAATATAGTGAAGGGGACTCTATACTGCTCAGTGAGCGCTGTCGTTCAGATGAGATGTTAAACTGAGCTCCTGACTCTCTGTGGCTAAAAATCCCATGGCACTTCTAGGGTGTCCTGGCTAACTTCCCTTCATCGGTCCTTTCACATCATGGCCTCCTAATTATCCCTATCCACCGAATTGGCTCTATCACCGTCTCCCCACCCCCCTATAGCTGATGTGTGGTAAGCGCACTGACATGTCATTGTCCTGTGGCTGCTGTTGCGTCACCCAAGTGGATGCTATACACTGGTGGTGGTGTGGAGATGATTGTGAAGTGTTTTGGGTGAAAAGCCATGCACGATAAATGCACTATATAAATACACACATTACATTACATTACATTTATTTTACGGCTCAACTGCCTTGTAATAGCCAATAAAACCATTATTAAAGTAAACATGCTACTACTAAAATAAAAATCAACCAACTTTTTCAATATAAAAATCCATCTGTAATCATATTGTAGTATTTTCTGAACTGAATAAATGGTTAAGAAGCTGTGTTGTGTTCATGAACTGTCAGCTGACTGTATGTGTGTCTCTCCTCAGGCTGTCCGTGGTGTCTCAGGATGACAACAGTCTTGTTTTGTCTCTGGGTGGAAACGATCAGCGGCTCATCGTCAGCGCTCAACCGTTTCGCCTGGACATCATCGAGGGCCCTCAGGTGCTCGTGTCCCTCAACTCCAGGGGCCTGCTGGCGTTCGAGCACCTGCGGGTGCGCAAGGACACGTGAGTCCAAATCACACACAACAAACGGCACATTCAGAAAGCTTGGGATATTCACCCAATAGTGAAAAATCTGTCATTATATACTCACTCTTAACTCGTTCAAAACCTGTTAGTCTTTCTTTCTTGCGTTCAACACAAAAGAAGATATTTCAAAAAATGTTGCAAACCAGTAGCCATTGACTTCCAGTATTTGTTTTTTTTCAATGGAAGTCAATGGTTACAGGTTTTCAGCTTTCTTCACGATATCTTCAGTCTTCAACAGAATTACGATTTGGAGCTTCTTGAGGGTGAATAAATAGTGAGGCGATTTTCATTTTTGGGTGAACTATCCCTTTAAGATTAGAGGACGCTGTCTGTTGTCTAATGCTTAAGAATACTGCTTTCCTGGGCTCTATTTCTGATTCACTGTATACTTTTTATTTACTTCAATTTTTACTCTTTCTGTATTATTAGCACTCCTTAGTACCCTCATAGAGATGTGGTCTTAAAGGAACAGTTCACCTATAAATGTAATGTCATCCTCCACTTGTCCCAAACCTGCTTGCGTGTGTTTCTTCTGTTGAGCACAATAGTCATACTGAAAAATGCTATAAAAAAACAGCATTTCCATTTTTGTTCCTACTAATGACTGCTTTGTTTCCTTGCTTTTTCAGTATGTCTGTTGTGTTCAACAGAAGGAGGAGTTTCATGAGGGTTTACAACCACTTAATGGCCTGTTTCCACTGAGTTTTACAGTTCGGTACGCTTTTATGGCTGTTTCCACTGTCTAAGGCCCTGTTTACACTAATGTGTTTTAGTTTTAAAACGGCGTTTTAGCATGAAAACGATCCGCGTCCACACTAACGTTTCACCCAGCTTCTTAAAAGATCTCCGTCTTCACTACGCCACCAGAAACGTATATCACGTGACGATTCGCGCACCATTCGCACACTCTTGAGCATGAGTAAGAAAGTCTTGTTTCTTTTATTTTGACTGGAATAAAAGCAGTTTCTGAAGTATAAACAGGAAGCACGTGTCTCGCTCGGCATTTGATTATTGTTAGCCAACAAACGCTGGTTGAACGATAAACGCGATGGTAAAGAAAGCAAGAGAGGTCTTTTTAAGGACAGGCAACGAGGTTGAGTTGTTGCTTAAAGTAACAAATGAATATAAAACATCCATGGCTATCTAAAATACAGTGTTTACAGTGAAGGCTGGTCTGCCGTCTGCCGGTGACGTTATAGCCACGTTCGCTTAACGAATAAGGAAAGGATACGCAATGACCCAAAGCCCCAATCACGTAGCGGATCTCAGCAGCCACGCCTCTGTTTTCATAGATATCCGTCCACACTGAGACGCTGCGGAGGCGTTTTAGAATGGAAACGGCCTCTCCAGCGTTTCTAAAACGCTCCGTTTTCGCACCTCGAAAACTCCGGCGTAGTGTGGACGGATGGCGTAACCATAGCAAAATTTATGCGTTTTAAAACGAAAACGTACTAGTGTAAACGGGGCCTAAGGGTAAGGGGAAGGGCTAAGGGGAGAATTGGGATTGGGCCTAAGTCTCTTTGTGTGTTCATAAATGTTTTATTCATGTATTTTATATAATCACAGACGTTACAGTAGGCCAGGGATGTCAAACTCAATTCCTGGTGGGCCGCAGCCCTGCACGGTTTAGTTCCAACCCTGCTTCAACACACTTGCTGGTTGGTTTCAAACAAGCCTGAGGGACTCAATTAGTTTGATCAGGTGTGTTTAACTAGGGTTGGAACTAAACTGTACAGATCTGCGGCCCTCCAGGAATCGAGCTTGACATCACTGCAGTAGGCTGTTTCACATTATCATTGATCTGCAGATCAAATCAAATCCTGTTCATCGAAAGGTTAGACATTAACATTTATACATAAGTATGTACAGTATGTGTATGAAGCATTAGTTTAGTAAGAAGTGCTTTTTATACGATATGTAATGACTGCAACTTTCTGTCGAACAGCACGCCCACCATAAGGGTACCATTTGGCAGTAGAGACACAAGACTGATAAAGGTGACCCGTACTGTACCACTCAGTGGAAACGAGGCATTAATGCGGAGGAAAGATTCATTATTTGGATGAACTATCCCTTTAAGGATCATTTATGCCAAGAATGATAACAGTAATATAGTTAGTGTCCACTCGTTGTGTTTATTAGAAGCAATTTAATGCAATCTCTGTTTAATATCTAAAGTTTGTTTCTTCTACATACTGTTTATTCCTGCTGCTCTCCTGTTACTGGCTTTTCTTGTCTGCATTAATTCCCAGTTAAAACAGGACTGCTTTCATCTAAGCCCAGCAGAGCATAACTGTACATGCAGTAAAATCTTCATCTTCATAGGAATTTTCTTTGGCTTTTCTTATCATTTCTAACAATTTCTGATAATAAGTGAATGAAATTGCCAAAACAACAACAATATAATGTGAAACTGTTAAGCATAAGCTTTTTTGATGGTAAATGCTACATTATTAGCCCTTCTATGAAATTTAAGCTTTGTAAATAAAAAATCCCAAGTGGTGTTTAACAGCGAAAGGATCATTTTACAGTAAGAAAGTCTTGTTTCTTTTATTTTGACTGGAATAAAAGCAGTTTCTGAATAAATTTTTACATCAGTTAAAGGTGCAGTAGGTGATTTGTCTTCAGAAACATTAGTTGTTGTGCTGGTTGAAAGAGTCTTCAAATTCCAATAGTAATGATTAAAGTAAATGATCTAAATGTAGAATAAATGTAGAAACTAAATACTGTGAAAAATTCCCTGCTCTGTTAAACATAATTTGGGAAATATTTAATAAAAAAATTTACCGGAGGGCGAATCATTCTGACTTCAACTATATTTTATGAATATGATGTCATGTTGTTCTTTAAATGTGTTGTCGTCAGCCTAAATATTGAAATATTCTCAGATGTGTATCTATTTAGATCAGTTTCACTCAGAAGTGTGTTTGCAAATGTTTTATCAACTCTCATCACGTTCTCTTTTCCTTCCCTCTTTTTCCCCCCTCCACTTTCCTCTCTTCTGTCACGCTCTGCAGTATCTCACATAAAATAAGTAGCACAGTTGGTAGCATGTGGGACTCGATCAAGAGCGTTTTCTCTAGGTAACATTCATTTGTCCAGTTCTTGACTGTGAAAAAAACACAATCCATCTCTGATTAACCTGGTGTTTGACTGATGTTAGCCTTGTTTGTTTTAATCAGTGAATTAGTAACCCGGATTATTCCTGTTGCACAATTTGTTTTAGACTTCATGTATATTGTTACGTCCCGACTAGTCTAGGGTTGGTAGGAATAATAAGTAAGTATAAATTAAACATATAAATAATAAATTTAGGGTTTTCCCTGCTCCTGTACCAGCTCATAATAACCACAACAGTTTTTTTTAACAAGAAATAACAATGTTTATTTTCCAATTAATTGGAGTGCATTTACGGGTCAGTTGGCATTTCTGTTTGGAGTTTGCATGTTCTCCCCGTGGTTGTGTGGGTTTCCTCCGGGTGCTCCGGTTTCCCCCACAGTCCAAAGACATGTGGTACAGGTGAATTGGGTAGGCTAAATTGTCCGTAGTGTATGAGTGTGTATGAATGTATTTCCCAGAGATGGGTTGCGGCTGGAAGGGCATCTGCTGCGTAAAACAAATGCTGGATAAGTTGGCGGTTCATTCCGCTGTGGCGACCCCGGATTAATAAAGGGACTAAGCCGACAAGAAAATGAATGAATGAATGGAGTGCATTTATTTGGAAGGGAATCCAGGCCAAAATAATAAACATAAAGACCACTAACTTGCAGAGGGATAATATCTAACTTACCTGCTAAAATAAAGTTTAAATAAATAAAATTAAAGCAATCTTTCCTTACTTCCTCGCTGTCACAAACCAGGAGAATATGGGATTTCAAATTAAATGGCTATTCCTGACCTACCGCTTCAGTATTCTCCAACAGAAATATGTCGTTTATTATAAGGAATAAAATAAACACCGGCTCGAATAAAGGATGGCGAGTAGTTAGAAAAAACTAAGGAGGCAAATAAAATACAACACCAACAACAACAGGGTCACATAACAACAATGCAGCGTATGGTCTGGGGCAGGAGATAGGAGATGATCGCGACGACTGAGCTTTGCGATCTACACGAAGCAAATGGTCTGTTCTTTGTTCTTCCCTTGCGCTTTTATACGCTCCCCGCAAGTACAGCTATAGAGAGAGAGAGAGAGAGAGAAACCTGCACATGCTCCACAGTAGGGTTGAGTCGATAGACGATGCCAAGGTCTGTCGTTGATAGCTAATAGACATCACAATGCTGAGCAGGCACCGCGATCCTCCGCCAACCTAACAGTCTACTTATAATCTAATGAGAATTAGTTGCACTGTAACTTAAATTCAACAAACGGACCATCAAAATAAAGTGTGACCAGACAATCTCCTTTTCTTTGATGCGTGTAGAATGATAAACACATTCTCTCTGTGTGATTCATTGTAACTACTTTAGTTAATTAATTGGCTTTTAAAAGATAAACGCATTACATTTTTAAAAAAGTAACTCAAATATTATTCCCTAATTTTTAAAAGTAATGCTTTAATCGGTATGTAATATTATTATGTAACTCCTGTAACTTGTAATGCATTACTCCAACACTGATTATAACTATTGCAAAAAACAGTTGTTAAACACACAGAATCAATAAATGTTTGCATTGTTGTAGAATCACCGTTTATTTGTGATTTTTTTTTAAAAATTTATTTTATTATTATGAATTATTTTATATTTAAGAAGTTGAATTGCAAAGTGATTTGACAAACAGGTATTTTATTGCTCTGATTATTAGTGTATTGATGGATTTTTAAATCGTCCAATTTTACCAGGTTTACTTTTCTGTTTTGTTTCACCATTAAGTCTGAATTGATAGAAAGTATATCTACTCTGCAGCAACAGCGAGTCTGAGGAAACCACAGGACAGGAGAAAGAGGAGGAGCAAACCAATGACGTATGTCCATGCATGTTTGTCCCTGTGTGTGTGTGTGTGCTCGTGCTTTAAAGGGCGATGAAACCCCCCCTCTTTCAGTTCAAGTCTACCTCAGAGTTTTTTCAGAAAAGGCTCTGGGATGGGCGTGGAGGTCTGAGAGCATGGGGAGGAAGAGCAGGGGTAAAAAAAGTGGAGTGAACAACTGCTGTCAGTCGGCTCACAATTTGAGACAAACCGTGAGGAGACCCATGATTTTATAGTTTACAAAATAAACAGTTATTAATTCAGTGTGCTGCTACATAAACAATAGGCTATTCGTAAATTCATTCACACACAACCACAATTTATGTCATGTCATTATAAAGATAATCATGTTTATATAAACACTATAAATGAGGAGGACTTCTCTCATCCTCAATGCTCTGAATGCAGACACCGTGGATATCAGTACAGCAGGTCTCTTGCAGTGCAGCAGGGACCGCAACGTGACGTAGGAGTAGGCATGGGTTGTTATAAGATTCTGACGGTATGATAACCTCGGATTAAAATATCAGGGTTTCACGGTATGACAGTATAACTCTAAAATATATTCTTTTTAAATGTCTGGGTAAAAAAAACTAAACCTTTTTCACCCTTTGAGCTCAATATATTTTATTTTGAGAAACATTTTAAGTATTTTGGGGCAGTAAACATGTCAGACTGAATAATTCAAGTAAATCATTGACTTCGGCTGTCTTCATTTGTTTCAAAAGCAGTTTACAATCATTCATACAATCATGACACATCTTTACAAGTTACACCTAAAAAATAAAAAAATGTAAATTAAAACTCTTACCCATACCTTAGGAACGGTATAGCAGAACATTTTGGCAGTATGAAAACCTTGACTTTTCCACACCGCAGTATACCTTGAAAATGGTTTTCGTCCCATGCCTACGTAGGAGTGTTGTTATTTTAAGATGCAAAAGATTTAATAAATCTTTAAAAAGAACTAAAATAGGTGCCCTTTAAATTGTGTTGACCCGATTCATAAAAATGCTTGTCGTCATTTTAATTCTTTACAATGTAAATGTTTATTTTTTGTGACAGACTGGACCTTCTGACCAATCAGAGTAGAGAAGGTTCAAAAAAGGCGGAGTTTAGAGAGACCACAACAGTTTTAAACACTGTTAGAAAAAGAGAGCTGATGGTGCAGTAAATATTGTGGAAATAACTGGTATTTTTATTAATATTATTTTATTTTATTTTATTTTATTTATTTAATGGATATAATAAAAAAAAAATATCAGACTAAAACAAAAAAGCATAATGAAAATGCAGGTTCATTGGACCTAGATAGTGTAATGTGGTCATTCTTGAGCTTTAAAGGGTCACAAAACACATTGTTTGAGCTGTTGACAGTCATATATGTGTCCCGCGCTGCTATAAACACTATGAGGACACGTATATTTTACTAAAGAGTGAAAATTGGTTGTTTTTGCGTTATTTCTAGCAAATTCGTTCTTCCGGTTTGAAATGAATTTTTGAAGCTGCGTCACACCGATGAGATCCATGCATGTATTCCAGTGTGGAGAGTGGACGTCTGTACCTGCGAGTGCATCGTGATGTCTCTGAGTGTGCGGCATTAATTCATGAGAAAGACTGGTTCAAACAAATCAGCGCGCTCTATTGTGTACGCGGTGCAGCTTCATTGATATGCACGATAGCTTCGAAGACTGTTTTTACCTGTTACAGTGTCCAGACGACAGAAAGACGCCACGTTGTGTTGCCAAAACAAGTGGAAGAAGAAGAATTGTTTTGCCTATTCGAAAATCAGCGTGTGCCCAAATGGAACTCCCATTTTTATGCAAAACCTTCCCTCTTTCCCACCTAAACAGAGCTGGACACACCCCCTTTCCTGAGCTTTTCCAGACTGTAGGTGTGAAAACACTCTGCTGAGACAGGGGGGTTTCGTTGCCCTTTGTCTTGAGGATATTAGTTGTATTTTTTGTTAAAATTTTTTGATATTTTGTTTATTTTAGGATGAACAAGTAAAAGAAGAGGAGGAGAAACCAGGCATGTGGGAGGAAACATTCAAATCTCATAGTGATTCAAAGCCTAACGGTAAATTGATGCATCAGTCAATCTTTCCCATTAGACTCCCTTAACGTGTTATGTATACCATATGCAAGAGAAATGCATTTTAAACCTTTTTTTTTCTTGTAATCTCTATTTCATTTCAGGTCCGTCATCTGTTAGTTTAGATTTTTCTCTGCCTGGTGTAGAGCATGTATACGGCATTCCCGAACACGCAGACACACTCAGACTGAAGAGCACAGAGTAAGTTACACAAACATGAGTCTGACACATGAGCAGCTTAAAGGGACAGTTCACACAAAAAATACAAATACTTAGATCACACAAAAGAAGATAATTTGCAGAATGCTGGAAACCGGTAACCATTGACTTCCATAGAATTTATTTGTCCTAATATGGATGTCAATGTCTACTAGTTTTTTCAAAATAATTTCCTTTTCATTTAGCATAAAAAAAAAAGTTTGGAACCACTCGCTGGTAAGTAAATAGTGAGTAAATTTTAATTAAATACTATGGAAGTCTATGGTTATCGCTTTCCAACATTTTAATTAAATATTTTCTGGATATGAGAAGAAAACAGGTCTGTCTATCTATCTGTCTATCTATCTGTCTCTCTGTCTGTCTATCTTATTATTATTAATAATTTTATTTATTTTTGTCCTTTAGAAATTCAGACCCGTATCGGCTGTACAACCTGGATGTCTTTCAGTACGAGCTGCACAACCCAATGGCACTTTACGGGGCCGTTCCTGTCCTCATATCTCATAGCACTGAGCGCACCATGGGCATCTTCTGGCTCAACGCAGCCGAGACATGGGTGGATATCAGCTTAAAGTCTGCAGACAAGGTGAACAACCTGCTGAAATAATGCTAGCATGTTTTGTAGCAATGCTCAAATAGTTTATTAGCCTCCTATCATGTTTATAAAATTATTTAACACTGTTTTAGCATGACTTAGCACCATAGTCACCTTTTAACACATTGCTTGAAATAGGCTAGCCTGTTAATGTATTAAAATAGCAGTGTTTCTTAACATTACTAACATGATGTAGCATGCCAAGCATGTTTTAACACGTTGTTAACATGTTACCAATAGGCTAATTCATTGTAGAAACATGTTGGCAACATGTCAAAACTGTTAAATCATGCTAGGAACATTGTTCACATTGCTAGCATGTTTTGTAACGATGCTTAAATGGTTTATTAGCCTCCTAGCATGTTTCTAAAATGATTTAACAGTGTTTAGCATGACTAAGCACCATAGTCACCTTTTAACACATTGCTTGCCAGTTTTTAGCATTTTTGTGATATTGCTAGCATGTTTAGCCTCATATAAAACACTTCTAGCCTGATATAACGTATATAGTTAGCATTTTACTAGCAAGTATTATTCATGCACTACTGCCATGCTAACATAGTGTTATTAGCTTGATTTGAAAGCGATTATATTGGTTAAAACCGCAGTGCTCTTGAATGTATTTTTCTTTTTGCCAGAATTACGCTAGCAAAATTGTAAAATAGGCTAGCCTGCTAGTGTATTTAAACAGCACTGTTTCTTAATGTTACTAAAATGTGGCACAATGAGCATGTTTTAACTCATCGCTGACATGTTTCTACAATGAATTAGCCCATCTGTAACATGTTGGCAACATGTCAAAACTGTGTTAAATCATGCTGGAAACATTGTTCACATTGCTGGCATGTTTTGTAACATTGCTTAATGGTTTATTAGCTTTCTAGCATGCTTTTAAACGGATTAAATACTGATTTAGCATGTTGCTAGCATAATTAAGCACAATACTCACATTTTTTAACACATTGTTTACACTTTTTGTTAGCATTTTTATAAAATTGTTAGCATGTATCTCTAGCGTCATCTAACACACTTCTAGCATGATATCACCCATTGTTGCCTCAGCACGTTGTTTGCATTATTTAACATGCTGACATGTTTAAACTATTGTATTTGACAACACTGCAGTGCTTTTTGAATACATTACCCTGTCTAAATTATGCTAGCTACATGTAAAAGTATGCTAGCCTGCTAGTTTGCTTAAACAGCCGTATTTCTTAATATTACTAGCATGAT
>CAIGQQ010033701.1:4398330-4415825 GCA_903798035.1 Danio albolineatus
TAAATGGCGCTAGAAGCATATTTTTTCACACACTGCTAGCATGTTTCAGCACATTGTTAACAAAATATATCATAGACAAAATATATCAGAGAGTCTTTCGTTCAATTATTTATTTTATATATCATCTGTACATTTTGTGGTTTAAAGTTTTAAATGTGTGCCAGACCGTGTTTGTGAAAATGCTGGACTTTGTGCAGGTGTCTAGTGACGCTCCTCAGACGGATGTCCGCTGGGTTTCTGAGAGCGGTATAATTGATGCCTTTATCATGCTGGGACCAAAACCTGCAGATGTCTTCACACAGTACGCCTCACTCACAGGTACACAAACACAGGATAAATCCCACAAGTGCATGATTTCTTCAATGTATAAATTACATTTAAAAGCACAGCTCCGGTTTCCCCCACAGTCCAAAGACATGCGCTATAGGTGAATTGAATAAGCTAACTTGGTCGTAGTGTATGTGTGTGAATGCAAGAGTGTATGGGTGTTTCCTAGAGTTGGATTGAGTTTGAAAGGGCATCTACTGCTTAAAACATATGCTGGACAAGTTGGTGGTTCATTCCGCTGTGGTGATCCCTGATTAATAAAGGGGCTAAGCTGAAAAGAAAAGAGAATGAATGAATTTAAAGCACAATCCTACTGGTCTGAGTGAACTAAAACACAATGACTAATGTCGAGTTCAGATTGCATGATTTTAGTCCTGATTTTGACTCGCCGACAGGTTTTGAGAAATCGCCGACAAATGCCTGAAATCACAGGCAAATCGGTGCTCGTTCACGCGAGTGACAATCACACAATATGAACTATCAAAGACACGATCTGAGAGAATCGCCGATGAGTCGCTGATGCCCGGGAGATATTTGGCGTGCTGAATATCTGGAGCTGTCTTGGATTCAAATCATGCCGTGTGAAATGTGTTCTGACTGAAAATAACATCAGCGATCGCCTACAGCCAATGAGAGAGCAGCATTCACTAGTGGGTACCTGCAGGCCAGCGGGAGGTTAAGGAGAAGTTAAAAGCTCCTCTTCAGTTTATTTCGACACAAGAAATGAAGGGGAAATGAGTGTAAGTTCGGCAGGAGCACCTGTGTCTGTTTGACGTGTCATATTAGCAATATCACAACCAAACCCGGTCAAACAATAAAACAGTTGAGGAGAAATTGCTAATTCCCTTCAAAGCCAGGTGAGCAAATATGTACATTTTCTACCCCATTAAAGGCTTCTTTCTCGTTATGTAGTTAATAACAAAAGATATACTGCGTGTGTTTGGGTGTGAGACGTAGTTTGGACAAAGTTGTCGGCGATTCTTCCTATTTTGAAGTCATGCAGTGTGAAACTCCCTGTCGCCGATCCATCTTGCAGTGTAAACAAAGCAGCGACAAAACGCTAGCCCAGATAGTCATGCAGTGTGAACACATCTGTGACACGACTACTTTAAAAATCATGCAGTCTGAACTCGGCATTACTCTCATGTATTTCAAAACCATATGCTTGGTGTATTTTGAATGCATTTTTACATAATTTTGCCCAAATCTCATTCCTTGAGCTTACTTGTTTAGGAACACTTTTTAATGGTATTCATCATGCAGAATCCCTAATGAACAACCTTATGATAAATAATCATGAGTAAATAATCATATAGTACTAGTAAAAAATGACTTGCATGGTGAATAAATTGTTCAGTTGTTTATTTCAATTTGATTTGACATAATAATGTAATTATAATGCAATATAAATACAGCCTTTATAAAATTATGTATTCATGACACCACCATACAATCATTAATTCACCACAGTTATTCATGATTTATGAGTGGTATAATAATTTTAGACATTCATTTAGACTTTATTAATCTGGGGGTCGCCACAGCAGAATGAACCGCCAACTTATCCAGCATATGTTTTACGCAGCGGATGCCCTTCCAGCTGCAACCCATCTCTGGGAAACATCCATACACACTCATTCACACTCATACACTACGGGCAATTTAGGCTACCCAATTCACCTACCACATGTCTTTGGAATTGTGGGGGAAACCGAAGCACCTGGAGGAAACCCACGCCAACATGGGGAGAACATGCAAACTCCACACAGAAATGCCAACTGACTCAGCCGGGGCTCAAATCAGCAACCTTCTTGCTGTGAGGCGATCGTTCTACCCAATACACCACTGTGGCGCCTAATTTTAGACACGTTAGACAATTTTTAATGTACTATTCACAGAATTACCTGACGTTTAGCTGAGACTTGTAATTAGCTGCTTATTAATAGTTAGTAAGGCAGTGGTTGGGTTTAGGGTAGGATTAGGGATGTAAGATCATCCTTTTAAGTGCTAATAAACGGTTATTATCTTAATAGTAGGCCAGTAGTAAATAGTGTGAGTTGTTACTTAAACTAAAAGGTAACACTTTACAATAAGGTTGTAGTAGTTGATGTTAGTTAATGCATTTACTAGCATGAACAAACAATGAGCAATGCATTAGTTGTAGTATTTGTTCATGTTAGTTAACATTAGATGAGTAAAATACAGTTGTTGTTTGTTCATGTTAACTTGCAGTGCTTTATCTAATGTAACGAGCACAAATTTGGATGTAAATAATGCATTAGTAAGTGTTGAACTATGGTTAATGAATGCTGTACAAACATTGTTCATAATTAGTTCATGTTAGTAAATACAGTAACTAATGAAACCCTATTGTAAAGTGTGACCAACTGATGTTTATTCTCCGCTTATTATGAGTGGTTTCATGTACCCATTAATGCGATGTTGTCTTTTGTTTTTTCTCTCAGGCACGCAGTCTCTTCCTCCTCTGTCGGCGCTGGCGTATCATCAGTGCCGCTGGAACTATAATGATCAGGAGGACGTGAAGGCTGTGGACCAGGGCTTCGATGAGCACGACATCCCGTATGACTTCATCTGGCTGGACATTGAACATGCGGATGGAAAACGCTACTTCACCTGGGACCCCAGCAAATTCCCCACACCTAAAGACATGCTGAGGGGACTGATGGACAAGAGACGCAAGGTGTTTGTGTGTGATGAAATTTAAGCTCTGTGGGTTATAAAACTAAAAAGGTGGCATATATTTGATTAATAAAAGTAATCCTGGGAAAAGATTAATTACAATTAATCACATTCAAAATAAAGGTTGTATATACATAGTATATGTGTGTACTGTGTATATTTATTATGTGTATTTATATAAGTACACACATGCATGCATATGTTTGAGAAAGTTATATTTATATATAGATATGAAATATACATGTTCATTTTTAAAATGATGTATACATTTAATATATATATTATACCACCCAGCTCAAATTGTTGTTATAAATCTGATGATTTTGTGTTTGTGACCTCAGCTAGTGGCCATTGTGGATCCTCACATTAGGGTGGACAGCGGCTACAGGATTCACAACGAGATCCGCTCCAAGAACTTTTATGTCAAGAACAAAGATGGAGGAGACTATGAGGGCTGGTGTTGGCCAGGTGTGTACAGTCACATTTATGTTTAGTCATTTTATGGCCGTTTCCCCTGAGTGGTGCAGTACGGTACGGGTCGGTGCAGGTCACCTTTATCAGGCTTGCGTTTCCATTGCTAAAAGGGTACCAAGGCTACTCTTTTGGTGGGTGTGGTGTACGACAGAGTTTCAGTGGATGTCGTTCTCGCTGGAGGAAATGTCTACAGTAAAGCTGTACGGGTCGTTTACATATCATATGAGCAGCACTTCTCACAAAACAGAGGCTTTATTATACACATAAACACTGGTGTATAAATGTTCATTACTTACCTCTCTATGAACATGATCTGAATATAACTAGATCAATGATGCGAAATAGCCTACTGTCTGTGATTATATAAAATAAATAAATAAATGCAGCTTATATGAACACATACAGCCCCTTACAGTCTCCGTTATGTTACCAATTACAGAACAACTACACACAGCACACATTTAGTCCTAGACACTCTCATCTAACCTCTCATCTGTGTCTGTAATCTTCACCAGCACATGTAGCCTCTGTTAGAGAGTAATTTCGTCATTCTGAGTTCATAATAGTCCAGAAGGTGATGATAAAAGTTAAACGCAGCAGTTTGTTCATGTTTACTGAAACAATAATTTGCTCCTTTGTTTTTTCCGGCTTCTCCTTTGTTTTTTCGTGCGTCAGTCTCACGTTTGTCTGTTTCTGAAAGGATCAGGTTTCAAAAGCACGTCAATAATCAAGCCCATGTTATTATCATCAGCTCAAGAAGTTTAATATTTCAAATATTGACGCGCTTTAGACGGGCTCGTAAAAAACTACGGTGCACAGGGGAGAATCTGCTCTTCTATATATATATATAAGTATTATTATTAGTATTATTATTATTATTATTATGGTCTATTGTCTCAGCTGTGTATTTAAACATGGCGGTTCCTTTGTGTTCATTCTGGTTTGTTGCGTGAGCGAATAATGTATCTCTGTAAACCAATAGCGTTCAGCTGCGTGTCTAGCTCTGCCTTTTGGTACCCTTGGTGCCCTTTGCAAAGGGTGACCAAAAAGTGGTATAGTATGATTCGGTATGCTTTTAGACAGTGGAAACAGCCATAAAACCATACCGTACCGTACTACTCAGTGGAAACGGGCCATTAGCAGACGCTTTTGTTCAAAGCGGATTACAAATGAGGACGTGTTCGGCAATTCAACAGAGGCAATACACTCAAGAAGTGCTGATTATACTAAAGACCTCTTAGTACTCAGAGAATTAAGTGGTAGAGTAAGGAGTGGGAGTTTATAGAGTAAAGAGTGTTTCTACAGGTGGTTTGTCGAACCCACTCACCTGTGTGAGGCACACTTCGTAAGTGCACAATGTATTTTTTTATTTTTGAGATATGGAGGGATTGTAATAATAAAGGGTCTGGTGCAAAACTGGTGCAGGTGTTGGTTAAAGTGTCAGTGAGATGAAAGTGTTTTCTACAGGTGGTTTGTTGAATCCACTCATCTTTGCGAGGAACACTCAAAATTGTATAATGTAAAACATTATAATACCTGTTGTCATCAATGTGAATCTCTTCAAGCTACTGAAATGTTTTCTTCTGCAGGTAATTCAGGCTATCCTGACTTCACTAACCCGGAGATGAGAGCGTGGTGGGCCAGCATGTTTGCCTATGACCAGTATGAGGTACGATTTTTAATTAGATACCACATGTTTTTGAGTGTAAGACGTAGTTTGGACAAAGTTGAAAATAAAATAAATGAATGGTTGAATGAATGAATTTACCTGCTGATGGTTGATCTAAGAACAAAAGCCAAAATTATTTAAGAATTAAGAGATGGTCTAAATTATGATTTGCTAAATCAAAATTATCTGATAAACTGTGAAAATTATGACTTGAAACGAAATTATGAGTTGTATAAAAATGATAAATAATTATTAATGATTAATTATTAATATTATTATAAGTAAATGTTATTATAAAATAATAAATGTATTAAATTATATTCGGTTAATAAGTCATTCAAACACTTGCTTATAAACCCTTTATTTTCATCAGATTATTTATTTTAAAGAATTAATCAACACAGATGTTTTTTTTGTCGGCACCTATTGGCGTAAAACTGTCAATTCTACAACATTTCTTAGTCATAATTTTGATGTAGTAGGTCCTAATTTCTACTTTCATGGCATGACTTTTTTCATAACCATCTGAAATGAGCTTTCATAATTAGATCATTTAAGATGTGTAAGCAGACTTTATTATCATATTTTACTTTGGATTGTACATGGTATTCTAGAAGATGTTACTAATAATGTTATGACTGAATTTTATGTTACATTTCTTTTTTGACATTGTTGTGCTCTTTTTATTTTTTACATTTATTTCTCTTTATACACTTTTATCCATTTATAAATAGTTTTAAATCACTTTTTTAATCTCTCCATTTAATGTTGGTTGTAGTCCAAGCATGTTACAGTATGTTAATATGTGTTTTGTTATGTTGTGATTGTGATGCATCATGTACAGTCTTGCTTTTTAGTTCATCTCAAGTGGTTAATACTAATTAATAAGTTGTAAATGAAATGCTTTTATGCAGGGCTCTATGGAGAATCAGTACATCTGGAATGACATGAACGAGCCGTCTGTGTTTAACGGGCCTGAGGTGACCATGCACAAAGATGCTGTTCATGGTGTCTGGGAGCACAGAGACGTACACAACCTTTATGGCCTCTATGTGGTATGAGAATTTTTCCTACTATAGAAAATTAAAAGATTTAATATATAGTTGATGTCAGAATTATTAGCTCCCCTTGGATTTTTTTTTCTTCCATTTTTAATTATTTCCCAAATGATGTTTAACAGATTCAGGAAATTTTCACAGTATGTCTGACAATATTTTTTCTTCTAGAGAAAGTCTTATTTGTTTTATTCAGCTAGAATAAAAGCAGTTTTTAATATTTTAAAAAACATTTTAAGGTCAATATTATTAGCCCCTTTAAGCTATATATTTTCAATAGTGTACAGGACAAACCACTGTTATACAAAAACTTGCCTAATTACTCTAACCTGCCTAGTTAACCTAATTAACCTAGTTTAGCCTTTAAATGTCACTTTAAGCTGTGTAGAAGTGTCTTGGAAAAATATCTAGTCAAATATTATGTGCTGTCATCATGGCAAAGATAAAATAAATCAGTGATTAGAGATGAGTTAATAAAACTATAATGATTAGAAATGTGCTGAAAAAAATCTTCTCTCCGTTAAACAGAAATTGGGGGAAAAATAAACAGGGGGGCTAATAATTCTGACTTCAACTGTATATATTATAAACAAGAGAAAAATACACAACTTAAGACACCTTAATGCTTGCATTTGTTGTATTTGCACCAGCACTGTGATGCACGTCCACAACTTCATGCATTGGGTTAAATTAGGCTGTCCAGTCACTGTGTTCAGTCTGTAAACCCATGTACCCAGACAGGCAGTCAGGCAGCATAATACAGAGTGGACCAAAGTGCATCAAATGATCGGTAATTAAAAGGGGAAAAAAGAGAAACAGAATAAATATATATATACTTTTATATCAGACACGCGTTTGATGCTTGTATTTGCAGCAGCTCCACATCCACAACTTCACATGTCGGGTTAAATTAGGCTCTCCAGTCTCCGTTTTCAGTATATTACTTCCACTCTATCTGTTCAGCTGAAGTAACGGAACCAGCCCCGTGACGTCAGACACAATGACATTCCAAGATGGCGGCGCCCAAGGTCTAAAATCTTTAGTAAAACATGCCGTTTTCTGCTAAATGGTCACATTAATCGAGTTTAATATATTTTCATTAAAGTGGAATCCAATGTACAAAATAATGCAAACTTGACTGAGTGCTTCATTTCCCATTTCACTGAATAAAGCTTATGAGGTGTACCTGAGGTGATCATTGTCAGTTTTCTGTTGTTCAGCTGTAAGAAATTGAAGCCGTTTCTAATACATCAATTTAAGGTGTTGGTTAGGACCAAAATTCCTTTTAATATGGAGAATATTCCCTCTATCTGGTGCCACTGCTTTTATTTTAATCACTCGCTCTTGTTCTCAATCTGGCAACCTGCACTTGCATTTGTTTGGTTTCAGGAGTGCAATACCTAGTTCAACCGCTGGGTATCAAACAAATGCTCAAACAGTCACAGGCCTTAAAAACACAGGCAGGTGATCAACGTTCACTATTACGGTTCAATTCTGCAGTGCCTCCACAAATCTCCTGTGTTTTGACCTGTGGTTTCTGGTCATCTGTAATCCCAACTCAACACTGCATATGTTGCGATCATAGACTGTAAAAAATATGGACGTAGTATCCGTGACGTCACCCATAGGTTTCTGATGAACCCAAAAGAAGCTACTAGTAGGCGTGGCCAACCGTCGCCATTTTGTTCGTGCATCATCGCACCAACCGAGGCATACCAAACAAGGGCAAAGAGGCAGAGCGTGGGCGGAGCTGAGCAGAGCAACAGGACGCATGCTGGCGTTTAGCTAAGGGCTTTCTTATGGGAGAAACATAATATTTCATTACCTGCGACTCGTTTGTGCTCTGACCACACATGCTTGGTTGTACACTATATAATTAAAGTGTTTAGTCTGTTGAAAACACTGTTGTAATACATCAAGCCACTAAACATCGTTCTTATGACGTTTTTCAACAGGAAGAAAGTGCGAATTACATCCAAATACTCCAGATATAGTCTGTGTTAGTAAATGCAGGACTATTTAGGAAATCCAGGCTTAAAGCCGCCTTTCCACTGCACACGACAAACGACAAGCGACAGACCGGAAGTCATTCATTTCCAATGGAAAGTAGTCCGGGAGCTGCGTGGAGTTCCGATCATCTCCGTATGCGGGAAATTCGGATCCGATTTGAGTCGCGGATCCGTTGAAATATTTGAACTCCTGTGACTAGACCGTATGCGACTGGCCGACCGGAAGTAATGTATTTCAGTGTTGTCCAAGCAAGTCCGTGCGCGGGAGATGAGAAATAGGGTTTTTTCGTTATTTTTTTAAATCAGAAAAAGTCTGTATTAAAAAAAACATTTCTATTAATAAATGAGTAATAAAAATATTATTATAGACATTTTTAGCGGCCTATGAGTTTCAGTATTCATTTATTCATTCATTCATTCAACCATGATGAGCACACAGAGAATAAAGGCTCTTGCTCTTGCACTCCTATTTCGTACACTGCGAGAGTCTTTCATTTCAGACACTGCGAGTTATCAGCGTCTCCCCCATGGTGCCCCACAACACTGAAAATACTGTGCGACTGCCACAAGGGGGCGTAATCCGACAGTCGTGTCCAAATGTCGTGTGCAGTGGAAAGGCGGCTTAACACTGTATGACAACGCTTCAGATGACGATTTTATGGACTACAGCTGATCAATCTGTCAGATTCTGGAAGGCATTAGAGTTCTGAAGAACATTATATATCATAAATTATCCTAAATAAAGCAATTACATTTATAGAGATGGTATAAGTATATAATTTCACTCACCTGGGAAACGGAGTCCACGTGAATGGTTTGCACAATTAAGCGCACACAGCATGCCATATTATCTGATAATTGCAGGAAATAATTCCAAAAGGCAACTGACTGTGTAAAGCCACATAAAACAACACAAAAATACGATGAATCAGGCGGAATCAGCTGAGGTGACTTGACGGCGACCAGCGGGACTAGCTGTCACTCAAGTGGCCACGCCCTTAATTATGCAGACTTAATTTAGCTTAATATAAAGGAAACGGATGAGTTATAAAAAAATTCACCCCCTCACAGTTGTCATGAAGGGTAATATAAGCTATATGAACCAAAATCGTTCTTTGTACCAGGCTGTAAACACCTTTTTTTCTGCTGTAAAGTTGGCCATTTCACCAGTGGGCTCATTAGAGATTTGCTCTATTATGGAGCCAGGACAGCCAGGACTAGCGGAATTTTCGATGAATTGCAAGTTTGAGTTACTTCCGTATTGGCTTCCCGAGGGAGAGCGGGAGGTTGCCGATTGGTTGCGATGTGTCTATTGAGGATGCATGCATTCAATATCGAGGCTCAAGCGATATGTTGTGCAAACTTAGTCCACATTGTTTTTTTTCAACACTTCAGTCATTTACGTTTATGCATTTAGCAGGCACTTTTCTCAAAACTGGCATATATTGGTTATGGTTTTTATATTGGTTTACTGGCACAAGACCGAACAAAAGCAAATCACAACAAACCAGTCAATTCTCGATGGACTAAATCAAGCCCTGCCCAACATTCGTTCCTTTCAGAAACCTTTTAACTGGAATATGTTAAAATGGGGAGGAAATTATAATGCCTACGAGCCTACTTTAAAGGAGAGAGCGTGAACCTGTGTCATGCGTTTTTTTTTTTTTTCTGAACAAAACTTCTGTATTTCCAGCAAAAGGCGACGTCTGACGGCCTGATTCAGCGTTCTGAAGGAGTGGAGAGACCTTTTGTTCTCACCAGAGCGTTTTTTGCTGGATCTCAGCGTTACGGTGAGAGACTTGTTCACATCAGACACAAAGCCTCATGTTTATAGCATTTGGTGCATTTGGTGGTGATTTGTGTGTGTGCGTGCATCAGGAGCTGTTTGGACTGGAGATAATGCTGCTGAATGGGGTCATCTGAAGATGTCCATCCCCATGTGCTTGAGTCTGGGCTTAGTGGGCATCTCCTTTTGTGGAGGTGAACTATTTCTTTAGCACATTTTTACATTTTTTTTCACATTTTAGGTGCTTTATTGGCATGACAAATAACTGTACATTCGTATTGCCAAAGCAGTCGCTGCATACAAACAAGACAGTGCAAAAGGGCAGTAGTGCTAACAAATATGAATATAGAATATAAAACAGATCTGTAACCGTAATCTGTACGGTTAACGTAATCTTACTGTGACTTTATCTGTAACCGTAAAGTGCTTGCTTTTTTATTACATAGAAACTTTTAATACATTATTATTATTCTATTTAGTATTTATGCATTGTATTTTTTAATTTTTATCTTATAT
This sequence comes from Danio albolineatus, assembly GCA_903798035.1. Lineage (NCBI taxonomy): Eukaryota > Metazoa > Chordata > Actinopteri > Cypriniformes > Danionidae > Danio > Danio albolineatus. The sequence continues at coordinate 4,408,867 of CAIGQQ010033701.1, forward strand.
GTTTAATTTTATTTTTTAATTAAAATTATGTATGTATTTTTTTAATTATGTATGTTTTTTATTTTAGGTATTTTTTATGTATTTGAATTTTTATTTAGATTTATATTTTTATTTTTGTTTCGTATTTATATATTTATTTTTATTTACTTTATGTATTTTGCATGTATTATTATTTATAATATTTATAATATTTTATATATATTTATTTTTCATTTACATTTATAGTTTTATTTCATATATATTGTTATTTCATATATTTAATTATTTATTTAAATTTTTAATAGGTATTTATTTATTTATTGTATTTATGTATGTAATTTTTATTTAAGGCTGTTTTGTATGTATTTATATTTTTATTTAAATTATATCTTATTTTTTATTTTATATTCTTTTTTATATTTATTTTATTTTTATATTTGTATTTTATTATATTTATAAATATAGAGAGATATTTTTTTCACTTATATTATGTATTTTTTATTTATTTAATATTTTTATTTATATTTTATGGATATTTATTTATTTTGTATATGTTTTTATTTATTTATTTATTAATTAAGTAGACTCTAGATTAGTTTATTTTTTTTAAATGCAAGTGAGCATGCAAGCAGAATTTTACTGAATTATCAGCAAAAATTATATTGAATTTTAGTCCAGACAGTGATTAAAACGAAACAAACTAAGTAAAGTCCAATTACATCTTTGAAAATCAACCAGTCTCAGTTTCCTGCATCTCTGAAATTAGTGTAAACTGTTTTCTCACATGCTTTTTTTTTTCTTTTTCTTTTTTTCTCTTCCTTAGCCGATGTTGGCGGTTTCTTTAAGCATCCCAGCGCTGAGCTGTTGGTGCGATGGTATCAGGCTGGAGCCTATCAGCCGTTTTTCCGCGCACACGCTCACATAGACACACCGCGCAGGGAGCCCTGGCTGTTCGGCCCAGAAAACACCGCCCTCATCCGGGAGGCAGTGCGCCAGAGATATGCCCTCCTGCCATACTGGTACCAGCTATTCTACAATGCACACAACACTGGACAGCCTGTTATGAGGTGAGGCCACATACTGACGGAAACAAAAATGCCATGAATATGAACAACAGTGACCTGTAAATTCAAGCTATGTTTGCAAATGTGAAAATTCTGGCATTGCATTTACATCTGCTTACATTTAGAAGTGCAGCGATGAACATTGTAGCCAATCACAGGTTGTGTTTGTGTTGCATTTATTAATGCATTGACCAATCAGAGCCATTTAGATTTTTAGGTAACACTTTATAATAACTACACGCTATGAATCGACTATTAAGCATGAGCAAATAGTGAATTCATTGTTTGTTAAGCATTAACCCTACATTGATAAACGCTAGTAAGCAGTTTCTACTTGCAGCTACAAATGCTCTGTTCTTGACTTGTATGTACATTTATAATGTCCTTAATTGTGTTTTCATACGTTGTTAAGGATGAATTTTTCATTACTAAATTAAGTATCGCATTATTTACAAACCAGTCATTTAACAATAGTTGCTTTTTTTAAAGATCATTCAGAATGAGTTAGTAAACAATTAATAAACTATTCAAATAATTTCTAATTCTTATTTTTCAGGCATTTATTAATAGTCAATTTGTATGTTAATAAATGCTTTATTAACTCAACTTCATCCAGTTTTGTGACCTAATCTAAAATGGGGACTTTTCATGCTTTATAAACCCCCTATAAATGACTATTAAAGGCTTTGCCATGATGACAGTAAATAATATTTGATTAGATATTTTTCAAGACACTTCTATACAGCTTAAAATGACATTTAGGCCCAATCCCAATTCTACCCCATAGCCCTTCCCCTTACCCCTAACCCTCGTTTTGCGCGTTCACGTCAAGGGGTAGTGGTGTCCCAATTCTCTTTAGCTTGAAGGTGTAGGGCTAAGGGCAAGGGGTATACACCCCTTCGAACGAAGATTTTTCAGGACCACACTTAAAACGGAGGGGTAAGAAAATGTCCCAGAATGCACCTGGCACAGCGGCAGGATAGCTGAACCCGGAAGTAAGGAGATCCACAAATTAGTATTTTTTTGTCATTATTACAAATTTTTACCACAAACAAACACATGTTTTAATATATAAATATCCGCGTTCGTGTTTTACCGTCATGCTTTAAAAAAAAAAAAAAAACGCAAAAAACCCCTCGCTAAATTTCGTGATATATAATCCATAATCATAACTCCTGTACAGCAGTCCCACAACATTCTGACACACAATGACACTGGAATACCCTGTCAGTAATGTCTAGTGTCTGGGAATGAGCTTTTACAGTGTCTGCTATAATGTTAATGTTGTTTTCGTGTGTTTACATAGATGAATATGGCCACTGTGTAAATACACAGTACAGTTACGATCTTATTGCCACATTAGATCGTTATGATAACATAATATACGCCTTCAGTGATTTCCTAAAGATAAACACCAAAAAATAACACAACTGGAAAAACTCCAGCAGTCGTGATCGTCTGATCTCATATGAAGTAAGAGATTGCGATGACATATGATGACGTGTGCAGGTGTTGAAGTGCTGTCCCAATTCTTAGGGGTAAGTTTTGGAGCCCTTCCCCTTAACTCTCGGTTGTAAGGGCCAAGGGGTAGGGATACAAAAATGAATTGGGCCTTAGAGGCTCAACTAGGTTAATTAAATTAATTAGGCAGGATAGGTAAATTAGGCAAGTTATTGTATAACGATGGTTTGTTCTGTAGACTATTGAGAAAAAAAAAAGCTTAAAGGGGGGTAATGATTTTGACCTAAAATTGGTTTAATTTTTTTTTAACTGCTTTTATTCTGGCCGAAATAAAACAAATAAGACTTTCTCCAGAAGAAAAAATATTATTAGACATACTGTGAAAATTTCCTTGCTCTGTTAAACATAATTTGGGAAATATATTTTAAAAAATAAAAATAAATCAAAGGGGGGCGAATAATAACTGTACACAATAAAATGATAAATAAATCCTTGCAACCTTTTCTAAAATAAAATTACTGTACAGTTTAAACATCGTTAAATAACTTTAAAATGTTGTATCATAATATACTGTTAAATTTAGTTGTTTTCTTTTTATCCAGTTTTATGCTGTATTTTGACGCTCCTGTCATTCAGCAGTGTTTAAACTTTACCGTAATTTTTTTTATTTAGATAAGATTGCAAAGATGTATTGTTCACTCGATACTGAGCCTTTAATAGTCATTTATAATGGATTTATAAAGAATAAACAGTCCTCACTTTAGATTAGGTCACAAAACTGGATGAAGCTGAGAAATGTTTAAAACAAGTGAAGGGTGGAATGCAAATGGTGAGTAATGTTTGGGTGAACTATCTCTTTAAAAATGCATGCAGATGATAAACTTTTAACCCATTATGATGAAACTATAATAAACTATAATCGCAACTTTGCATATGCTGCAATGTGACTAATGCGGATGCACATATGCGATATCGATGCTGAAACGATATTCTGTGCTATACAGGCCTAACTTGAATATAGGTTAGTTGTCTTTACTTCTTTGCTGTCCTTGGCCAACAACGTGCTCTCACATTGTGCGTGCTGTGTAAGCATCGTCAAAATCAATATAAAAACAAATGTAAACAAAATAGATTGTTACTTGTTCTAAAATATGCTCTAATAACTTTGAACATCATTGTTTTTCTTATTATTTTCCATGTATATGTAGACATTACATGAAACATTACATCATGAAAATGTTCTGGAAAAGTCATGGAATTTTAGTAGTAAAAATGTGTATGAACCCTGATAATAGAATTGCTTATGAAAGTTACATAAATCAAGATTAGTGCATGTATAAATAAGCATAAATAGCTTTGCAGTTTTGATCTAAAGAGTTTTTCCTTCTATATGTAGTTTTGGGTTATAAAAATGTCATTCTCAGTGTTAATTAAAGCGTCATATAATTAAATGTCTCTTTTCTTAGACCTCTATGGGTGGAATATCCTGCCGACGCCATCACTTTCACAATAGAGGATGAATACTTGATTGGTAAGGGGTTTGTATATATTATTTAGTCTACTATTAACCCTAATAAATCTCATAGCAGATTAAATCAAGAGTTAATTTCTCATGTTAGGGAAGGATTTGCTGGTGCACCCGGTCACCGATGAGGGCGCCACTGGTGTTACTGCATATCTGCCTGGGAAAGGCGAGGTGATGTATTCATTATCGTTGAACATTGGCGCATCTGGAATTGATTATTATTTCCTCCAAGACTCTCTAAAAGATAAAAGATGTCCTTCGGGTTGCTCTTGTAGGTCTGGTATGACGCTCACTCTCTGCAGAAGCACAATGGGGATCAGAGCCTTTACATTCCTGTCACCATGAGCTCCGTAAGTCCTGATTATTTCCCATTGTTTTGACCTTTTATTTTAAAATATTGCATAAAGTATGGGCCAATATAGCAATGGATCACCATAGCTGAATAGTCCACATTTATATATTTATATAAACTCTGAGTTATTAGCCACCCTATATACTTTCCCCCCCCAATTTCTGTTTAACAGAGTTTTCTTCAACACATTTCTAAACATAATAGTTTTAATAACTGATTTCTTTTATCTTTGTCATGATGACAGTACATAATATTTGACCAGATAATTTTCAAGATACTAGTATTCAGTTTAATGTGACATTTAAAAGCTTAACTAGTGGCAAGTTTTTACTGATGGCCCGTTTCCCCTGAGTGGTACGGTACAGTTCGGTTCGGTTCAAAAGGTACCTAAAAGCAAACCGTACCATACGGTACGGGAAATACCATAATTCAATTGCATGGAATTGCTCATATATATATATGAGCAATTCCATGCAAATGTCAACCTTGCCATGAAAAAATTAAGTTGTCATCATAAATGGCGAAACCCTTTTAGTTATTTTTGTGTATCCTTGTATTTTACAGTGGTGTGCAAATACTCAAAAATGTCTCGGTCAATGTTTTCAAACAATTACATTTAATTTACCAAAATCTCACAAGTGGAAATTTCACATCCAGCACATCCATAACGAAGCTTTTTCTTCATAAATGCAAAAATTTAAGTTAAAATAAAACCAATCATGTTTGTTCTACAGAGAGCCGACACTTATCCTTCTGATTATCATTGTAGAAATTCTGTGGATTAAACTTCACGATCAAAAGAAACAAAGTATGTTGTAACTGTAAACTCACAGACTTTTTTCGTCACATCCATAACTCATGTTTATTTCCCTCATTGAAAGTATAAAAATTGTTTACAGATTAATATTTTTCTGATCCCATAATTCTGTGTATATTTGTTTTGGAAAATGTAAACAGATAATTCAATATAATGTTAACATAGACCTTATCTGTGCGTTTATGTTTTGAGTTTTTACTGCAAATGTTACATCCATAACGCTGGAATTGCTCATATCTTTGATATCTTATTTACCATATTAGATAGCCTACTATGTTAGGTGTGCCATCTGACATATTGAGACCAATCATAAAAATAAAGCTTCTTTATTTGGTCTCTTGTTGAGACGAGATCTAAAACAGATCTAAACCGGCATGGATTAAGCCAAAGGAAGGTTCTATAACTTTTAGTTTTTTATCCACGATCTTACTTTCTCTCAGATTTAACTCCCTGGAGCATCAGACATCATGTACCTCGCTCAGGACATGCGTTAGGGCTTCCCCTACCGTAATACACCTAAAACACAGATTGCCATAAAACTCATCAATGGCAGGGAAGCGTTTTCTCTCGCTAACTGCAGGGGAAGAGTTAAACAAAATCATTTATCGATTTTACACACACCATAATACCAGCCATACATGTTAAGCACAAATAATATCATTCAATTCGGTCATGTCCAGCCGCCGTCATCCTTCCAATCTCCATCCATGGAAGCTGTCTGTTTCGTTGCTGTTTGTTAGATGTTTCCCACTTTCGTTTGCAGTCTGAAGCGCGTCAAACGCTCAATTCATGCCACAGGATGTCTAATCCAATCTTTGCATTGACTTCAAATGTAAATCACTCACGCTTCATCTACATCTGCTTACTGCACAGGCCGCAAAACAACCCATCTGCTCCTTTCCATGTAATGTAATGATTGTGAGGGCACAGGTGAGGTGTCCTTTTTCGAGAGGCACTCAAATACATCACATGCGCTGCATACGTACCGTCTATAAGTCATGTAAAACAACAAATTGCATACTGAATTCAATATAATGTGATTATATGTTTGTAATTGGATGTTATACGAGATTTACATGTTTTGCGATTATTTTGCGTTGAGGAATTTTGCAGGATTGCAAAAATTTGCAACTTTGGTTTTGCGTTGAATTCATCAAACGCAGAATAAAAAAAACTAGGGGGTCTGACTATAGTTTAGTTCAAAAACACTACAGTATTTACTATAAATTACTATCGTATTTAGGTCATTTAGTTCAGGTGTTTGGATTTGTGTAGGAATATGAATAAATATAAATTTATTTTAAAAATAGTTTCAACAAATGCTCCCTGAATCTTGTGTTTTCACTTCATCAAATGACAGAATCCTGCTTTTTTTCCCCCCTCCTGTTCCAGATCCCAGTCTTCCAGCGAGGAGGATCCATCATCTGCAGGAAAGAGCGCATCAGGAGGTCTTCGTCCTGTATGGAGAACGATCCCTACACTCTCTATGTTGCTCTCAATTCTCAGGTAATCCGAGGATCCTCGTTTATACTGGCAAATGTGTGTAGAAGTAGTAAGGTCCATGTTGATCTGTGTTCTGCTGCAGGGATTTGCTGAAGGAGAGCTGTACATGGATGACTTCCACACCTTCAACTATCAGAAATCCAAGCAGTTTATCCACAGACGTCTGTCGTTTTCCAACAACAGCCTGACCTCAAGGTTAGTCAGCTCTCTTTATATATATATATATATATATATATATATATATATATATATATATAT
>CAIGQQ010033701.1:4538539-4579603 GCA_903798035.1 Danio albolineatus
AGCCTATAGTTCCACAGAAGAACTTCTAGAATTAGCCTATAGTTCCATGTATGAACCACGTGAGAATTAGCTTATAGTTAAACACAAGAACCACTAGAGTTAGCCTATCGTTCCACACAAGAACCACTAGACTTAGGCCCCGTTTACAGTAGTGCGTTTTCGTTTTAAATCGCATAAGTTTTGCTACGTTTACGCCATCCGTCCACACTACGCCAGAGTTTTCGAGCCGCGAAAACGGAGCATTTTGGAAACGCTGGAGAGTCTTCACTGTAAACACTGTATTTTTGATAGCCATGGATGTTTTATATTCATTTGTTACTTTAAGTAACAACTCGACCTCGTCGTCTGTCCACAAAAAAACTTCTCTTGCTTTCTTTGCCATCGCGTTCATCGTTCAACCAGCGTTTGTTGACTAACAATAACCAAATGCCAAGCGAAACACATGCTTCCTGTTTATACTTGAACGCGCATGCCCAGAGTGCGCTAATGGTCACGTGATATACGTTTCTGGTGGAGTAGTGTGGATGGAGATCTGTTGAGAGACGCTGGGTGAAACGCTAGTGTGGACGCGGATCGTTTTCATGCTAAAACGCCATTTTAAAACTAAACCGCACTAGTGTAAACGGGGCCTTAGCCTAAAGTTCCACACATGAACCACTAGAATTAGCCTAAAGTTCCACACGTGAACCACTAGAATTAGCCTATAGTTGCACACATGAACCACTAGAATTAGCCTATAGTTCCACACATGAACCACTAGAATTAGCCTATAGTTCCACACATGAACCATTAGAATTAGCCTATAGTTCCACACATGAATCACACAAGAATTATCTTCCTACTTTGCACCTGTAAATTGTTTTATTTCATTTTAGTCGTTCTTGAGTATTTGTTTTTGGTAACTTAATTTCATCCATCATACATTCATCCATCAAATTCATCCAGGTTTCATTCACACAAACCGACTGCCTCAAACTGACCTACTGTTGTTTGAGTTTGTGAAGTAATATTTGTAATGTGCTTTATACAAGCATATTTACAATGGGACATTATTTGAGTTTCTTCAAAACATTCCAATCTCCTGAAGCTCACCACAGCACACATGCAGGTACGCTGGAATGAACAGACCTCCATTATGGTGACACCAAACAAAACAAAACATCGAAACCTCTGTTAATGCTCAGTAATAACTGTATGGAAGTCAAACTGGTAAGTAAAGCTGACTCTGTTTTTGGAGTTGTTTATTGGCTCTCTGCTGAGACTGATGGTGTTTTATTTTAGTTGATTGTATTTAATGTTGTAACTAATTTACTGCTGTAGTGCTGCGAATTCACTGTTTGCTTTAATTGTTTCTGTTTCCTTCAGTTATTGTGATTAGGTGTTAGTTTACTCATTTGTGTTCATCGACCCTGTCAAGTGAACTATATTTAGTGAACTAGTGTATGGAACAGTGAACCCAAAGTGTGATTTCAGACACAGACTCTGAGCATACCTGTCAATATTGGGATGTGAAAATAAGGGATATGCCCACCATAATAAGGGACACCAACCACCAATAGTAACCAACCAATAGTAATATGTTTTACTATTATTATTATTTTTAAAAGAAATAATAAATAGTAGACATTAGCAGCAAATAAATTAGCTAAACCTTTCAGCTTATTACAATTAATAGCTATTATAAACAAATAGAATCAAGTTATCAAATCTCATTAATCTTCACTGTATATATTACACATAAGAGCAAAAAATGAATCTCATTTATTTAGATTTTTTCATTTGATTACATTAAATAACAGAGGCGTCACTTAAAAAATGCTCACATCTAATGTTATAATGAAAGCATTCGATTGCTTTCCTAATTTTTATGCTAATTTAGGGAAAAAAAATGTTGTGTTTAGGGAAAAAAACCCATCAAGATCGACATCTTTAGATGTCATTATTATTAATTTTGTGTATATGTCAATATTCAAACATGCACCCAAAACGCAGACTTTTGCTGAGCTTCAAATTGCGTGTACAGAATCCGTTTGGGAAACAGCGTCTGTTTATCACTATGGAGCGCGTCAGCTGACAGTCACGCACCGCTTTATGACTGTTTTAAGGATTGCATTGGAGGAGCGACGGCACCTGTAATGAAAAGGAAAGGGAATCCTGCCGTTTTTATATTTATTTCAGAGTATTTCATGCCTAAATAAACCGAAAGCACAGAACAGACTCACATTTAAGAGCAAGGGGCGCCCCTTGGTGGTTTGGCGGTATGGGTTGCATATAGGGAGGATCGGCTCTTTAATGTTTATTGCCACCCTTCAGAGAAAGACTGAAAATACGGAAGGAATATGGGAAAATATCTTTACGGGATGATAGCGGGATAGAGCTGTAAAATGCGGGAGAATGCTGGGAAAAACGGGAGGGTTGACAGGTATGACTGAGTGAGCTCTGTTTATTTATGGTTTACTTCTTTCTTAGAAACAACAAGATTACCCAGAATGCACTAACACTAACCTGCGCATTATTCAGTCACAAGATGGCGCCAAACAGTCAACAACACAAAGCTAGCAAAAACAAAACTGGCTAAATAAAATACACTAACCAATGTATTATTCATTGACAAGACTAAACAGTCAAAAACCACAGTGACATACAAGCATATGCATGGATGTGAACATATTTACTGATGTTTTTTTAATACTGCAAAAGGTATGGTCAGTTATTTTATTCTAATTGTCAGTAAAGACGTCACATTGTAATGAAAATCTGTAAGTCTGGTTATGTAAACTTTAACTTTATCAGCAAATCTTGACAAACCCACGTCACGATTTTCCACACAAATATGAAGCAACAGAAATTTTGGTAACATCCATGCATTGAAAGCAACCATACTTGAAGCTCTTTATCCTGCTTATTACATGGCTATATTTGCCACAAAACGCAAATATTAGACACAAAATAACTTATCACTTTAATTAAAACAAAGCTGACAGAAACTAAAACTGCTGTTAAAGGTATACACTGAGTTGTGCATTATTCAGTCACAAGATGGCGCCACACAGTCAAAAACACAAAGCTAACAGAAACGAAAGTTGCTGAATAAACTATATTATGACTAACCATCCCTGTCAACATTGGGATGTGAAAATAAGGGATATGCCCACCATAATAAGGGATACCTACATATCCCCATATTGATTACATTAAATATCAGAGGTGTCCCTTTAAAAATGCACACATCTAACGTTATAATGTAAGCATTCGAATGCTTTCCTGACATTTTATGCTCATTTAGGACAAAATTAGTTGTGTTTGAAATAAAAAAAACCATCAACATCGACATCTTTAGATGTTATTATTATTAATTATGTGTATATGTCTGTTCAAACACGCACCCAAAACCCAGACTTTTGCTAAGCTTTAAATTGTGTGTACAGAATCCGTTTAGGAAACAGCGTCTGTTTATCACTATGGAGCGCGTTTGACAGTCACGCACCGCTTTATGACTGTTTTGAGGATTGCATTAGAGGAGCGACGGCACCTGTAATGAAAAGGAAAGGGAATCCCAACATTTTAATATTTATTTCAAAGTGTTTCATGCCTAAAAAAATGAAAGCACAGCACTGACTCACCTTTAAGAGCAAGGGGCGGCCCCTGGTGGTTCGGCGGTATGGGTTGCGTATAGGAAGGATCAGCTCTTTAATGTTTATTGCCACCCTTCGGAGAAAGACTGAAAATACGGGAGGAATACAGGAAAATACCTTTACGGGATGATAGCGGAATAGAACTGTAAAATACAGGAGAAACCTGGGAAAAACGGGAGGGTTGACAGCTATGTGACTAACCTATGTATTATTTGTTCAAAAGACACCACAAAACAGTTAAAAAATCAATCAAAAATGCAACGTGACAGATACATATGAATGTGGATGTAAATATATGGATGTGAAAGTATTTTCTGACGGTCAAAGTTATTTGAAGTTTCCGGATGAGTCTGCGTTATTTAGCGGTTGTTATTTGGGAATAACATACCTGGAATGTCACGACTGACCAATCAGAATCGAACATTCCAGACAGGCTTGTAATAATGTTAGTTAATGTAATGTAGTGATAATTATGCCATCAGAAGGATATCTGTAATTTTCCATGTACAAGACAAAGTGGTCACTGACACCTTCCCATGATCCTCTACAGACAGGCTTTACTCCGCTCCACATCGCAGCACACTATGAAAACCTGAATGTCGCTCAGCTTCTTCTGAACCGAGGAGCTGATGTGAACTTCACACCCAAGGTCTGCTTTCAAACATTTCAATACACTTTGGCCCGGATTTACAGACAGGGCTTAAGACTAGCCAGGATTAGGCCACAGTTCAATTAGGACATTTAAGTCATTTTTATAAACATGCTTAGAAAAAAGCATTACTGTTGTACTGTACTGTGTGCATCTTGAGACAAAACAAAGTCACTTATATATTTAAAAATCAATCAGTGCCATTTTAATTTCAGTTGAAACAGCTCAGACTTACATTTTAGTCCAGGACTAGGCTTAAGCCTTGTCTGTGAAACCAGGGGTTTGTCTACTTACAGCTACATGCTAACTGATGTGTTTCTGTCCTTCAGAACGGGATCACGCCGCTGCACATCGCATCCAGGAGAGGAAACGTCATCATGGTCAGACTTCTGCTGGACCGAGGAGCAAAGATCGATGCCAAGACAAAAGTATTTTATTTTTACTGATAAAACATTTACATTTTATATTTTATATACAATAATTTAGCCAACATTTGAAGCAAATCAAAAAAAGGTTTCAAAACTGTCCTATGATAAGAATGGGGGCTGATGTTGAATAGTTTTAGGATGACTTTGATTAAATGTTTTAATCCACTTCACATGTTCACTACTGTAGATATATTTTCCTCAAATCTTTGATGTTTTCAATAGAATTTGCTGATTAATTCATGCAAATTATTTAGTGTTGGGAGACAGATGCCAGTTTCTTATTGTTTTTTGATGTTTGGCTTAGGTTTGTTGAATACTGTAATTATCTTATGTGGATTGTTCACTGTTGAGAGATATTACAAAACCTTATGGTAGAAATTTCGGAGATATTAATATCTATTTTTGGATGTTTAACTTTATTTTAATTTTAAATTACATATATTTTTACTTTTTTTGAACGATTTATGATAATATTTTTAAATTCTTCTTATTTAAATGAGATATGTGAATAAATTAATTGTAAACATCTGAAAACACTTGCTTTGGAATAACTGTGAGACAGCGAATCGTCACACTGATGAAGGCAGATAGTCAAAACATTTGTCCTTTTTTAATCTTCTGCTTTATTTGGTGTAAAAAATAATGAGAGTGGACCAGTTTTGCTCCACCAATAAAAGAAAATAACCAGTAGAGAGCCACAGGATCAATACAGTTTCCATTAAAACCAATATAATTTTCATAATAACCATTCAAATTATTATGGTTTCTGTAGCAGCAGGAATTTCAATCATACATTTTAAGAGCACTAGAAAACCTGCACACATAATCTTGTGTTCTCCCCTCAGGATGAGTTGACTCCTCTTCACTGTGCTGCCAGAAATGGCCATGTGAGAATCATCGAGATCCTTTTGGACCAAGGAGCCCCAATACAGGCCAAGACCAAAGTAGGCTCTGACCCCAACACACACGGTTTACACGTAAACACAAAGAAACGCTCACACAGTGTAAAACACTCTAATTGTGTAAAGGATGAGTTTTATAGTGTGATCGATTGAATTTTTAATCTGTAATTTGGTTCGTTTAGGTGAATTTAATCTATTTAAGAGTTTATTTGATTACATTTGACTTATTATTGCATAATTATTATATTTGTTATCTGCTTTTTCATTATGGTTGCAATGGGCCACAAAATTTCTGATTTTGGATGTTATTATATATATATTTTTTATACTTTTTTACGAGGTGCAATAAACCAAAAAATCACCATAGGAGTTTTTTTTTTTTTTTTTTTTTAAATGATAATTTTACGGTTGCAGTTTAGCATGTTGGTGTGCACGCTCATATTGGAGCACTTTGTTTAGTCACAAGTTAAATGTTGTTAAATATTGGCTTTAAGTTTGAGCAAAAAAAATTCTGGTGTGCACAGACCTTAAAACCTATGATTACTTTTAGTGCGAACACACAGATCCAATATAATGATACACATATTTTCCTTGAACTGTTCATGTTTACTTAAGGCATAACAATTCTATGTAAATATTCACCAAGATGGCTGTTTTGACAAAACATTGTCATTTGTATTCATCTGTCATGTCGAAATATGAAAAATGAGATGCAAATTTGGGGCGCCACGGTGACGTAGTGAGTAGCACGTTCGCCTCACAGCAAGAAGGTCGCTGGTTCGATCCCCGGCTAGGCCAGTTGGCATTTCTGTGTGGAGTTTGCATGTTCTCCCCGTGGTTGCGTGGGTTTTCTCCGGGTGCTCCGGTTTCCCCCACAGTCCAAAGACATGCGGTACAGGTGAATTGAGTAAGCTAAATTGTCCATAGTGTATGTGTGTGAATGAGAATGTATGAATGTGTTTCCCAGAGATGGGTTGTGGCTGGAAGGGCATCCGCTGCGTAAAACAAATGCTGGATAAGTTGGCGGTTCAATCCGCTGTGGCGACCCCGGATTAATAAAGGGACTAAGCCGAAAAGAAAATGAATGAATGAATGAATGAGATGCAAATTTGTATTCACACATTCTTTATGATTATGCACAGAAAACAGCTAAAGTTAAGCTTTAAGTTTTCTATTTAACTCAAAAGACATGTCAAATTAAATTTTAAATGTTTACATAATATGCGTTTACTGTATTTGAGATAATTGGTTCATACTTATACCTAATTAGTAAGCAACATTCAATTGGCTAACATATATGACAATAAAAAATATATTAGTTGAATATGAATACACTCACCAGCCACTGTTGCCTTTCTATTAGCTTCTTTCAGACCATTCTCTGTAAACCCTAGAGATGGTTGTGCATGAAAATCCCAGTAGATCAGCAGTTTCTGAAATACTCAGACCAGCCTGTCTGGCACCAACAACCATACCACGTTCAGAGTCACTTTAATCACCTTTCTTCCCCATTCTGATGCTCGGTTTGAAATGCAGCAGATCGTCTTCACCATGTCTACATGCCTAAATGCATTGAGTTATTGCCATGTGATTGGCTCATTAGAAATTAGCATTAACGAGTAGTTTGACAAGCGTACCTAATAAAGTGGCAGTGAGTGTATATAAACCTCATCATATTGTGTTTATGAAACACATTCAGTTTATTGGTATTACAACAGAAATCTAACCTGCAGTTTAATACTTTATGTTTAAATGTCTGATATAAATATATGTAAAACTTAAAGGCAGATCAAATTTAACCAATAACCTTACTTTAAATATCAGCACAGGTAAACTAAAGAAACACAATGTAAATAAAAAATCAGCATTGGACAAAACCCTGCTTGATTAGTGTGGATTTTTAGTGTAAGTGTCATTGGTAGCTCTAAATGTCCTCATATGTATGTTCACTGCACAGAATGGCCTGTCGCCGATCCACATGGCAGCCCAGGGCGATCACTTGGACTGTATCCGACAGCTCTTACAGTACAACGCAGAAATCGATGACATCACTCTAGACCACCTGACACCTCTGCATGTGGCGGCTCACTGTGGGCATCACCGCGTGGCCAAGGTGCTCCTGGATAAAGGAGCCAAACCAAACACACGCGCTCTGGTCAGTGCACTTTCACAAAGCACACACACACGACACAATTAATACATGTGATAATATTTACCCTGGTATATTTATAGTTAAATGTATTAGCCTTCTGTGAAAATTTTTATTTCCCAAGTGCTGTTTAATGGAGAGATTTTTTTTTAAACATAATAATTTTAATAACTAATTTCCAATTACTAGTGCTGAGCAAAGATTAATCGCATACAAAATAAAAGTTCGTTTTGACCTAATATATGTGTGTGTACTGTGTATATTTATTATGTCTAAATAAAAACACACATGCATGCATATATTTGAGAAAAAATATTTATATTTAGATGTAAAATATATGTATATAATGCTAATTATATATACATTTCAATACCTATGTAACTAAAATATCATTTTTTTATTATGCAGATGTGTGTATCAACAAATATATTATGTCAACTTTTATTTTGAATGCGATTAATCTTTGCCCAGCACTACTTATATCTAATTGATTTTGTCTTTGCTATGTTAACAGTACATAATATATGAATAGTTGTTTTGTAAGATAGTAGTATTCAGCTAGTACTAATACTGGATTAACAAGGAGGGTGGGGCTAGACAATAGACGGGAGAGCTAATGACAACACAAGCCATGTGCTCACATAAAGACTAGAACATGCAGCCAATGAGAGAACTCATTAACTTCGTGTTCGCAAGATGACATGAAAACACGTGGTGTATGTCAACATACAACCACGTGCTAAACACAACAACAGAGGACTCAATGCAAGACACAAGCACACGATAAAATGAAAACATCCTACCGTGCACTCACACACGCACGCTGCATGTTTCACCCCAGCACCAACCGAAACCAACTAGACCTAGACGCTGGGAATGAAGCCACACGCTGCGGACAGACCAACACCAGGATGAGAGCGTGCAATCGCGAACACGCACCGTCCAAGTGCGCCCACAATCGGCACTCAAACAGGAGACACAATGACAACACAGAGGACTAGACAGAGCTAGTGTCCGGACCACCAAAACAAGAATTAACAAGACAGGAGTGGCAGAACCCTGACAATATATTTCTTAAGGGACCTTAAAATAGCTTTAGAATAAAATTTAAAACTGCTTTTAATCCAGCCAAACTATCCTCAGAAGAAATAGTATTATAGGAAATACTGTGAAAAATTTCTTGCTGTCTTTAAATAATAATTTTATTATTTTTTCTAATAATTTTGACTTTAACTGCACATGTAAATATTTGCCCACTCAGAATGGATTTACGCCACTCCACATTGCCTGCAAGAAGAACCACATGCGAGTTATGGACCTGCTATTAAAACATTCTGCATCCCTGGAAGCTGTAACCGAGGTGGGCCAAACAATAATGATAATATAAATGACATATCATTGTATTGAATTAATAAAAGCAGTTTTCTAGTGATTCGTTCTGAGATCTTATCTGAGTTGTTGTTTGGTGTCCAACAGTCAGGCTTGACCCCGCTGCATGTGTCCTCCTTCATGGGTCATCTGAATATAGTCAAGATACTGATGCAGAAAGGAGCTTCGCCAAATGCCTCAAATGTGGTGAGTTGAATATGTCAGCACTCAGCAGTTCAAGCTACATGCTGAAGTATGGCAAAAGAGCATGGTAATCCATCTGTTTTTGGCTAGTGTTTTTGCTAGTTTCAGCCTGGTACAGGTCTCGTTTTCACATTCTGACCTACACCACATTGTGTAAACACCAGATGCTTTTGCACTCATTTGTGCAACATCTGAAAATGGTTATGGTGCATTGTTGCCGCATTGCTATTTCAAGAGTTTATACTTAGATAGTGCTTGACGCTATTAGCAGGTTTGGCTGCTGTCCTGGGAGAGAACCCTGAGCTTGGAGATAATTGGAGACCGTCCTTGCTGCAGCCTGCAGCTTGATGATGTAGTTAACCAGGTCCGCTACGTTGTTGATGATCACCTACACCTCAACCTACCCTAAACCCAACCATCACAGTAGCATGGGCGTTACCTTAGTGGGCGGTACAATGACGAACACCTACAGCTCCCCCTACCCTAACCTCAATCTTCCCAGTAGCATGGGCGTTACCTTAGTGGGCAGTACAAGGTCCACTACCTAGTTGACCATCACCTACACCTACTCCTACCCTAAACCCAACAGTCACAGTAGCATGGGCACTACCTTACTGAGCAGCACAAGGTCCACTACGTAGTTGACGATCACCTACACCTCCCCCTACCCTAAACCCAACCATCACAGTAGCATGGGCGTTACCTTACTGGGTGGTACAAGGTCCAAAATGTAGTTAACGATCGCCTACACCTTCCCCTACCCTAAACCCAACCGTCACAGTAGCATGGGCATTACCTTATTAGGTGGTACAAGGTCCAATATGTAGTTGACGATTTCCTACACATCCCTCTACCATAATCCCAACCGTCACAGTAGCATGGACATTACCTTACTAGGTGGTACAAAGTCCAATACATAGTTGACGATCGCCAACACCTTACCCTAAACCCAACCGTCACAGTAGCATGGGCATTATCTTAGTGGGCGGTACAAGGACGTTCGCCTGCACCTCCCCCTACCCTAAACCCAACCGTCACAGTAACATGGGTGTTACCTTAGCAGGCGGTACAAGGTCCGTTGTACAAGGTGTATGTACAAGGTATATGTGCAGCTGTTATGTGCAAATTGGCATGTAAAGTGTGTTGTTAAATAAGTGTATGTGTGTGTAACAAGTGTATTTGTTATGTGCAAATGGCATGTAAAGTGTGTTGTTAAATAAGTGTATGTGTGTGTAAAAGTGTACAGCAGTAGTGGTGTTGGTTCCACGATTATTATTATCAAGTGTTCATGAGATGGATTGCCTGAGGGAAGAAACTGTTTCTGTGTCGGGCTGTTCTGGTGCGCAGTGCTCTGTAGCGTCGACCAGAAGGTAACAGTTCAAAGAGGCAGTGTGCTGGGTGTGAGGGGTCCAGAGTGATTTTGGCCGCCCTTCTGCTCGCTCTGGATAAGTACAGTTCTTGGAGAGTAGGGAGGGTTGTACCAATGATTCGCTCAGCAGTCCGAACTATTCGACGTAGTCTTCTGAGGTCAGATTTGGTAGCTGAGCTAAACCAGACAGTTATTGAAGTGCAGATGACTGATTTATTTTAGGCTTGGATCAGTCTGATTGGATTATTGCGGAGTACGGATAAGAGACCAGCCGCGATCAATCATATCACATGCTCCTCTCGAAATTAGTTTGTAAAACTTTGAGGCACCTGAAATAAACCACACTATTGACCAACTAAAAGCAGGTCTAAAGTCAATGGCGCAGTTTTATTTTCATTTAAAGAGCGTGTAAGTGACAGGCGGGTACTAACGTGCATACACATTGCTTATTACACGCACAGAGATGCACAGCAGCAGACAAATATTTTGCTAATGAGGGAGAGATTGTCACTAATGGGTGGGGCTTTCCCCTTCTGATGACACATCCTATAGGGAGAAGATCAAAGTGTGTCTGCAGTTTCTTGTTTTTATCAAGAGTGATTAAAAAAGATAATACAATTAATACATTTTTACCATGGTTATGTTCACATACTGTTGCCACACACTTGTGTTTAAACTCCATATAAAAGTGAATTTTGCATAATAGGCCCTCTTTAAAATGTGACTATTATTGTCTACATACATATAAAAACCACGTCATTCTTCAGTTCAAGAAACTTTGGTGAATTTTTTGCTCGTTCTGGTGGCAACCACAACTCATTCTTAGTATGTGAGTATGCAATAGGAGATGCAACTCTGATTGGTCCAATGCACATTACATCCAAAACACACCCATAACTCATTACGAGAATGAGAACAACCCTTTTAGACCATGCGTTGGGTGCACCAACTGTATTTCCCATCCTTAATATATCGAAAGTGGATTCAGACAAGCCATAAGTAGCTGCGCCATGCTCTTTAGTGCACAGCCCTGTATGTGAAGATGTGTTTCTGCTGTGATCTTCTGTGATCATTTACCCGCATGCTTGTGTGTTTGTAGAAAGTGGAAACCCCTCTGCATATGGCATCTCGAGCTGGACACTGTGAAGTTGCTGAATTCCTATTGCAAAATGCAGCTCCAGTTGATGCCAAAGCCAAGGTATAATACATTAGTCACACTTTATTTAAATGCACAATTAAGGAGGGTTAGTCAGAATTATTAGCCCTCCTGTTACGTTTTAATCCTTTTAATATTTTATACATTTCTAAACATAATAGACTGATTTCTAGCAACTGATTAATTTTATCTTTGCCATAATGACAGTGCATAATATATTACTAGATCTTGAAAAATAAAGCTTGAAGTGGCATTTAAAGGCTTAACTGTGTCAATCAGGCAAGTTATTGTATAGCAGTGGTTTGTTCTGTAGCCTACTGAAAAATAAATAGCTTAAGAGGGCTATTAATATTCACTAATAATAATAATAATAATATTGCTAATAATATTGAAAATGGTTTAAAAAAACAGCTTTTATTTCAGCCAAAATAAAACAAATAATACTTTCTCCAGAAGAAAATATATTATCGGAAATACTGTGAAAATTTCCTTGCTTCATTAAAGATTACATGAAAAATATTTGGAAAAAAAGGTACTTTTTTAATTTAAAAAAATATATTTTTTTGCCCTCAGCTGTGTAAATAAAAAATAATAATATATATATATATATAGATATATATTTTTTTTAATTCAATGACTGATCTCAACCTTCTCCTCAGGATGACCAGACGCCGCTACACTGTGCCGCCCGCATGGGCCACAACGAGATGGTGAAGCTGCTGCTGGAGCACAAGGCCAACTCCAACTCCACCACCACAGCAGGACACACACCGCTGCACATCGCGGCCCGCGAGGGACACACACAAACTGCCAGCACCCTCCTGGACATGAACGCCCAGCTTACCAAAATGACCAAGGTATACATGTCGATATTCAATAAATCAATATATTGTAATGAACATGTACAAAATTGATAATTGATAATGAGCATATATATATATATATATATATATATATATATATTTATATATATATATATATATATACATACATACTCTGTTGAGCCTTTTACACAGACCTACCAACTACCTGTGGCATTATTTCAATGACAAATGTCGTGAGCGCAGTATTTCAAGCCGAGATCGCATTTATAAAATACAAGCATGCAAATCTCCTTGCTTGCGCGCTGGTTTTCTCTGTTCGTGCATATAACTTTTTGCAGCCCTCAAATATATGCTGCTGAAGTGCAGGTTATCTTGTGCGCACTCAAATAAACGCTGCTGAAGTGTGATTTACTGCATTAATGTAACAAGTATGTCTCCAACATTTATTAGATTTGCTAGGAATACTTCTGGATGTGTCCAATGGACCTACCGAGCGACATTAATGCATCCTGAAGTAAAACGACCATAAATTCCAGCAAGATAAAGTCATTATTTAAATTTGTTGTATTATAAAGCATTATCTAATTATGTAAACTGTGTTCATCTTAAATGAAAGCTGCGCCGTGTTTGCTAGCCTCACGCATCACACACCTGTCAGTCAGTCACCGAGCGTGTCTCGTTAAAGGGTTAAACAAATGACGCACAGCACTAAGATTACAGAAAAGTTCACACTGTTATAATTCACTTACCTTTTAATACTTTTTGGTGCGATTATAACCCGCTATTTAAAAAAAACAACAACGACTAAATGTTTTGATTGAGTAGTAATGTAGCAGTGGCGGAGGGAATTTTGGTGTGGCGCCCCGCCATGGAAGAATGAATGTAGCAGAAACCCTAAATATATGTTTATATGTATATGTATATGTGTGTATATAGTGTATATAGAGCCTGAGCGCTGACCAGTGTATTACTGTAGTTCTGCTTGCGTACTGAAAGTCTCTCTCTCTCTCTTTGGTGTCCTGCAGAAAGGCTTCACTCCTCTTCATGTTGCAGCCAAATACGGAAAAGTGGACGTAGCAGTTCTGCTTCTGGAGAGAGGAGCAAACCCAAACGCTGCCGGAAAAGTATGATTCAGATTTAATCACGAGTGTGAACTGAATGTAATTTAGACACCTAAGTTTACTGAGTCGAGTGACTGAGTCTAAGTTGACTGAGTCGAGTGATTGAGTCTCAGTTAACTGAGTCGAGTGATTGAGTCTGAGTCGAGTGATTGAGTCTAGGTTGACTGAGTCGAGTGATTGAGTCTGAGTCGAGCGATTGAGTCTAAGTTGACTGAGTCGAGTGATTGAGTCTAAGTTGACTTTACTTAAAATAAGAGAGTAAACTTGTTAGCTTATTAACATTAAGTGATCTAACTATGTGCATATGGGCCAGTTGGCATTTCTGTGTGGAGTTTGCATGTTCTCCCCGTGGTTGCGTGGGTTTCCTCCGGGTGCTCCGGTTTCCCCCACAGTCCAAAGACATGCGGTACAGGTGAATTGGGTAAGCTAAATTGTCCGTAGTGTATGAGTGTGAATGAGAATGTATGGATGTGTTTCCCAGAGATGGGTTGTGGCTGGAAGGGCATCCGCTGCGTAAAACAAAATGCTGGATAAGTTGGCGGTTCATTCCGCTGTGGTGACCCCGGATTAATAAAGGGACTAAGCCGAAAAGAAAATGAATGAATGAATGAACTATGTGCATAATTATAAAAGTTAAGTTAATGGCTTTGCTTACTTTTTAAAAGTAAAATTAACTTGCTGCTTTACTCACTTTTTAGAATTAAAGTAACTAATCACTTTTTACTGTACCATTGTCTTATTATTGTTTTTTCATCTGTGATGTGTTATTGATGGTAGTAATTTAGGATGAATTCTCTTCTGCAGGTTGGACTCACGCCGCTGCATGTGGCCGTCCATCATAACAATCTAGATGTGGTCAATCTTTTACTCAGCAAAGGAGGATCACCACACAGCGCCGCTCGGGTATGACACTAATATCACCCTGACTATAGAAACTCTCACTCAGTCAATGTCATTCAGCTTATTCCCTGCTAACAGTTCCATATAAGCTCAACCAACGCATACAGTCTGAGCCGAAAACACCCATTATTATTAATGTAATTAATAATTACCCAGTTAATAGTGAAATCGGCTAATCATTGCATCTCTACTAATGATATCAGTGCAGTGTACAAAAGGCCTTTTCTACAAACATATCCAAATGTTTTCAGCTGCCACTCGCTTAATGTCAGGTGACTCACGCTCTGTGCAGCCTTCAACTGCAGCTCGTGCTGTGTTATTGAACAGACGCATGTCACTTCATAAACTAAATTTATTTTTGATGTCTTGGTCACACTATTTGGAGGGTCAGAACAAATTGCCTCGGGGGCCATCAGGGCCAATTGAATAGTCCTGATGTGCATAATATGCAATCATTTCTGGAATCAGCTTCCAGAAATGTTCAGATGTGCTCCAACATTAGACACATTCAAATCAAGACTGAAAACACATCTGTGTAGCTGTGAATTTACTGAATGAGCACTGTGCTACGTCCAACAGATTACTATTGTGTCTTTCATTTCTTTTTCATTCTTTTATAACTTGTTTTAACTCATTTTAATCAGTTTTGGTCTGTTTTTTTATTATTTGTTTTTATTTTCTTATACTTCAATTTTATTCCTGTTTATGTAAAGCACTTTGAATTGCCACTGTGTATGAAATGTGCTATATAAATAAACTTGCCTTGCCTTGCCTTGATTTCCTGAAATAAACCTAATTTATAGGCATCGGACTCATTGTGCAAGGTTTGTGTACCTGACAAAATTTTCGGATATGAAAACGAAAAAAACGCATACAAAATGTCAGACTTCAGTGTGCAAAGACCTGAAATGTGGTTGCTGGGAGCACAATCTAATTGAATTTAAAGCTACAGTCACCAAAACAGCACAATTTGGTTCAAAGCCTTAAGGGGCAGCCTAAAAAACATTTATCTGAGCATTGCTATTGGTATTTGGAGCTGAAACTTCACATACAGGGAACTTCACATACTAGGGACTTATTTTACATCTTGTAAAAAGGGACATAACAGGTCCCCTTTAAATCATAACCATGTTGATGTTCTCCCTTTTGTCAGAATGGCTATACTCCGCTCCACATTGCGTCCAAACAGAACCAGGCGGAGGTGGCGAGCAGTTTACTGCAGCACGGGGCGTCTGCCAATGCGGAGTCTCTGCAAGGGGTCACACCTTTACACCTCGCCTCCCAAGAGGGTC
Source organism: Danio albolineatus (assembly GCA_903798035.1). Taxonomy (NCBI): domain Eukaryota; kingdom Metazoa; phylum Chordata; class Actinopteri; order Cypriniformes; family Danionidae; genus Danio; species Danio albolineatus. The sequence continues at coordinate 4,554,537 of CAIGQQ010033701.1, forward strand.
AACCTGACATGGTGTTACTGCTCATCTCCAAGCAGGCCAATGTAAACCTGGGAAATAAGGTAAGCTCAGCCTCCTCGTTTCCACACCCAATCTCAATTTAAAAAACTAACCAAAACAATGCTGATTAAAATGAAATATAGTTATTAGCAGTGTTTGCAAAACACTTATTCCACTTGAAAAAAATACAAGTAATTTAAATAATAAATAATAAAATAAAAATAAATAATACTATTCTGTTTTTAACCCTGCCACTGCAATCAGGTGCATCATACTGTATATATTATAGTATTTACAACACTTTGATAAAGAATGCTACAGCATACTGTACGATTAGCTATAGTGATAAACTAACTGATAAACTTTAATAAAAAATACTGTAGTATACTGTTAGTTTTTACTAGAGTAAACTGTGGTGTATTGTAGCCAGTGTCCGAAACCGCATACCTACATACTATATAGTACTCTGAAATCAGTATGCGAGCCGGGTAGTATGTCTGAATTCATAGAATTCGAAAATCAGTATGCGAGAAGTTCCAGGATGACCTACTACTTAACAGCAAGATTCTGAAGTGTGCATTATATAGATGCTACGCTATCCCATGATGCCCCGCGAGAGAATTCATGAATGGGAAGGAAGCGACACAACCAACGTAGGTCACGTGACCATGACAAAATGGTGGATGTAGTACGTCCGAGTTCCACTCGTACTTCTCACATTCATACTGTATAAAAGGTACTTTTCTAACGGCTGAGTAGTACATTTAAATTCACACACAGTACCTATTGAGTAGTAGGTAGTTTGGACGCAGCCGTAGTATAATATTCCCCATATATCCCATATAATATACCACAGCAACTACAGAATTACCCCAACAGATTCGTTCAAGTACTTTACTATAGTATGGTTTAAATGCACTATAGTATTTACTATAAATTATTATGTATATCATATCAGGTAACAATTTATTTCGATGGTTTATTTTGAGTATTAGTAGACTGTCTATATAATATCTATTGATACTGACATTCAACAGACATTTAACTGACTATAAGAAACTTTGCAAGTACATGTCAACTAACACTAACCCTACCCCTAACCCCAACCTAACAGTCCACTTATAATCTAATGAGAATTAGTTGCAATATAACTTAAATTCAACATACGGACCATCAAAATAAAGTGTGACCTTATATAATATTATGTTCACATTTTTAGGAGTACAGCATATAGTAGGGTGACCAGATTTCTGAGATGCAAACTGGGGACATTTTGAAGTTCAGTGGTCAAATTAGCTCTGAAATCTCTTGGATGAGATACGAGTTTAAAGAATGGGGACGATACTTTTTTAAAAGTTAAAACCGATCCAGTCTGACTTTCTTGTTTTTCATGTTCAAAATGAAAATGGGAAACGCGAAAACGACTAAAGCATGAATCTAATTTTAATATTTAGTTATCGAACTAAAATAGAAAAATACTGAGAGAAGTTCATTTAAAGTATACTTTGCTATTTAACACTCCAATGACACAAATAATAATAATAATAATACATTTTAGCGGTGCAGCCTTTGGAATTCAGTTTGGCTTTAGATATATTAGCCTTTGTGTGAACAATGTTGATAGCAAAACTATGGGATGAGGGATTTTTTAAATATAGACATGGCAACCCATTACCCAGCCATTTCAAGGTCATGCCAATTAAATTGGATAATTAAATGTTTTTTTTTTTATGTTTGATTGCAAATTAATAATGAAAAAACAATTCCTTTCTCGATTTTCTGAATTAGAATTCGTAATGAAAAGATCAAAAGAGCATTGCTAAATACTGTAGTATTTTGTTGGGACTTACTGTATCTGTGCTCTCTCCTCAGAGCGGTCTGACTCCACTTCATCTTGTGGCTCAGGAAGGGCATGTTGGGATTGCTGATATACTAGTGAAACATGGAGCGTCTGTTTATGCTGCCACACGGGTAAAAAATCATCTCTTTTACTATGCAATATGTTTATTTCTATACAACATAAATAGATAGTGTTAAAAAAAATAGGTAAAAAAATGCAGGTAAAAAAATCATCAGTTCACTTTATGGCTTAATACTGTACACAAAGAGTTCTGTCATTTAGGAGATTAACAACCACATTTAACAACTGAAGTAATTTAAGAAAAATTACACATAGAGACAAATGTACTTACAGAGAATATAATATATAAATATATATATTATATGTATACAGAGAAATAAATATGACCCTGGGGCACAAAAGCACTCTGATATTGTTTTTGCCAATATCCAAAAATACATTGAATGCATCTTTTTTTATTCTATACTGTACATTATTTGGCGCCACGGTGGCCGAGTGGTTAGCACGTTCGCCTCACAGCAAGAAGGTCGCTGGTTCGATCCCCGGCAGGGCCAGTTGGCATTTCTGTGTGGAGTTTGCATGTTCTCCCCGTGGTTGCGTGGGTTTCCTCCGGGTGCTCCGGTTTCCCCCACAGTCCAAAGACATGCGGTACAGGTGAATTGGGTAAGCTAAATTGTCCATAGTGTATGAGTGTGAATGAGAATGTATGGATGTGTTTCCCAGAGATGGGTTGTGGCTGGAAGGGCATCCGCTGCGTAAAACAAATGCTGGATAAGTTGGCGGTTCATTCCGCTGTGGCGACCCCGGATTAATAAAGGGACTAAGCCGAAAAGAAAATGAATGAATGAATGAATGTACATTATTTCTGTTAAGTGACAAGATTTTTGACTAAGCAAAGTCAGACCGCACTGTCCTAATTAAATGATTAAAAATCAAGGCATTATCATATTTTATTTTGGTGAAATAAGCTTAATCTAGAGGCCTTTGCCTTTCATAGTATGAGCCATTGATACCAAAGACACATATATACCAAATGATCAACTAGAAATCAAGTTATTATTTGTTGTTTCTAAAACTTGTATAGGCGACAAGACTTTTGTTAGGTAGTGTATACCTGAAATGTGTGCCTCTTCCCTTTAATCTTCTGGCTGTAGCATGTTAATGGTGTTGCGTGTAAGTTTTTGACTCTACTAAGGCGTAAAAATATTTTTGCAGATATATTTTTAAAAAACATGCTAACAATAGCTTTTAAAATACACAAACTGACAACATTGAAGTCATTTAAAACATCTCTTCTTTAAATCATGCTAGTCTCAGTTATTTAAATAAAGTGTAAATTAAAGGAATGTGGCCTGATAAAAAACAGTCAGAAGAATTGTTTTCACTTTAATCCATGCACAGTACTTTATATTATACTTAATAGTAACGATTGATTATGATTATCACTGTTGATTTCTCTTCAGATGGGTTACACTCCGCTTCACGTGGCTTGTCATTATGGGAATATCAAGATGGTTAAGTTCCTCTTGCAGCAACAGGCCAACGTAAACTGCAAGACCAGGGTAAATAAACACTGCTTTTGATTTAATCCCTCACTTTCCATTTCAGACCTTTATTTTTGTCTAAGTTAATTCTACTTGGATTGAAAATATTTCGTTAGCGCATTAGACAATTCGTCACCTTGGAACTATCTGCATTCTGAATAATTGTGAGATTTTGAGCTTCAAAGTTTTTGCATCCCATAGCAAACAGTGCGTAACATTTGTTTTTTGTTTTTTTAATAAAAAGCCTTAAAATGTAAACAACTTATAAAAAAGCATCCCATAATGTAAATATGTTGTCAGTTAATAAGAAGATGTCAATAACTCAATATTGACAAAAATGTCAGATAGAACCTTATAATTCTTTGGTGACGAACTGTTGATATTCTACTCAGTTTATTGACTCTTGTGTGCTGTTAAGGATGTTTTTATCCACTCAGAGGTGATTTTGAGTCATAATTTGGCCACAACTTACTCTGTGTTTCAGCAAATGGAATGATTTTTGCTGACAAATCTTATTTCAAGAGTTCACACTTAGATATGCTTAGCGTTTATAGCAGATTTGGCATGCTGTCCCGGGAGAGAACCCTGAGCTCGGAGATGTTTGAGCCCAAGGCTCCCGCCTAGTCAATAAGCATATAAGGAGATCAGATAGGTCTCAAAAGCTCCCCCTTAGAAAAGGTAGGAAAAAGGAGAAGATGGGGTGGAAGAGGGGATTCTTTCAAAACGAAGATAGAGCAGTAGGGAAAAATTATCCGTTTATAGTAAGCTTGGATCATTACTGATTAAAGATGATCGGCCAGGCCAGAGGTAAACCCCTTCAACCCCTTCTTGAAGAGGTAAAATGTGTCATTTTTATGTTGATCATCAGTTACAATGCAAAAAAGCGTAGTTTCTGGCTTTTATATAAAGTTTTTAGAAATATAAAACATCTGCAAAGTTATCTGCATATAAGTAATCTGGAGCAGCAGCTCATTTGCATTTAAACACACACACAAAAGTATATTTTACTCAAAAAGGGGCAATTATAACTTTGTTCAAAGTGTAAGAACCATAATTTGATTAAATATATATATTATTAAAAGTGCTCAAATACATGTACAGTTTACATATTTTGATATGTTGTGTACATTCGCTGATTTCACCCCTACTCCTTTATTGGACTGTTTTAGGCCAAATTACGAGATATGAAAGTGAAAGAAAGAAAGAAAGAAAGAAAGAAAGAAAGAAAGAAAGAAAGAAAGAAAGAAAGGAAAGAAAGAAAGAAATAAAGAAAGGAAAGAAAGAAAGAAAGAAAGAAAGAAAGAAAGAAAGAAAGAAAGAAAGAAAGAAAGAAAAAAAGAAAGAAAGAAGGAAGGAAAGAAAGAAAGAAAAGAAAGAAAGAAAAGAAAGAAAGAAAGAAAAGAAAGAAAGAAAGAAAGAAAGGAAGGAAGGAAGGAAGGAAGGAAGGAAGGAAGGAAGAAAGAAAGAAAGAAAGAAAGAAAGAAAGAAAGGAAAAAAGAAAGAAAGAAAGAAAGAAAGAAAAAAAGAAAGAAAGAAAGAAAGGAAAGAAAGAAAAGAAAGGAAGGAAGGAAGGAAGAAATAAATAAAGAAAAGAAAGAAAGGAAGGAAAGAAAGAAAGAAAGGAAGGAAGGAAGGAAGGAAGGAAAGAAAGAAAGAAAGAAAGAAAGAAAGGAAAGAAAAAAAGAAAGAAAGAAAGAAAGAAAGGAAAGAAAGAAAGAAAGGAAGGAAGAAAGGAAAGAAAGAAAGAAAGAAAGGAAGAAAGGAAAGAAAGAAAGAAAGAAAGAAAGGAAGAAAGGAAAGAAAGAAAGAAAGAAAGGAAGGAAGGAAGGAAGGAAGGAAGGAAGGAAGGAAGAAATAAAGAAAGAAAGAAAGAAAGAAAGAAAGAAAGAAAGAAAGAAAGAAAGAAAGAAAGAAAGAAAGAAAGAGAAAAAGTCGATGTATTGCTTGACTGAATTCCTAAAAATTCTGATAGTACCTAATGCATAGAGTTTTGTGCTTTTAGACCACCTGAGATCTTTCATTAGTCATCTTGTAAGATGCGCTACATAAAGGTCTCATTTGTGATCTTGCTTTCTTTGACTTCTTTTTGTTAGATGAGCTACACGCCGCTACATCAGGCTGCTCAGCAGGGACACACCGACATCGTGACGCTTCTGCTGAAACATGGAGCACAACCAAACGAAGTTACATCTGTGAGAGCCCAGCTGATAATAAACCATCATCTTCAGTGCTTTTTAAAACATACTGTACGTTTGACAGATGCTAATGTTTTGTTTATAGAATGGCACCTCTGCTCTTGCAATCGCAAAGCGGCTTGGATACATTTCAGTCATCGATGTGCTCAAACTGGTCACTGAAGAGACGGTCACTATGGTGAGTTACAGCTTTCAGGCTAAAAAATCACAGTAAAATAATACATTTAGGTACAAACCGAATGTAATGCTTAACTGCATACTACACTGTAAAAAAAATCCCTAAATTAGCAGTTTTTTGTATTTTGTGGTTCATGTTTTTATTTTTCCCTATTTAATTTATGCTTTTGAATTACACTATGAGACCTTGATCTTGATCTTTCTTCTGACAACATTTAACCTTGAAAAATTGGAAAAAGTGACTTTTATTGACATTTTTAATAGTTTAAAGTGATATATTGTCTAACTTTGTGTTACAAAATCCTTGTACTAAGCTTCCAGTACATTATTTCATAGTGTCTTATTTCTCTATATATTATTATTTTTTACACATTATATTTTTTTAACTACTAAAATGTCAATAAAAGTCACTTTCTTCAACTGTATTTAACAAATAGTTATAACTGTAAATGAATTTTTGACATCAAAATTCGGCAATTCACAACCGTAAATAAACAGAAAAAATAAACAGAGAACACAAAATACAGAAACTGTTAATTATTTACAGTGTATTTACAATTGAATTCAAATGTTTTTCACCATAAATTTATATTAAATCTAGTGAGTTACCATAAGAGAGGCTTTTTGAATCACACCATGTAGGACTTTAATTAAAGTTTGTTAAATCACAAATATTAAGTACATTCATTTATATTTATTAAGTATATAAATACTAAATTAATATTTACTTCCTCCCGGGTCATCCAATATGTATATGATTTGTTTTTTAAGTAGTTTTTAGTAGTAGGTTTTTATAAAAATATAAACATTTTAAAAGAATAAATGCAAATATTAAAGAATTTTCCTCCATCTAGTTGATGCGAATGGGTCCAATCAAAGGTATTTTTTAGTAGAAAGTCTAAAATCCCTATATTCAAACAACCCCAGCCAACCAAAAAAATAATTTATTAAAACATTCAATACAATGGGTATGGCTACTATAAAATCTATTTGATTTTTTTAAAAAAACTATATTTATTTACATTATAATTATCATTTTTATTTCAGACCACCACAGAAAAACATCGCATGAGTTTCCCCGAAACCGTTGATGAGATCTTGGATGTGTCTGAAGATGAAGGTAAAAACAACTCTGTATTCATCATCATTGACTGTTTTTGAGTTATTAGCAAATACATATTTGATTACAAGACAATGATTGGGCATTTAAAGAGCATCCTGAAGTAGAATCCTCTTGGTTTTTCTAGGAATTGCACAGCTAACATTAGGTATGAATTTCCCTCTTTCTTCTGTGTGCGGTGGTCATTGTCAGTGACTTCATTTCAAACACACACACACACAAACACGCACACATTGTCATTGTCTGGTGCACTTATGATGAATTACGATGGATGTGACTAGCATGTGTGTGATGATAAGCCTGCTTTTTATTCCTCAAGGTTTCTAACTGGTAACTATTCCTGAATCCTCTCCCACTAACCTGCTTCATCTCCTCTTTCATTTTTATACCGAAGCAGAACAGATTTTCTTGAATTTAGTTCAGCAAAACTCTTGGGAAATGCAGCTGTGGCGTGATTATGAACTTGTGACTGAGATTTTAATGTGGCAGAAACAAAAAGTGGTGTTTCATTTAATCAATCAATCAATCAGTCAGTCAGTCAGTCAGTCATTCAATCATTCTACCAATCATTCTGCCAATCTACAGATAAGCTACAATTTCAATCAGTCAGCAAATCCATTGGTTAATAAGTCAACCAACCAGTCAATCTGTCATTCAATCAATCAATCACTCAATCAATCAATTATTCAATCAATCAATCAATCAATCAATTCTAAAAACCCACCATTTCAATTAATCAATCAATCTACCAATCATTCTGCCAATCTACAAATCAATCAGTCAACAAATCCATTGATCAATCAACCAATTAATCAACCATCCAGATAACCAGTCACTTAATCAACCAACCAAGCAAGCAAGCAACCAATCAATCCATCAAACAGTCAACCATAATACCGGCCAATAAAATCAATAATTCTATCCAAATATTCTGTCAATCAATCAAACAACCAACCAACCAACCAACCAACCAATCAATTCAATCAATACATCAATCATTCTACCAATCTGCCAATCTATCAGTAAACAAATCCATTGATCAATCGATCAATCAACCATCCAGTTAATCAGTCACTTAATCAACCAATGAACCAAACAACCAACCAATTCAATCAATCAACCAATCATTCTGCCAATCTACTAATTAATCAGTCAACAAATCCATTGATCAATCAATCAAACCATTAACAAACCAGCAGTCAGTCAACCAACCAACCAATCGATCAATGAATTAATCAGTGAAACATCCATCAACCAGTCAACCAATTTAGTCAACTAATTTGTTTTGCCCACCTACCAGTCAACAAATCCATTGATCAATCAACCAAACAAGAAACCAATCAACCAGTCAACCAAACAACCAACCAGTTCAATCAATCATTCTGCCAATCATTCTGCCAATCTACCGATCAATGACAGCTGTGAGAGAAGAAACGTTCGTCTGCACTGCTCCGTAAAAACCTGCAGCTTGACTCTCCAGTTTGTTCATGTTGTTGTTGTCGTCGTTCTCCTATCTGACCTCCGTGGAATAACAAACGAATCAGGGACAGCTGTAAATGCACGCCAAAAAAGGCAAAGCTCCAGAACAAACCCACAGATTACATAAACGCAACGGACCAATAGTAGCTCAAAGATGTTTTGCAGTTAATACCTAATCCCCCCCAAATGTTTGCTTTGGTAATTGGTTTCAAATTGCTTAAACAAATAAAAAAAGACAGGATTATTTTTCGCAATCACGTTTCGGTTCTATTTTCGATTTTGTTAAATATACCGAGGCCTTTAGTTTGGCATTCATAATGGTCAACATGTGACCGAAACTAACTTGACAACTTTTTCCAGTTACTTCATTCTTGAGGCCCGTGCACACCTAGAATTTTTTTGCTCATGTTTTCTGTCGACGTTTAACACCTCGTGACTAAATAAAGTGCGCCAATGTTATCGTGCACATAAACACACAAAACGGCAGGCGCAAAAGCGTCATTTTTAAAAAAACTACTCATGCTCGAGCCGCGTCAAAACCTTCTCCACCAATCAGATTGGCACTTTTGGTCACGTGTACGGAGCTGCTGATGTTACAGTAAACACCCCTTGGAGGCGCTCAAGCGCAAAACTGTCAATGCAAGCGCACATTGAAGAAGATGCCCAGAGGCGATGGTATCCAAATGAAAAGTGCTGTATGATTAACGAGACATCGACTACAAAAATGTTGACAAAAGGGAAATGTTGTGGAGATGAATTGCGGAAGAATTAGAAATCGAGGGTGAGTTTCATTTTTTCTGTTTTCATTAAGCGCCATCTAATGGCAAGGAGTGATTTTGCATACTCTTCTGCTTGACGCCAGTGAAAATCGCTTGGGTTTTAATGCAGAAAAACGTCTCGTAAAACGACGATAAACGCAAACGAAAAGCGTCCCGGTGTGTATTGGATCAATGGTAGCTCAAAGGTGTTTTGTAGTCATTACTTAATCCTCCCCAAAAATTTGCTGTGGTAATTGGTTTCAAATTGCTGAAACAAATTTATAAGACAGGATTATTTTCGCAGTCACGTTTCAGTTCTATTTTCGATTTTGTTAAGTATACCAAGGCCATAAGTTTGGCATTCATAATGGTCAACGTGTGACCGAAACCAACTTGCCAACTTTTTCCAGTTACTTCATTCTTAAGGCCTATGCACACCTAGACGTTTTTTGCTCGCGTTTTCTGTCGACGGTTAACGCCTCGTGACTAAATAAAGCCAATGTTATCGTGCACATAAACGCGCAAAATGGCAGGCGCAAAAGCGTCATTTTTTAAAAAAATGCCTCATGCTCGTTTTTTTGGTTTTGACGCGCCGCGTTAAAACCTTCTCCTCCAATCAGATTGGCACTTCTGTTCACGTGTATGGAGCTGCTGATGTTACAGTAAACACCCCTTGGAGGCGCTCAAGCGCAAAACTGTCAATGCGAGCGCACATTGAAGAAGATGCCCAGAGGCGATATGAACGTGGATCTGCTAATTGCAGTGGTATCCGAACGAAAAGTGCTGTATAATAAACGAGACACCGACTACAAAAATGTTGACAAAAGGGAAATGTTGTGGAGAGGAATTGGGGAAGAATTAGAAATCGAGGGTGAGTTTCATTTTTTCTGTTTTCATCAAGCGCCATCTAACGGCAAGGAGTGATTTTGCATACTCTTCTGCTTGACGCCAGTGAAAATCGCTTGGGTTTGAATGCAGAAATACATCTCGTAAAACGACGATAAACGCAAACGAAGAGCATGCCGGTGTGTATTGGATCAATAGTAGCTCAAAAGTGTTTTGTAGTCATTACCTAATCCTCCCCAAAAGTTTGCTTTGGTAATTGGTTTCAAATTGCTGAAACAAATTTATAAGACAGGATTATTTTCGCAGTCACGTTTCAGTTCTATTTTCGATTTTGTTAAGTTTACCAAGGCCTTTAGTTTGGCATTCATAATGGTCAACGTGTGACCGAAACCAGCTTGCCAACTTTTTCCAGTTACTTCATTCTTAAGGCCTGTGCACACCTAGACGTTTTTTGCTCATGTTTTCTGTCGACGTTTAACACCTCGTGACTAAATAAAGGGCGCCAATGCGATCATGCACATCAACGCGCAAAACGGCAGGCGCAAAAGCGTCATTTAAAAAAACGACACTGCTGGCGCCGCATCAAAACCTTCTCCACCAATTAGATTGGCACTTTTGTTTACATCTATGAAGCCGCTGAAGTTACAGTAAACACCCCTTGGAGGCGCTCAAGCGCAAAACTGTCAATGCGAGCGCACAATGAAGAAGATGCCCAGAGGCGATATGAACGTGGAGCTGCTTATTGTACTGGTATCCGAATGAAAAGTGCTGTATGATAAACGAGACACCGACTACAAAAATGTTGACAAAAGGGAAAAGTTGTGAAGAGGAATTGCGGAAGAATTAGAAATCGAGGGTGAGTTTCATATTTCTGTTTTCATCAAGCGGCATCTAACGGCAAGGAGTGATTTTGCATACTCTTCTGCTTGACGCCAGTGAAAACCGCTTGGGTTTGAATGCAGAAAAACGTCTCGTAAAACGCTGACGATAAACGCAAACGAAAAGCGTCCCGGTGTGTACGAGTCTAATTGAGAAAAGCAAGCCGCGAAACAAAAACGTTCACTTACATAGCATTATTTGGCAACAAAAAACAATAATAAAACAATATTAGCTGTCACACCACTTTCTGTACAGCCGTTTATAAAGTCGTGTCATAGAAAATCAGCCTTTATAATGTGGACAGCAGTTTGTTTCAGCTCCTGGTGTAGTTACAGATACTAAAGGTGTGTGCTTTTTGTCCAAACTCTCACCTGGCTGCTGTGTGCAAACCAAAAGCTCGCATTTCATTTTCATTGTGCACTTTATACTTTGCAAGATTACTACACACACACATGCATAGATTTACAGGTACTACATATTTCAATTTCAACTTTTAAGTACCATCGACGCCTGCTCAACCTCATCGTTTTAAATACAGCTTTGTTGATTAAGTGAAAAGGAGACATTTTCTGCTTGACCAATTTTATTTGTTTGCAAGAGCACGTCCCAAGCGAAGGGCTCATAAAAGGACCTTAATAGACACAATTAAAATGAATGTTTTATTTTTATCAAAACAAGCACTTATGACTGTGCATTTAGCTGTGTGAAATCACTAGAGGCGTGTGTTTTGAAGGTCATGTCTCTGATTTGTAGTTAATAGGGATATAAAAACACATACTTGTACATCTTTATGAGGACTTCCTATAGATGTAATTATGTTTATGTTGTACAGACTGTATTCTGTTTCTCATCCCCTAAACCATACCTGTCAACATTGGGATGTGAAGATAAGGGATACGCCCACCATAATAAGGGAGAACACCCCCCACCCCCCAAAAAAAAACATTTTAAATATGTTCTTCTGGAGCTGTTTCATTGTTAATAAGCAGTTAAACGGTCAGTATTGTTTTTTAATATTATTATTTACAAAAGAAAATAATAAATAGTGTACATTAGCAAACAGTTTAGCTTATTAAAATTAGCTATTAAAAAGAAATCAAGTTATCAAACCTCATTAATCTTTTTCTCATTGTATAACTTACACATTCTGAATTAAGAGCAACGAATACATTTTTTTTGTTTGATTACATTAAATAACAGAGGTGTCACTTTAAAAATGCACACATCTAATGTTATAATGAAAACATTCTATTGCTTTCCTAACGTTTTATGCTCATTTAGGACAAAATTAGTTGTGTTTGGAAAAATAAAACCATCAAGATCGACATCTTTAGATTGTTATTATGTGTAAATGTCTGTTCAAACACGCACCCAAAACCCAGACTTTCGCTACGCTTCAAATCGCATGTAAAAATTGTTTTTTGGGAATCAGCGTCTATTTATCACTATGGAGCGCGTCAGCTGACAGTCACGCACCGCTTTATGACTGTTTTGAGGAGCGACGGCACCTGTAATGAAAAGGAAAGGGAATCCCGCCATTTTTATATTTACGTTGTATTTCAAAGTGTTTCATGCCTAAATAAAACAAAAGCACAGAACAGATTCACATTTAAAAACAAGGGGCGTATAGGGAGCATCGGCTCTTTAATGTTTATTGACACCCTTCAGAGAAAGACTGAAAATACGGGAAAAATACGGGAAAATACCATTACGGGATGATAGCGGGATAGAACTTTAAAATACAGGTGAATCCCAGAAAAAAACGGGTGGGTTGACAGTTATGCCCTTTAACCAAGGGGTTAAGTTGTGCCGGAACATGCCAGATCCGGATCTGGCACCTCTGAAGTCTGATCCGCCACCTCATTTTCCAGATCGCCCTTCTAAACTGCCCTTCTCCGCTGTCCGTCCGCTGTTCACATTCACTTTCCTCCCCAACCTTCACCCCCCACCCGCCCCGCTCTTCACTTTTGTTCGCGACACCTCTCTATCCTCGGTTAACATGCCAGATCTGTTACCTCGCTCTGTTCCGGGACCTCGTAATTCACAAATTAAGCACTGCCTTAACCCAACCCTTACAGGAAACAATCTGCATTTAAATGTCCAAAATGCTTCATTCTTTCTGATTTATGAGCCGTTTTTATCATGGAAACTAAAAAAAATAATAAAAATTTAAAATTAAACTCAAAATTTCCTGGTATTGCTATACCTGTGGGGGTGTTTGGGCCTCATATTGTAAGGAATATAAGGCGCACACACACAATAGTTTCTCATCAACTGGCTTTGATATGTTGTGCTGCTGTATGTCCATCACATTTTTTTCATTCTCACTTGCAATTCAGTATTTTGGGAAGTTATTTGAAAAAGTAATTGGTGAATACTAATGACTTTTTCTTACATTGTAACGAAAGAGATTTGAGCAGTAATCTTGTTACATTACTTCGATATTAAGGAATCTTTACTAGATTGGCATTAGCAATACAAAGAGCAAATTGTCCTTTTGTTTATTTAAAAACAAATATACTATAATATTTATAATAATATTGTTGTTATTATTGTTATTATCATTATTTTATTCTATTTTGCACCAAAAAAATTATAAAAATGTGAATATTTTCACCCTGTTTCGATGTGATTCTAGTCATAACACAAAAGTATTTGTGACGGGATTACTGACGATTATTGCTGCACTTCACAATAGCGAATAATCATCCAATTTCAGTAAACCAATCTTCCCTTTCAAAAAGGTGTTGTGGGAGTACCATGGTACAAAAAATGGTCCAATTACGACAGTACATATAATTATATTATGGAACTGAATGATTACTATAGACGTACAGAAAATTAATATATGAAGAAATATAAACAATTTAGCTAATGTATTTTACTGTATATGTAAACAAATATATATATATATATATATATATATATATATATATATATATATATCCAATATTTTCAAATATATGTTACAGATATGTAGCTATATTTTAGTATATAAGTATATAAATGTGTGTGTGTGTGTGTGTGTGTGTAAAAACAATATTTTTGCAAATATATACTCACTGGCCACTTTATTAGGTACACTTGTCCAACTGCACGTTAATGCAAATTTCTAATAAACCAATCACATGGCAGTAACTCAATGCATTAAGTCATGTAGACATGGTCAAGACGATCTGCTGCAGTTCAAATTGAGCATCAGGATGGGGGAGAAAGGGGATGTAAGTGACTTTGAACGTGGCATTGGTGCCAGACGGGCTGATCTGAGTATTTCAGAAACTGCTGATCTACTGGGATTTTCACACACAACCATCTCTAGGGTTTACAGAGAATGGTCTGAAATGAGGAAATATCCAGTGAGCGGCAGTTCTGTGGGCACAAATGCCTTGTTGATGCCAGAGGTCAGAGGAGAATGACCAGACTGTTGATAGAAAGGCGACAGTAACTCAAATAACCACTCGATACAACTGAAGAAGAGCATCTCTGAACGCACAACACGTCCAACCTTGAGGCAGATGGGCTACAGCAGCAGAAGACCACACTGGGTGCCGCTCCTGTCAGCTAAGAACAGGAAACTGAGGCTACAATTCACACAGGCTCACCAACACTGGACAATAGAAGATTGGAGAAACGTTGCCTGGTCTGATGAGGCTCCATTTCTGCTGCCACATTCGGATGGTCGGGTCAGAATTTGGCGTCAACAAGCATGGATCCATCCTGCCTTGTATGGTTCAGGCTGATGGTGGTGTACATTTGGGTCCATTAATACCAACTGAGCATCGTGTCAATACTCAGCCTACCTGAGTATTGCTGCAGACCATGTCCATCCCAGACCAGAGTGTACCCATTTTATATGTCATAAAGTGGGAATCATCTCAGACTGGTTTCTTGAACCTTGTTGAATCTATGCCACGAAGGATTAAGGCAGTTCTGAAGGCAAAACGGGGTCCAACCCGGTACTAGTAAGGTGTACCTAATAAAGTGGCCGACGAGTGTATGTTGCAGATATATGACAGATATTTTATGGTAAATCGGAACATAAACATCATATATGTAATTTACAAATGTCCGATTTCTATGCATGCTTACATAACACCAAAGCACTTCTAAAGAACACCGGTAATACCATGGTACTTCTGTGTCATACTACCCTCACTCAGCAGCTCTCCATTAACATTCTCTCAGTCCTTCAGCATGCATTTCCATCAATAACGGTTCTTCTTCTCTTTTTTTTCTCTTCCTTTTCTCTTGTCATCCTCCCTGCGGCAGGCGAGGAGCTGCTGGGAAACGAGGGCGCCAGGTATTTGATGAAGATGGAGGACATAAAGGACCATGATGAGGATTTCCTTTCCCCCAAGAAAGTTCTAGAGTACGAGGGAGAGTTGGAGTAAATGACACTGAAGATGATTCGGATATTTACAGTAACAAACATGAGACAAACGGTTAAAGTAGATGACAGCTAAATTCAGAACCATGTCTGAATATGTAAAAGATAAGAGCTGAAACCGAGGAAAGGAAACTCAGTTATAATGGGAGACCACATGATGAAAAATACTAGAGTCATTTATTGTAGATACCAGTGTTTTTGAACCATGCTATAGATATTTACTTGAATTAATCTGTTGTGGTAATTCAATTCAATTCAGTATTTGATTGAATTTATTGAGCTTTATTGGCGTCACTAACAAAGTATTGCAAAAGCATCGTCCATTACGTGAATAATGATAATCTATTATATAATATATATTTTAAAAAATCAGGAATAGATCTGTAAAACAAGTAAATGCTTATATTTTTATTTTTTTACCAAAATTAAATAAATTAATTAGTAAACAAATATTTGAAACATCGTTTAAAATAGTAGTAATAAGTAATTATTAATGCAATTATTTTCTAATGTATTTATTATTTTAATTCATTTTCTTTTGGGCTTAGTCCCTTTATTAATCAGGGGTCGCCACAGCGGAATGAACCGCCAACTTATCCAGCATTTGTTTTACGAAGCAGATGTCCTTCCAGCTGCAACTCATCACTGGGAAACACCTATACATACTCACTATGGACAATTGAACTTACACCATTACCCTATAGCGCATTCCCCTATAGCCGGAGCACCCGGAGGACACCCGCACAAACACGGGGAGAACATGCCAACTCCACACAGAAATGCCAACTGACCCAGCCAAGGCTCGAACCAGCGACCTTCTTGCTGTGAGGTGACAGCGCTACCCACTGCGCCTCCCATTACTCATTCATTAAGTTTCTTTTCGGCTTAGTCTCTTTATTAATCCGGGGTCACCACTGCGGAATGAACCGCCAACTTATCCAGCACTTGTTCTACGCAGTGGATGCCCTTCCAGCCGCAACCCATCTCCGGGAAACATCCATACATTCTCACTCACACACATACACCATGGACAATTTAGCTTACCCAATTCACCTGTACCGCATATCTTTGGACTTGTGGGGGAAACCGGAGCACCCGGAGGAAACCCACGCAACCACATGCAAACTCCACACAGAAATGCCAACTGACACAGTCGAGGCTCAAACCAGCGACCTTCTTGCTGTGAGGCGACAGCACTACCTACTGCGCCACCGTGTCACCAAAAACTAAACTATACTACAGTATTAATTACAGTTTATCAGTTCACTACAGTATGCTGTAGCGTAAGAATTGTAAATACTAAAAAAATACAGTACACTTCTATACTGCTATAGTATGGTTCAAAAACACTGTAGTATTTACTATAAATTACTATAGTGTTTTTTCATGTCACTTTCTGATTCCCTTCTGTCAGGCTTATTTTTCTGACTTGTTTTTTTAGGAATCATTCTCCTGCTATCCCGAGGATTCCGTGTGTGTCTCCTGAGACTGTCATGCTGAAAGAGCATGAGATGGAGCAGGTAAACGTTTCTATTTCAAGCTAACAGCATGCTGTAGTTCTTACGCCCGATTCACACGGGGCATCAGCTTCAACGCTTCCCATTCACTTTGAATGGGTGACGTCAGGCGTTGGCGAACTTCATTGTGGATCCGTCGGCGCCGCTTCAGTGGTGTTGCTCGCTGCAGAAGTTCGGACTTTCTCAACTTTTCAAACCCCGACAGAAGCGTCAGCCAATCAGATAGCTGCATGCAAATACACCAGCTCAGACATTAGCCGATTGTTGACTAATTTCATTGGCTGACGCTGCTATGGCGGTTGCGTCAGCCCCAACTTCAGACACGCCCTCTGTCAAGCGGTGACGCTGTAGCCTCGTGGGAATGGGGCGTTACTTTGTGTTCGGTGACCAAATTCTTATTTTAATGGATACAACTGCTTAATAAAGTTGAGAAATAGATCAAAATATTCATTTTCAAACTGGGGTGTAGTCATTTATTCCGAACGATGTGTATTTGATGACAAAATTATCAGAATTTGTTTTAAAATATTTCCCATGTGCTGAGATTTTTTTTGTCCAACACATTTTTAAACATAATAGTGTTAAAAACTAATTTCTAATAACTTTGTTTAATTTTCTTTTGTCTTTGCTATGATGACAGAACAAAATAGTACATTTACTATTTATTTTGCAAGATACTAGCATTCAGTTTATCCTGCTAATTAAAGGTTTAATTAAGTTAACTGGGTTAATACTACATGACAAAAGTCATGTCGTTGATCTCAGTTGTGCGAGCAACAAATAATAACTTGACTTCTAGTTGATCATTTGGAAAAAGGCCAAAAGGTCGATTTTTCTGATGAATCATCTGTTGAACTGCATCCCAAATGATCACGATTACTGCAGAAGACCTACGGGAACCTGCATGGACACAAGATTCTCACAGTAATCACAGTTTGGTGAAGAAACAATCATGGTTTGGGGTTACATTCAGTATGGGGGCGATGAGAGATCTGCAGAGTGGATGGCAACATCAACAGCCTGAGGTATCAAGACATTTGTGCTGCCCATTACATTACAAACCACAGTAGAGGGCAGATTCTCCAGCAGGATAGCGCTCCTTCCCATACTTCAGCCTCCACATCAAAGCTCCTGAAAGCAAAGAAGGTCAAGGTGCTCCAGGATTGGCCTGCCCAGTCACCAGACTTAAACATTATTGAGCGTGTCTGGGGTAAGATGAAGAAGGAGGCATTGAAGATGAATCCAAAGAATCTTGATGAACTCTGGGAGTCCTGCAAGAACGCTTTCTTTGCCATTCCAGATGACTTTATTAATCAGTTGTTTGAGTCATTGCAGAGATGTGTGGATGCAGTCCTCCAAGCTCATGGGAGTCATACACAATATTCATTCTTTCTCCACTGCAGCATGACTTTATATTCTATACTGGACATTATTTCTGTTAAATGACAAGACTTTTGTCTTAGCAAAGTCAGACCTTACTGTCCTAATTAAATCAGTAATAAACAAGGCATGATCATATTTTATTTAGCTAAAATAAGCGTAATCTAGAGGCCTTTGACTTTCATATAAGCCACTTCTGATACCAAATCATCAACTAGAAGTCAAGTTATTATTTGTTGTTTCTAAAACTTGGGTAGGTGACAAGACTTTTGTCAGATAGTGTAAGTTAGATCATTTAGGCAAATTATTAATTATTAATTTAATTATTATTTTTTTTTATTATATACTTTTTTTATCCAGCCAAACGTAAAAAAAAAAGTAAAAAGAAGAAAAGTATATAATGGGAAACACTGAAAATGTTCTATGCTCAATCAAACAGCACTTATAATAATAATTTTGCTAATAATAATTGCTAATTATAATTATGTAAATATGTAAATATGGCTAATAATTTTGTCCTCAGCTGTTTATTGTAATAATTGCTTTTATGTAATATAGTTGACAATATATTGTAACTTTAAAAATGTGAAAACAGTATGTATACATTGATGTCATCATCTCCATGTGTTCATGTACAGCAGCACACTCCACTTCCATTGCCTAAAGAGTACGACGAGGATTCTCTGATTCCCAGCAGTCCTGCAACAGAAACTTCAGACAACGTCAGTCCCGTCGCCAGCCCCATCCACACTGGGTGAGTCTCCTGACCATACCTGTGTGTTTTAATCTGCCACTATGCTGACACATAGGCATTTGTAGCTCCGCCTTCTTTTGAAAAGAGCACAATCTCATTTGAATTTAAAGCGACTGTCACCAAAATGGCACAATCAGGTTCAAAGGGGCAGTTTCAAAGAGTTATCTGTGTGGTATTCTGAGCTTAAAACTTCACACACACACACTCTAGGCACATCAGAGACTTATTTTACATCTTAACATCTTGATGTTTGTGCAGTTTCCTGGTGAGCTTCATGGTGGACGCTCGCGGCGGCTCGATGCGCGGCAGCAGACACAACGGCCTGCGTGTCATCATTCCTCCTCGAACCTGCGCCGCTCCCACGCGCATCACCTGCCGGCTGGTGAAGCCCCAGAAGCTGCCCACACCGCCGCCGCTAGTGGAGGGAGAGGGTCTCGCCAGCCGCATCATCTCCCTCGGCCCCGCCAGCATGCAGTTCTTAGGGTGAGCAAAACACTTCTCATAGAAAAGCAAGGTTTTTACTTATATTGAGCTTATTGTTGACGTACAGTTGAAGTTGAAATTATTAGCCCACCTGTGAATTTCTTTGATTATTTCCCAAATGATATTTAACCGAGCAAGGAATTTTTCACAGTATTTCCTAGAATATTTTTTCTTCTGGATAAAGTCTTAGTTGTTTTATTTCAGCTAGAATAAAAGCAGTTCTTAATTTTTTTAAAACCATTTTAAGGTCAATATTATTAGCCCCCTTAAGCTACGTTTTATTTCGAATGTCTACAACTAGAAGGCATGTTATACAGTAGCTATGTTTCCATCCAAAAATGCGAATGAACTTTATGCGCAAAACTGGATTATGGCACAAAAGACGTGCGAATAAAGCAGCGTTTCCATCCAACGAGTCAAAGCGGACAAAATCGTCACTTCCTGATTAACTGGCGCCAAATATCAACAGTAAAAATGTAATTTGCTGCAGTAGGAGAAGCTGTGTGAATCTTCTCTTCATTTAATAAATGACTTGTGCCTCAGAAGGCAATCCTGACACGCAGTGAACACGCGGTGGCGCTTGAAGGTGTCAGACGCGTAGCACAGACGCTCTTGATTCTGGAGGTCATTAATAATATAGTAACACAACTACTGAAACGGTGAGGCGTTTTAGAATGACCAAAACAACATTTCAGATGTTTTACGATGTGCTCAGCCTGCTGGTTTGTCTATTTACACACATTATTATCATCTTATATGATCTCTCTTATAACAAAGTCACATGACCTTGTTACGCGCATACTGGAATTTATGCGGTAAAAGTGTTTCCATCGCAGTTTATGCGCATCTTTTCTTATCGAATAAAAAGTTTATCCAACTCAGTTATACGCAGACATTTTTTATGCGCATTTTAAAAATGTACACGCATTGTGGCGTTTCCCATCAACCGATTTTTTTATGCGCATATCCAAAATGCGAATAAAAATAGTTGGATGGAAATGTAGCTAATTACTCGCCTAATTAACCCAACTTATCCTAATTAACCTAGTTAAGTGAAGTTTCACAAACTAATTTCGAGAGGAGCACGTGATATGATTGGCCGCAGCTGGTCTCTCATCTACAATCATTAGTCAGGCAATCAGATGAATTCAATCCCGCTATAAGTAGCCCAGCAAATATTACTCCCTTATCTTCGTTTTCCAAAGAAACCCCCCATCCACCCCTTCTCCCCCTTCTATCTTTACCACGGGGAGCTTTCGAGAACTACCTGATCTCGTACTCCCCTTTACATGCTCATTCTACCAGGCTCATTCTACCTCAACTATCTCCGAGCTCAGGGTTCTCTCCCGGGACAGCATGCCAAACCTGCTAACATTTGTCAAACAATATCTAAGTGTGAACTCTTGAAATGTCCCTTTAAGCTGAATACTAGTACTAATACTAGTATCTTGAAAATATCTAGTCAAATATTATGTGCTGTCATCATGGCAAAGATATAAAAATCAGCTATAAGAAATGAGTTATTAAAAACATTTTATTTCAATTAAACAGAAATTAGGGTAAAAAATATTTAGAGGGGCTAATAATTCTGAGTTGAACTGTACAAAACAGGCTGTGTCCGAAACTGCTTTTGAATTTAAACATACTACTCAGCTCAGAAAAGTATGTTCTATACCAGGGATCACCAATTTCGGTCCTGGAGGTCCGGTGTCTTGCAGGGTTTAGCTCCAGCTTGTCTCAAAACACCTGCCTGGATGTTTCAAGTATACCCAGTGAGAGCTTGATTAGCTTGTTGAGTTGTGTTTCATTAGGGTTGGAGCTAAAATCTGCAGGACACCGGACCTCCAGGAACAAGTTTGGTGATCCCTATTCTATACAGTATGAATGTGAGAAGTATGAAATGTGAGAAGTATGGAACTCGGACGTACTACAGGTTTTGTCATGACCATGTTGCATCTCTTCACTGCCATTCATGAATTCTCTTCCGGGGCATCATGGGAAAGCATAGCGTCCATCCGATGCGCACTTTAGAATCTAGCCGGAAGTAGTAGGTCATCCGAGTACTTCTTGCATACTGATTTTAGCGCACTATATAGTATGGAAGTATGCAATTTCGGACGCAGCCGGAACCGCCCTTGGAATCTGTTCGGCTGGAGACTTCCGCTCTCATTTACTTTCTATTGATTTTTAGACATTAAGAACAGCTCGTTCTGCTGCTATGTTATTCTACTTTGTCTTTATAGTCATGAACACACTTGTTGTCGGCCGTTTATTATTTCTAGTCATTTCTCCCAAAGGAAACTGAATCGGAAGAACAATCGCAAAAAGAAGCGCACTTCCGCATCGCAGAATAAGGTCAATAGGGATGCATACATCAAATTTTTGATCGCTTAAAGAGCCCCTATTATGGGTTTTTGAAAATGAGCTTACATGCAGTGTGTAACACAGCTCTAAGTGAAGTGAAATATCCAGCTGAGGCTTAAATCTGAAAGTGCATAAAACTATTGATTCATCTATAAAAGAGTCAAAAAAGAGTTCTGCATGACGTGGATACGAAACTTAAGCCCCGTTTACACTAGTGCGTTTTAGTTTTAAAATGGCGTTTTAGCATGAAAACGATCCGCGTCCACACTAGCGTTTCACCCAGCGTTTCTGAACAGATGTCTCTCCACACTACTCCAGCGAAATGTATATCACTTGACCATTCGCGCACTCTGGGCATGCGCGTTCAACTATAAACAGAAAGCATGTGTCTCGCTGGTTCTTCCCGGTGTAACCCAAAACCGGCGTTCTAAATGGGGCTTAAGCGGCTGGAAATGCAAGTGATTAGCGAGTGCTCGAACAATAGCTTGCCTCTTGCCAATATATGCAGCTGTTGTAGTAAAAAAGGCAGAGTTTAACTGCACAATAGCACTTAAAACGGACATTAGTTCTCCCAACGGTCCCATTTCTGTGTCCAGCAGCCACGCCTCCGTTTTCAAATGTCTCCGTTTCCCCCATCCACACTAAGACGGAGCAGCAGCGTTTTAGAATGAAAGCGGCCTCTCCAGCGTTTCCAAAATGCTCCGTTTTCGTAGCAAAACCGTAGCAAAACTTATGCGTTTTAAAACGAAAACGCATTAGTGTAAACGGGGCCTTAAGCCCCACACATTTGTGCGCGGCCAAATCCGGGAGAATTTGAATCCCTCCGGCCCCGCCCACAAACACCGCAGCAAGCAAAGAACCAATGTTGCCAGATTGGCTGGTTTTAAATTTGATTGTGCAGGTAAAAACCTTTTGGATAGGTTTTGGGCTGGAATCAGTCACTCCCGGGAACAACGGGAGTGTTGGCAGATATGCTCACGCATACACTATGCACTCTGACTACTTCAATATTGTTAAGCCGTGGTGGGCATTCTTCGCTGAGCGCTGTAGACCAAACGCAAAAGACTGGGTCATCGTCTAATCAGCACAGATTAGCATCGCGCTAAGGAGGGGTTTGGGAACAAATGAATCACTGAACGCTTCATATAGGAGTCGCTGGGATAATGAGGTATAAATAAATGCAAATTATAAGACAATAACAGTGTTTTTTGACCATGCATACATATCAGCCTGTTGTTGGAGACCCCCAAACCAAAATATGACCCTTTTAATGTATAATAGGGACTCTTTAAAATGATCAGGTTTTCAAAATTTTTATCTTCTTTCTGCCCTTTTTCCTGCAGTTTCAGCTTTCGGTCAAGTGCAATCAGATTTTTTGTTGTCAGCCCAGAATTTTGGTGTATCCCTAGTTTTTCCATTTATTGAAGTGAACTAACACTTTAACCTTTCTTTCTGATTAAGGCCTGTGATTGTGGAGATTCCTCACTTTGCGGCTCTCGGTCGAGGAGATCGGGAACTCGTGGTCTTGAGGAGTGAGAACGGATCCGTCTGGAAGGAGCATCGTAACAGATACGGAGATGAAGTGCTGGAGACCATCCTCAACGGCATGGATGAAGGTGTGCTGCATATATATTTAAAAATCAGTAAATAATTACAAAAATTCATTTCTAGACATTATAGTGTATTTGGTGGATGTCTTAAATTTCTGAATTTTTTCTAATTCTTTCTAAATTTCTTCAATTTTTGACATATTTCTAAACATATTAGTTCAAACTAATGTCTAATAACTGATTTCTTTTATCTTTGTTATGATGACAGAACATAATATTTGACTAGATATTATTCAAGATTCTAGTATTCAGCTTAAGGTGACATTTAAAGGCTTACCTAGGTTATTTAGGCAAGTCATTGTATAACAGTGAAAGAAACTAACAGTTAAAAATATTAAAACTGCTTCATTCTAGCCAAAATAAACAGATAAGACTTTCTCCAGAAGAAAAAATGTTGTAGGAAATACTGTGAAAAATTCCTTGCTCTGTTAAACATCATTTAAGAAATATTTGAAACAAAATTCACAGGAGGGCGAGTAATTCTGACTTTAGCTGTATGTGTTTAAGCATCTGCTGAATGAATGAATGTACAGTATTACGAACAGCTCGTGTAGCTTTCGTTGTTTATTACTTATGTTTTGTTGTCAGATCTGGAGAGTCAGGAGGAGCTCGGGAAGAAGCGCATCAGACGGATCATCTCCACTGACTTCCCGCTCTACTTTGCGGTGGTGTCCCGTATCCAGCAGGAGAACGATCTGATTGGCCCAGAAGGAGGTTTTCTGACCAGTAAACTGGTGCCGATGGTCCAGGCCAATTTCCCAGAGACGGCTGTCACCAAACGCGTGCGTCTGGGACTGCAGGTGAGATGGGAGGATGATGAGGAGGAGGAAGAGCATGGCATGGAAAATGGAGGAAGCTTTTCTCCTATCTATTATCATAATGACAGCTTTTAGGGGTTTTTTTTGTGAATGTGTGAGTGTGCATTTGTTCATGTGGTTTACGAGGACACAACATTGTATAATAACATGGGTATGACCTAGCTGTACTCTGTTAAGTTGGTTAGTGGCAAATTCTGAATGTGAAAAGACCCTGTTAAATATGATTTTTACGTTTTTTGAATTACAAGGACATGCCGTGTGTTCTCATAATTCAAAATGCTTAAGAATCTTATTTAACAGGGACTTTTCACATTTAAAATTTGCTACAGGTTTTTTGTGAGGGTTGGGTTTAGGGCCAGAGCCATATAATAAGTGATCTTTACAGTCTAAAATACATAACACCTATGGAGAGTCCTCGTAAACAATATATACAAGCAACAGAGGCTCATTGGGAAATGTGTCCTGGGCTACATTCTGAGAACTGAGCATTATGTGCTCGCGGGTACATATGGCTGCATTTTTAGTGTGAAAATGAATGCTACGGAGTTGTACTTATGTAACCCCGTCGGTCCTACGCCACCCAACCCACTCTAAGCTGGTCTTGAACCGGCGACTTTTCGCATGGGAGTCGGTCGCTCTACCAAGGAGGATAAAGGCCATGGTGAGGTTTACCAGCTCAGCACTTCACTAGCTGGCCTCTGCTACACTCACACCCCCTAAACCTCACTCCCATCTTGGTCACGGCACCAATGTAACACCGCCGGTCCTACACCACCCAACCTGCTCCGAGTTGGTATCGAACCGGCGACCTTCCGCATGGGAGTCGGTCACTCTACCAAGGAGGATAAAGGCCAATGCCTCTAGCGTCTGTCGCTAGAGCACCTTTTAGAGGTCAGAG
>CAIGQQ010033701.1:4616241-4627991 GCA_903798035.1 Danio albolineatus
TATATATATATATATCCTTGGGGAAAATATTTAATTGCGTTTTTTTATTTATTTTTTTGACAGATATTACGATTGCGATTTGATTTACGATTTAATTTTGTATTACAATAATGTGTAAGCCGTGGCAACAATTCTGCTGTTTTTGTTCTGTGTCTGTGACTTTAAAACCGAAATATTCCCATATAGCCAATGCTGTTTTTTTTATAGTAATTCATCTATTAATGAGACGCCATCATCCCACTTGTCAGCGCTTTCCTGTTTTTTTTCTTTTGTTATTATTATTATTATGGCCATAGTTCGGTTGTGCAATTCTGATCGGGCTGTACAAAAGTGTGCTCACTCAGTTGGCTAGTAAGACTGTCAGGCACGCATTTGCTCTGGGTGGGTGAAAATAAATAATACATATATATTTCATATTGCAGCTTCTTGCGATTAACTAATAACAACGTTTCAAATAGAGATTCGATTTCGATTAATTGCACAGCCCTGATATATACATAGCTAATATTTTTGCTTATATACAGTATGTACAGTTATGTGGAGTTTTCGCCCTCCTTTGAATTTTTTTTTCTTTTTTAAATATTTCCCAAATTATGTTTAACAGAGCAAGGAAATTTTCACAGTATTTCTGCTAATATTTTTTTCTTCTGGAGAAAGTCTTATTTGTTTTATTTCGGCTAGAATAAATGCTTAATTTTTTAAAGTCCATTTTAAACTTTAAAGTTGTATAGTTCACTTTAAGCTGTATAGAAGTGTCTTGAAGAATATCTAGTCAAATATTATTTACTGTCATCATGACACAGATAAAAGAAATCAGTGATTAGAAATGAGTTATTAAAACTATTATGTTTAGAAATGTGTTGGAAGAATCTTCTCTCCGTTAAACAGAAATAAACGGGGGCTAATAATTCAGGGGGTATTATAATTCTGACTTCAACTGTACATGTATTGTAACCATTGGTTGAAAAATAAATGTTTGCTATATTTTGAAATATGTTTGGGTTAGTGAATAGGGTTATGTGAAATCCAAACATGAACTTGTATATCATATATGTAATTTGCATATATTCCAATATCTCTTGATCTATAACTCAAGTACTTTCCTATAGTACGGTTCAAAAAATCGATATTATTTAATGTAAGTTGCTATAGCGTCTTTTCTTATCTCTTTGACTGACCATTTTCTCTTTTTCATACAAGATAATTACTATAATTATGCTATAATTATATAAAATCATGTAAAGAATTAATATGAAATTATAATTCAGTTATATAAAAACTCCCTCGTCTAATACTTGGAGCTAAAAATGGCTTACAGCAGCTTTACCAGCAATGTTTTTCCTCAATCCCCATTTGCTTTCCACCCAGTCCGTGGGCTTACCCTCCGATCTCCCTTCCCTAACCCTCCCTGGTCTGGAGCACATCCCTCCTGGGTTCCCGTTGTGATTTTGGGGGGGACACAGTGGGGGGCCTGTATCAGTGTGCCTCTCTCTGTGTCACTCCAGGTTACGGGCTGGTGGTGCAGGAGGAACTAGTGTCACCGGCCTCCATGCAGTACAGTCTGCCCTCGCCACTGGGCAATGAGCCCTACTGGCAGGAAGTTTCCAGCATGGAATGCGCCCCCATCGCTACCACCGAAGAAGACACGCTCATGGAGATGTCCGAGGTGCAGGTTTGGCCCTCAGGCAATAGTCCGTCAATTGTGGCTGTAGAGGACTCCTCATTGGAGTGCAGCAATGCGGACGACTCCGAGGCGCTGCAGAACCGGAGCCTGGGTCACTCCAGGAGCGGGACGCCCGGTGGGAACGGACTCACTCCGGGAGGTTTAAGTGGCTCCATTGAGCTCCTGGAGGATCAGTCCATCGGTGCGGATTCAGACTACAGTGCCGCCGGGATGCAGCGTCTGAGCGAAGGGGTCAACATCAGTGCTCTGGACAGAGGTCAGGGGTCGGAGAGGTCAGAAGGGGCTGTAGGTCACCAAGTCGCCAACAACATTAAAGACGGTTCCAATGGAGGTTTGGGAGAAGGAGGAGGTGACGGCACACACTTAGAAGATAGCATATCTCTCATTTCAGGGCAACAGCGAGTGTACGCTCGAATGAGCGAGTCGCCTGGGCTGAGAAGACGGGCTGATCCTGGCGAAGACAGGTGAGTTGCTTACTGGTCTCGGAATTCTGACCAAAATGGCTGAAGTATATTCGGGTAATCGTTTACAACTCTTAGTTGTGAAGACTCTTAAACGTGTCTTGCATTTTTTTATACGTTTGACGTAATCTCAACTGAAAAATGAAAAGGGGTCAGGACATAATATAGCTCCTCCCCTTTTTTAAATAAACAGCCAATCGTTTTTTTGTTTATCACATCTCTGCCAGTGAGAGTGGTTGAGCTCAAGCTCATCAAACGAAAAGCGTCTTGAAGGGGGCGGGGCTTCTAGAGAGCACTTGATTGGTCAGAAGATTTGATGAGAAACTATCCGAACTATGCCCAGGCCCATTTCCTGGATCGTTTGAGAAGTGTGAGTGCTCTGAATCGGGCTCAGGCATGGTTCAGTTGGCTGGCCCTGGCCTGGTTGGAAGAGGTGTGCCTGAGCGTGGTTCACTTGGGCTTTGGTGCGGTACGCTTGTAGTGTGAGTGCAAAGCGCACCTGAGCCCGAAACTGAAGAGGAGACGTGACTTTTGTGGACTGTTTGATATAGATTTATTATTCATTATTACTGTTTAATGAACGCAAACTGTTGTAGATTATTAATGACACAAACCCCTCACTGCACCACAGCTGCACCTTCAGCAGACCTCCTCATTCCTGCAGCACGAGGACTTTATGATTGTTTATGAGCTTCAGAGGTGGCTGAGCTGTTCTGCGAAATATTTGACTGTGAGTCACTGCATATTAAACCACTAAAACCATATAATGATTTAAAGAAATGTTCACTGTGCTGAGCGAGACACTTCTCAAACTGAACAGCGTATCGTCGATGATGTAAGCGTGCTCATGCCCTAATGTAATGTGAGTGCGGGCTGTCGGGGGAGACGGGAGGGGGAACAAGCGTGCTTTGGACCGGTTTAAGGCAACTGTACATAGTGTGAGAACGTCTTAGTTTCATTTTTAAATCGAAGCAACTTAAATCCAAGCCGATCATATCTCAGTGATCAATAACACTGTCAATGAAACATATGAGGCAGAATCGTTCAGTTCAATTATTTACTGAAATTAATGTGCTGTGCCAAACAGAAACAAAGTAACAGCAAAATCAAAAAATCCAACAAAATCAGGTGTTAAGCATTTAAAATATATTGTATTCAATTTACATTTATTGTCCATATATATATTAACAACTCTTCATTAATGAATTACACTACATAATGAAGTATCATTAGTAACTATTAGCCGTTACAACAGTAAACTATATACTTCTCGAGATAAATCCTCTCCCTCAGTCATCTTTCCATCAAGCAAGTTTCTCGTGTTAGCCTAAATGTTTGGAAACATCACCGACTGGAGCAAAAGGTGGCAGTAGCGCACCAAAAGATTTGTTGTCGAAAGAAGGAGAAATCGTCATTATCGTCCTCATATTGTTTTACTTTCATCGACTAGGCCTCAGCTCCGTGTATCTGCGATTGGTAAATGTAGCTTGTGTGGACGCTACTGCACTACTTGACTAACAATATAGCCTCGCTACTGAAAAGCTTTATGATTTAGAAAGTAGTGACACTACCGCCACGCTACTGAGAAAGGTAGTTAAGCTTGTAGCGTCACTACTTGTAGCGACGCTGCTGCCCAACACTGTCAATATGGCATCCACTAAGATACTAAGGTCTATCCCTGGCCTGTCCAATCCTGCATCTATACAGCCATTTTGCTGAAAGTTTAGTGTCCAGTGACCCTGAAGACCTTAGTTAGCTGACTCAAGTGCTTCAATTTAATTTCCAATGAAAAGTAACAGCAATTATAGTATGCTCATGTACAATACGTGCCTCAGACTAACCACCAATTACTCAAGGTTTGTTTAGTGGCATGTTTCTGACCACATATACAGAAGGGGGCGCTGTTTACATTTCGAATCTGAAAACGTCACTCCTGACCGCGCTGTCATGACCTCCTCTGATTTCCTTTCTCGTTTCTCAGGGTAAGCCCTGGGTCGTTCCTGTCTTACCTGCAGGATCAGGGCTCTCCTGGCTGGCATTCGGCCGCAGAAGCGACTCAGAACAGATTGGGGTCTCTACAGTGCTCCCTTCCTAGGCAGGCAATAGAGTCTATGATGTCTTCAGTGCGAGCCGCGGTGGACTGTGACTCCAAGCAGTCTTGTTTGGGCCAGGAGGCTCTGATTGAGCCGGTGCGGGACATGGGGCACTCTGAGATCATCCACGGTCATTATCAGGGGACTCAGCCGTTTGAGAAAGGACTCGGCTTCCCGCACAGGACAGCAAACATGCGCGGGTGGGAGGACATGCATCTGAGAGGACAGGTAAGGAGAACTTCAGTTTTATTGGATCAGATTTCATTCGCATTGTCACATACTGCACTATGCACTTGATGTTTGCTGGTTGGAATCTAGCATGTTTGTTGGGTAACATTCTGAGGATGTAGTACAGAACGTTTATCTTTGGTTATAGCTTTAGTTATGTTTAAGGTCCAGTGGCGATTTTTGAAATGTGCAATTTTTTATCGGATGTAATCTTGACTGAAACAGGATGAATCGGATGTAATCGTGACTGAAGACTGGGCGGGGCATACATTAGTCCCTCCCCTTTTCAACAGCCTATAGCGTTTGGTTTATATCACAACTCTGTCAGTCAGAGCAGTTGAGCTCAAATGCATCAGACTCAAGACAGCCGCAACCTATAATAGTAACTAGGGGTGTAATAGTAACTAGGTTTGAATCTGAATTTGCGAATATTCTCTGTATGTTTGAGGGGGAGGGGTTATTTTTTTATCTTTTTCTAATGTTGAATAGAAGAGATTCATAAAAGGTTTCACATAGTAAGTGAAAGCCACGATGTACAGGCCATTACAGAAAGAGTATGGCCTTTTTTTTTTTTAAACCCATATTTGTCAACATTAGGAACCCATATTTGTCTCTTTTTGTCAACATTAGAAACCCATATTTGGCTTTTCCCCACCCCCCACCACCCAATTACTACATTTATTCATCTGGAGCTTTTTCGTTGACAATAAACAGTTAAACGGTCAGTAATATGCTTTATTATTATTATTATTATTATTATTATTATTATTATTATTATTATTATTATTATTTACAAAGGATAGAGCAAATAGTATAGATTAGAAAAAGCTGCAAATAAATTAGCAAATAGTTTAGCCTATTAAAATGAATAGCTATTATAAAGAAATAGAATCAAGTTATCAAAACTCATTAATCTTTTCTTCACTGTATAACTTAAACATTCTGATTAAAGAGCAACGAATAAATCTCTCGTTTCGATTTTTCGTTTGATTACATTAAATATTTATAAATAAGAGGTGTCACTTTAAAATGCACACATCTAACATTATATATTCATTCAATTCGAGCATTCGATTGCTTTCCTGACGTTTTATGCTCATTTATGACTAAATTAGTTGTGTTTGAATGAAAACACATGAAAATCGACATCTTTAAATTCGATCTAAAGTTCAAACACGCACCCAAAACCCAGACTTTCGCTCTGCTTCAAATCGCGAGTACAGAATCCGTTTGGGAAACAGCGTCTGTTTATCACTATGGAGCACGTCAGCTGACAGTCATGCACCGATTTATAAACTGACTGTCTTGAGGATTGCATAGGAGTTGCAACGGTGCCTGTGATGGAAAGGAAGGTAATCCTGGCGTTTTTATTTTTATTTTTAAAGTGCTGTCATGCCTAAATAAACCGAAAGCACAGAACAGATTCACATTTAAGAGCAAGGGGCGGCCCCTGGTGGTTCGGCAGTATGAGTTGCGTATAGGGAGGATCGGCTCTTTAATGTTTATTGCCACCCTTCAGAGAAAGATTAAAAATACGGGAGAAATACGGGAAAATACCTTTCTGAGATGATAGTGGGATTGAACTGTAAAATATGGGAGAATCCCGCGAAAACGAGAGGCTTGACAGGTATGGAAACCTAAAAATGAACAAATAACTGCAGAAACTTAGAAAGAGAAGACAGGTAAGAACTTCAGTTTATTGGATCAGATTTTCATTAGCATTGTCACATACAAAGCAGTTGATGGTGGAAATGTAGATTGTTAAGTAACATTCTGAAAGTGTAGTACAGAAGTATGTGTCTGTGACTGAAATGCGATCTCTGGTGAACAGTAGCAGACTCATATTCAGAGTTTCACATGAGGTTATTAATTAGCAAATGACATGAATATTACGAAGGTAAACATTAGGTGAGCAGGTTACATTGTAACTCTGTGTCCTAACAACACGCTACATGACAAAAGTTGCAGTGATAAGCCAATTGGCTGTTTACATCAGACGAAACACGATGGTAATTTACATACAGTCACTCAGAAGCACAGAATGCTGCACTACAAACTGTCAAATGGTTTATTTTACTTTCCAGATCTGAGGTGAACTATCTGCTGCTGCTTTCAGTATATGGCAATAAACATCATGTAAAATGGCATTCAAACTCACATTGTTAGCATTTAGCACTGAATAAAGCACATGAGGTTTACCTGAGTTCATCGTAGTTTACCTGTGACAGACAGAAGCTGTTTCTAAAATGTAAATTTCAGGTGTTGATTAGGACAAAAACTCCTTTTAGTATAGACAATTGTGTGCTATTGCTTTTAGTTAGAAAACGGTTCAAATCAGCCTTAAATCGGCCTTTAGGCTCGATAGTCAGGCACACTCACATCAATCTGGCAACCTGTGCTTGCGTGGAGCCGTCAGAGGATGAGCCGAGTGAAAACGTGTTTTGATCCAGGAGTGCAGTACCAAGTTCAACCACTGGGTGTCACCTTTACATACTGCACCGTTAAAGCTCACATAAGTCTATTATTCATTCATTCATTTTCTTTTTGACTTAGTCCTTTTATCAATCAGGGGTCGCCACAGCGGAATGAACCACCAACTTATCCAGCATTTGTTTTACACAGCGGATGCCCTTCCAGCTGCAACCCATCTCAGGGAAATAAGTCTATTAAAATGACTTCTATAATATGCATCTTCAGGAGAAGCTGAGAAATATTAAATGTGTGAAGGAATTATAAAACATACTATGACAGTATGGGTTTGGGGATATTTGATAGCTGTGATTAGTAAAGTGGCTGTACTGAGCTATAGGAGCCAAGCAACAAACTAAATTACATGTGACTTTATTAAAATAACGAGCCCAAAATTACAGAAAGCACTGAAATAAGCACGTTTTTTCCGTTAGATTGACAAAAACTCAAGTCTGCAAAATGGTTGGCACTGTCTTGTGGTTGCACAAATACATCTACAGCCAGTCCCTAGATCATGGTTCTCAAACTGGATTCGTGGGGGCCGCAGCCCTGCAGTTTTTCTCCAACCCTAATTAAAACACAGCTGATCCAACGAATCAAGGTGTTAGATTCAATTCAATTTATCTTTATCTTTATCTTTATCTTATCATGCTCTCCACTCCTCCATGACCACCACAGCAGCTGCTCAGGATACGGGCTGGTCCAGGATTATAGAAACCTTGGGAATAATAAAAAACAGACTAACATAAGCGCAGATGCCATTCAAATTATAATGTGTTTTGGGAAGTGTTCCCGGCTCCGGTTGCCCTAAATAATGCAGACTAACAATCCTGTAGAGGATTTGGATTCCAACAGCATTTGTGTTTTATGTGTATGCTAATGCTGAGGTGTGTCTTTAATCTAGTTTACTCTGACAGAGTGTGTCTGCTTCCCGAACTTTGCTAGGAAGGCTGTTTCAGAGTTTAGGTGCCAGATAAGAGAAGATCTACCGACTACAGTTGATTTTGATATTCTGGGAATAATCAATTGTCCAGAATTAATTGAGCGTAGAGGACGTGATGGGCTATAATACACCAGGAGCTCCCGCAAATACTGGGGAGCTAAGCCGATTAGGGCTTTGTAGGTAGTCAGTAAAAGTTAGAAATTTACACAATATTTAATAGGGAGCCAATGCAATGGTGAAAGAACTGGAGTAATATGATCATATCTCTTTGTTCTAAAAGCACTCTAGCAGCTGCATTTTGAACTAGCTGAAGTTTGTTAATTAGGCCAACAGGGCAGCCGCCTAGTAATGCATTACAATAATCTAATCAAGAGTAGTTTAAGACTACTAGAGACTAGCAGGTGTGATTTGGAGGTGGTTGGAGCTAAAATCTGCAGAGCTGTGACCCTCCAGCAATTGAGTTTGAGACCACTGCCCTACATGGACTGTAGACATTGGTGTCTAAATATAGACAGGGACCGCTTCTGTCATCTGAAGGGCGGGCTGGAATATTATATATGGAGCTGGAAAGCGTGGACAGTAAGGTCATAAACTCAAAGACACACAATGCTGCTGCAAGCTCTGAAAATGTTAAAGGAAAATAGCTGACGTTTGTATCATTGCAATAAACGAAAGCCAAAGTTTATGAAGAATATTACGAGTTACATGAAGTGCAAATGCGAGTTTTGTATACTTTTATTCCGCAGTATTTATGTAGCACATCAAGGACAATGTGATTTGCTCTGTCAAACAATGCTTGAATAAGAATAAAATAGGAGGGTTAGAGATTTTACCTTAATCTGCACACACACAACAGTTATCTTGAATTGTAATACATTACCAAAATCTGACCAACCCCAAACTTTACAACAGCAATGTAAAGTTATTATCTATTGTGTCAGTAGTTTAGTTTTACCCTGTCGTGCTACATGTAAAGCAAAGCAAGCAGCTGGTGTGAAAATGTTAGCAGCTGTTCGTTCCCTCACTAGTAAAGAGCCACAACAAGAGAGTTGTCCTCACATTGTGGGTATTTAGAGCGCACAGATCACATATGCAGTCAGACACTGGAGTGAAGGGGGACGTTTTTGGACGGCTGAAAGAAAGAGAGGAACCGAGGAACATTTCTTACTTCACTGTGATCACTATCACCACATTAGAGTTCAGTATTTTCCAAAAATTCCAGCAAATTTATCCAGTTTCTTTGGCATTATCAAATTCAGAAAAATGATGATATATTTTAGATGAAAATTCCACAATGATCCTAACAGCAGGTAAATATGTGTCAGACTGCACCAAACTCAGACTGTAAGTCAATTGACAAACCTAAGGCAAGAGCATTTCTTATGCTCTTGTACCAAAAAATATTAATAATAATGATATATAATAATAATAAAATATTATTACTATTATTACCATTACAAATATATTTTTTATTTATTTGTATTCATTTTATTATTTGTATTTATTATTATTTATTTTTTTATAAGGTTTATTTACTTAAGTTTACAGAAGTCCTAAAAGGCCACTCATTACAATATTTTTTCTCTCATTTTGTCGTGATCATGACTTAATTTTCTCTTGATCTCGACAAAACAAAAAGTTATTATTATTGTCATTATTATTTTTATTGTTATTATTATTATGATTATTGTTATTATCATTATTATTATTATTATTATTATTATCATTATTATTATTATTGTCATTATTATAATTATTATTATTATTATTATTAATATTAATATTGTTGTCATTATTATTATTATTATTTTAATAATAATAATGATGACAATAATAATAATAATAATAAGGACAATAATAATAATAATAATAATAATAATAATAATAACAACAATAATATTTTTTTAAATAATAATATTAACAATAATAATAATAATAATAATAATAATAATAACAATAATAATAATAATAATAAGGACAATAATAATAATAATGACAATAATAATGACAATAATAATAATAATAATGACAATAATAATAATGACAATAATAATAATAATAACAATAATAATAATAATAATAAAAATAATAATAAGGACAATAATAAGATCACGAGAAAACGAGTTGTTTATGTCGATAATTAAGTCGTAGTCGCGACAAAACAAGAGAGAAAAAATATTTTAATTCATGGCCTCTTAGGACTTCCGTATATGTTTATTTACTTTGTATATAATATATATGTACCTGTTTATTTACAGATCTATTCTTGTCGTCTTTGTATGTATTGTATAATTGCTTCATAAGTCATACCAATAAAGCTCAGATACAATAAAACCTTCAATAATTCAATAAAAATGTCCTCCTTCCCTTAATCTGTACTGTAGTCAGCAAAAACCTTGCAGCAAAGTTCTTGCCTTATAGGACAATTGAAAATCTCCTTTGTTCTTGATCTTCAAACGTTGACTACTGTTTATTGGACCACTTATATAAAATACTCTGCAAAACTCTAAACCATAGTGTTAAAAATGAAAAGGAAATAAACCATAGTGTTAAAAATGAAAAGGAAATTCGATAACAATGACAAAAGATGATAACAATCCATAGGGCAATAATAAACATACAGTAAAAAGACACAATATGCGAGTTGTCCTCACATTGTTGGTATTTAGAGCTCACAGATCACATGTGCAATCAGATACTAGACAGAAGGAGGACGTTTTTGGACGGCTAAAGAGGGAGCGAGAGAGAGAGAGAGAGTCAAAAAAGGAAACTAAAGCCAAGCACATTCCCAACACAGCCGTCTGAATGAAGAAATGAGCGAGGAAGGAATATAGCCTGAGATCAGGAGGTTGCCTGCTTTCTTCAAATGAAAGCGGTGGACCAGAGAAACTAGGGGAAGAAAACAGCCTCCCCTGACCCTCTGGATACATCCCTGTTGTTTTTGAGCGTGTTTCTGAACCGGATCCAGCATGTGGGCTCTGGTCACGGAGCTGTTCTTCAGCTTTATTCTGCTGGCCTTCATGGTGATCAGCTGCCAGAATGTTCTGCATATCGCCAGCAGCTCTGTGCGCTCAGTGCTGGCCTACATTCACACTCAGCTGGACCGAGAGCTGGGCGAGAATGAAGGAGTGGCGGACGAGGAGGAGAACGTCACCACTCGAGTCGTGCGCCGCAGGGTCATCCTGAAGGTATCGAACAACGCTGGCAGGAGTTAGAGATTCACTGGGTATACTTCTAGAAATATTCCACCATAAGGAGCTGTAGTGGAACGTGTAAGGCTGTACGAGTCTTTACAGTGATACTCCAGTGGTTGGGTCAAGTTTCATCTGATCCCGTTTGAGTTCAGCAAATGCCAGCAGACTGTGTGAACTCTAGTGTTGACTTTAGTTTACTGTACTGTAGTGAACTAGTTTACTGTAGTGTGATGAACTCTAGTTTACTGTACTGTAGACGACTGTAGTTTACTGTACTGTTGTGAACTGTAGTTTACTGTAGTAGTCTGTAGTTTACTGTACTGTGGTTTACTGTCCTGTAGTTTACTATACTGTTGTGAACTGTAGTTTACTGTACTGTTGTGAACTGTAGTTTACTGTAGTAGTCTGTAGTTTACTGTAATGTAGTTTACTGTACTGTTGTGAACTGTAGTTTACTGTACTGTTGTGAAGTGTAGTTTACTGTAGTAGTCTGTAGTTTACTGTACTGTGGTTTACTGTACTGTTGTGAACTGTAGATTACTGTAGTAGTCTGTAGTTTACTGTGCTGTAGTTTACTGTACTATTGTGAACTGTAGATTACTGTAGTAGTCTGTCGTTTGCTGTGCTGTATTTTACTGTACTGTAGTTTACTGTACTGTTGTGAACTGTAGTTTACTG
>CAIGQQ010033701.1:4630128-4640453 GCA_903798035.1 Danio albolineatus
GCTGACAATTATGTGCACAAAAGATCATGTTTTGAGAGAAAAAAGATAATGTTTTGAGCACACAAAATAGCTTGTTGCACATGCACTAACAGTTTTGTGCACAAAAGATCATGTTTTGAGCACACAAAATACCTATTTGCACATGCGCTAGCAATTCTGTGCACAAAAGATCATGTTTTGAGCACAAAATAGCTTGTTGCACATGTGCTAACAATTATGTGCACAAAAGATCATGTTTTGAGAAAAAAAGATCATGTTTTGAGCACAATTGGCTTGTTTCAAATGCGCTAACAATTCTGTGCACAAAAGATCATGTTTTGAGCACACAAAATAGCTTTTTTCACATGCGCTAACAATTATGTGCACAAAAGATCATGTTTTGCGCACAAAATGGCTTGATGCTCACATGCTAACAATTATGTGCACAAAAGATCATGTTTTAAATGTGCAAAATGGCTTGTTGCGTGCACTTTAACAATTTTGTGTGCCGAATTGTTAGTGCATGTGCGACGATCCATTTTGCATGCTCAAAACCCGATCTTTTGAGCACAGAATTGTGTCACAAATCTATCCCCATAGACATCTGCACTTGAAATCAAAGAGCGGGTGAAGCACATATGGGCCATATCACATTTTAAGTTGCTTTTGTCATATCTCACCCAGGGTGATGAGGCAGAAGATCTTCCAGGAGAGCAAGTGAGCGAGGAGCAATTTACAGACGAGCATGGCAACATCGTCACCAAAAAGGTCAGCAATCTCATCCTGCTTTTTTTATGCCTGAAGCAGTCATTCACCACTCATCGACATGCCAAATCCATCTCCACAGTCATGACAATGATTTATGTTTTCATGGTGTGTTAAAGGTTTGTTGGTTGGTACTGTTTCAAATCCTGATGTGCTGCTACTGTATGTAGACAGCCCTGAAAGGTTAACTATGTTTATATATAAGAACTTTGAACTGTTAAAAGCTGTTAGTTACTAGTTAATTAGTTAAAGTTATTAGTAACTAATAAAGCTATGGCAACTAATAACCTTAACTTTTCAGATTTTGATTATACCACACAGCAAAATAAATAAATAAATAAAAATCAGTGTACATTTAACTCGTTTTTAGTTTAACTTAACAGTCAAATCTAATCACTTTTATTGTCACATCAGCAGCAGCACGTGTGCTATGATGAGTGAAAAGCTCCAGACAGTGCAAAATACAGACAGTGTAAATACAACGACAGTGCAAAATACAGACAGTGCAAATACAACATACAACAACATACTCCCAAAAGAAACAAAACGATGTACAATCGGCAATGTTGACAGCGTTTACACTCCTTGGGTGTACATATGACTCCCTCCATTTTGGAGTTAAAATAACACTTTCTAAAGTGTGACATTACTCACAGAGTTCATTTTAACAAAGTAAGAGTTTATTCTTACATCAAACTGGAGTGTGTGTCACTCTTCAAATTTTTAATATATTAAATTTGTACATTACTCACAGAGTAATATAGTGTATATAAGCTAATGAGTGCATATGCTTCTTCTGATGAGAATGAATTTATTATATCATATAATTTATTATATCATCAAGACCCATAAAACACACTGGTTTGGTCACTGTTTGTTCGAAGGAAGCGGTTAGAGTAAAAAAAACTGCACTCCCCATAGTGGAAAACACGCTGCATATTGGGCTAAATGTTTAACACAAAAAAAAAAACGGTCACACTTTATTTTGATGGTCCGTTTGTTAAATTTAAGTTACATTGCAAATAATTCTCATTAGATTATAAGTAGACTGTTAGGTTGAGGTTAGGGGTAGGGTTAGTGTAAGTTGACATGTACTTGCAAAGTTTCTTATAGTCAGTTGAATGTCTGTATAAACAGATATTAAGTAGACAGTCGACTAATTTTCAAATAGACCATCAAAATAAAGTGTTATCAAAAAAAAACTCTTAAATATACACTCTTTCACACTCATGGATTGACATTTACTCTAGGTTTTAACACTGAACAACACCGAAAAAATCACACTGTATTTAACACCGGGATTTTTGCTGTGCATAAACAATAATAACAATAAATAATTATTGTAGAAAGCGCTGTACAATTGAATTGAATTGAAAATACATCCTGTGCTAAAAAAAAGAAAAAAAGAATGCTCTCTCCTTTA
This sequence comes from Danio albolineatus, assembly GCA_903798035.1. Classification (NCBI taxonomy): domain Eukaryota; kingdom Metazoa; phylum Chordata; class Actinopteri; order Cypriniformes; family Danionidae; genus Danio; species Danio albolineatus. The sequence goes on from CAIGQQ010033701.1 coordinate 4,632,296, forward strand.
TTTATCCACTTTTATGAAGCAACATCTTACAAATCACTTTCAGAGAAAAAAACACTGTGAGGACACTGTAAAAAAATATATGAAAAGGGTCATGACAACAAATGTTTTTACATCACTTGACTAGAAGATGCATTTAATTCAACTGAAAATATTAGTAAGCCATTTTCTTTTTTACCCTTGAGGAAATGACAAAGGGCGCAAGAGAAAGTAGACGAAGAGGAAAGAGAAGTGATTCCAGGGTGATACAGTATCTGCAGACTTCCTTTTTACTATTTCTGCACTAGATTTCGTAAAGAAAAAATCTTTGGATTTATGCTAAATGACTTTGAGAGTATAATAACTAAAAACCTAACACACAAAGTCTACCTTTTTATTTAAAGGGCCGTGAAACCCCGCTCTTTCAGTTCAGGTCTACCAAAGTATTTTTTCAGAAAATGCTCTGAGATGGGCGTGGAGCTCTGAGGGCAGAGGGAGGAGTGGGCGTGGCCGGCAGAGCAGGTATAAAAGAGGAGAGCGAACAACTGTTGTCAGTCGGCTCACAAAAGGAGACTCAAACCGTGAGGAGACGCATGATTTTATAGTGTATAAGATAAAATGCAAAGAAATAAACAGTAATTTAATGTCCTGCTGCATTTGTTATTCGTAGTTTCAAACACACAAAACCACAATCTGTTATATCATCATGAAGATAATCGTGTGTATAAACACTATAAATGAGGAGCACTTCTCTCCTCAATCCCCGGGTCTGAATGCAGACACAGTGGACAGCAGTGCAGTAGGTCTGTCTATTTCAACCAGTAATCCTGCCGGTAATCTGGAGGATTTTAAAAATAGGCAAACACAGTAGCACGGATATAGACAATGTGCTTTAACGGTAACTCAAAAGACAGTCCACCATTCTCCAGTTCTCATACAGCTCTCCTGACAAAAATGTTTGCTGCAAAGCAACAGGTTTGCCGTATCGGCCCTGACAGCATCGTGGGGAAGTACATGCAACAAACCCTGTGGATCATGGAAACAAGCACATCTGACCTGTGATGTACAGACGCGATCTCACACAGTCATTGGGTCTCACAGCTTGGCAGGTCTGCTTTGCCTTCTGAAAGCACGTGCTCTCATGAATAATTAAGAAGCAGCGTCTTCTCATAGGATAAGAAAACTATAATTAATAATGAGAAACCGACGCATCATCACTCCACCTGCAGATTCGCGATACGTCACTGATTTTGATCCGTCCCAAAAATTATTTTAAACCCACAAGGCAAAATTAGCTGACAAAAGCTCAAAATTATCCAGTTCTCCCACAATTGAAGCTGACAGGAGCTAACGCTGTCTTAAATGATGCTCAACACACATAAATCTGTTAACATAACCTTACATAAGGTACATAACCTTTAAAGTACATGTATGTAATCTTACAAATAGACAATTTAATGTCACTTTAATTACCTTAATGTCAAAAAGACGTTCAGTTGAAATGTAACTTTGACTTCAAAAAGCACTTCAAAAATGTATTAGAGGACAGTCATAAAACAGTCCTTTAAAACCTGTATTACATGCATCATATAAACATTTAAAACCAATCAAAATCAGCCAAATATGGAGCTCAGTTTCATGATGCCTTCTACATAGGCAGCTCACCAAGATTTGAAACATTCTTAAAGTCAACATGAAGTTAAAATGTTATTTAAAAGTAATTTAATGGCCAAAAAAAATAATAATAAAGTAAATTATAATGCATACTATAGTGTGTTATATAGTGTTTACAACTCTTTGTTAATGTAAGCTACAGAATACGGTAGTATTAGCTATAGTGAACTGATAAACTGTAATAAATACTATATTATACTTTAGTTTTTACCACCACAAACTGTGCTGTATTGTAGTATAATATACCCTATAGCTATACAACAGCATTGAGAAGTTGCTTAATATAACTATGCTACCTGACAGAAGTCTTGTCTTCGATCCCAGTTGTGAGAGCAACAAATTAATAACTTGACTTCTAGTTGATCATTTTAATGAAGGTAGATTTTTCAGATTAATCATCGGTTGAACTGCATCCCAATCATCACAAATACTGAGGAAGACCTACTGGAACCTGCATGAACCCAAGATTCTCACTGAAATCAGTCAAATTTGGTGAAGGAAACATCATGGTTTGGGGTTACATTCAGTATGGGGGTGTGCGAGAGATCTGCAGAGTGGATGGCAACATCAACAGCCTGAGGTATCAAGACATTTGTGCTGCTCATTACAGTACAAACCACAGGAGAGGGCAAATTCTCCAGCAGGATAGCGCTCCTTCTCATACTTCAGCCTCCACATCAAAGCTCCTGAAAGCAAAGAAGGTCAAGGTGCTCCAGGATTGGCCAGCCCAGCCACCAGACATGAACATTATTGAGCATGTCTGGGGTAAGATGAAGGAGGAGGTGTTGAAGATGAAAGAATCTAGATGAACTCTGGGAGTCCTGCAAGAATCTTACTCTTACGACTCTTATTAATAAGTTATTGGAGTCATTGCAGAGATGGATGCAGTCCTTCAAGCTCATGGGAGTCATATTCGTTCTTTCTCCCCTGCAGCATGACTTTATATTCTTTAATGTACATTAGTACATCAGTACAAAGTCAGACCTTACCCTCCTTTGGTAAAATAAGCATAATCTAGAGGCCTTCACCTTTCATGTAAGCCACTTCTGATACCAAATCATCAACTAGAAGTTGAGTTATTATTTGTTGTTCCTAAAACTTAGATTTTTGTCAGGTAGTGCTGTATATAGTTATTGTGTTACCATAGCAACTATAATATTACCATAACAAATTAATTTAAGCATTTTGCTATACACTAAAAAATGCTTGATTGTCGAAACCCAACGCTGCATCAAATATAAACAAATCCAACGTTGGGTTAATTTTTTAAATAATACTTTAATTTATGCTTTTAAACCCAACAACTGCATTTGTTCATAATTGACCCAACATTGGGTTACAACAACCCTGCATTACTTTTTTTGAGTGTACTATACATTAGTTACTATGAATGACTATAGTATTTTTATTCCTGTTATTGATAAATGGGAAATAAATTCACCATTATTAAAGGGATATTTAACACAGAATATAAAAATTCTGTCATCATTTACTCACCCTGGCCTTGTTTTAATCCTTAATGAGTTTCTTTACTAACAAAAACACAAAAGAAGATATTTTGAAGAATGCTAAAAACCTGTAACCATTGCATAGTACTTGTTTTTTCTTTTATGGAAGTCAATGGTTACAGGTTTTCAGCATAATATCTTATTTCAGTGTCCAACCTTAAGAAAGAAGCTTGTAAATATTTGGAAACACATGAGGATGAGTATATAGTCATTTTTGGGTGAACTGTTCCTGTGACTCAATATTAAAAATAGGTCAAATAGATGCATTGAGATATTTCATGTTGACTTTAAATTGACTGTCAGTCACAGTCAATGTGTCATTTTTGCATGTTGTTTTTCCCATCTGTCACCCTGATTATGTGTTTTCATGTCTCCTCCTCCTCTGCTCGTCCACCGATTCTCTCATCCATCTGTACATGTGGCTGATGTAGATTGTGAGGAAAGTGGTCCGGAGAGGAAAAGGGGAGGAAGGGGGTCAGGAGATGATCATTGAAGGTCTGCCGCAGGATATCAATGAGCCTGACTTTGATGGAGAACAGTACATGAGCTATGCCGTCCTGGGACGTGACAGCAAGGTGGGCTTTTGAGTTAGATGGGCTTGTTACACCAGAACTAAAACCAGGTGGTTTGAAAAGGCATACACAAAGTGCTAGATGCTTGAATGTAGCGAAAGTTTTGTATCACTTTACAATGACAGTACATGAATAATGGTGTACTAATATGTAAATTAAATGTTATTTCATTATGAGCTAATAATGAGTTAAAGGCTGATTTATACTTCTGCCTCAAGCATGCGCGTATGGTCCGGCTCAAAGCTAGTTTATACTTCTGCATTGAGTGATTGGCGTGACCCACAGCACATGCCTTGCACGCTGCCATGCATTTATACTTCTGCATGCTGTTTGTGTTGCTCTGCAGTAACACTTCCGAAACACTAGCTGGCAGTAGGTGTTTATGTTCCTCCGTGTCGTGTTACTTCACTGGTGTTTTGTTTTTTCTGAACGCTAGCTTAATGTACATTTAGCTAAAACTCGCTCATTTTGAGGCGGGAACCGGCGGACGTGCACCAACTTTAATCATAAAGTAAACGCAAAACAACATTTCCATCTGGAACTCTCAACCCCGCCCGCACTCATCAGTGCTACAAAGCCGACCAATCACAGAGCTTGCATCATTGCAATGTGTAGTTATTTTTTGAGAGGTGCACATCAGCGTCTACGATGACCACGGTGAGGTGTATGCGACCACGCGAAGGCCGCACCTTAGCATACGTGTGGGCTTGATGCAGAAGTATAAATCAACCTTTAGCCTTCGGATGGTCGCAAAGCCCTCGCCGTGGCTGATGCCACCACTGATTCTCACCTCTTAAAAAATGTAACTACACATCACAATGACGCATAGTGCAAGCTCTGTGATTGGTCGGCTTGGTATCGGTGACAAACATGGGCGGTGCTAAGAGCCGCGAGCCCAATGGAGTGTAAAGGCTAGATCGGATATGCGGCCGGCCGGAAGTGCGATATGCACATCAATATAGCGGCATTTTATATGACACTATATAACAATCATTTATATTTTTACAGTACTGTGATGGTTGGGGTGGGGGTAGGTGTTAAAAAATACAATTTATTGGGTAGTTTAATAGATAAAAATAAATAATACTCGGTACAACTACTCTTTTTACGTTACTGTGATGGTTGGGTTTACAGTTGGGGTGGGGGTAGATGACAATAAAATACAATAAATGGGAAATTTAATAAATAATGTTAATAATTTTCATTAACTTCCTACCGCAAACGTATCCGTTCTAGCAACAACCCCGATGGAGCGAGTGTTTACAAGTGTCGAGTCCGGTGACGGAGCTCCAGATGGAAACTTTTGTATTGTAGTTACCTTATGATTAAAGTTGTTGCACGTCTGCCAGTTCCTGAATGAGTTTTAGCTATTTGTACGTTAAGGTAGCGTTCAGAAAAAACAAAACACCCACAAAGAAACTCCTACTGCCATAAACACCTACTGCCAGCTAGCGTTTCAGAAGTGTTATTGCAGAGCAACACAAACAGCACACATAAATATATTGCCGCCTTTCCACTGCACACGACAAGCGACAGACCTGAAGTCATTCATTTCCAATGGAGAGTAGTTCAGGAAAATTCGGATCCGATTTGAGCTGCAAATATTTGAACTCCTGCGACTATACCGTATGCGATCAGCCGACTGGATGTATTCCAGTGTTGTCCAAGCAGGTCCGCGTGTGCGATATGAGAAATAGTAGGGTTGTTGTTGTTTTTTTTTAATGAGAAAAAAGTATAAATTAAAAAAAACATTTCTATTCATAAATGAGTAATAAAAAATATTATTATTATTAATGCTGTCTCCATATTCCCTCCAAAATTTTTAGCGTTCTATGTATTTCTAGTATTCATTCATTTATTCATTCAACCATGGTGAACACACGGAGAATAAAGGCTCTTGCTTTTGCACTCCTTTATTTCGGACACCGAGAGAATCAGCTTCGCTCCCATGGGACACAAGAACACTGATAATTCTGTGCAACTGCCACAAGGGGGCGTATTCCGAAAGTCGTATCCGAATGTCACGTGCAGTGGAAAGGCAGCTTCAATGCACGACTACACGCAAGGCAGGCACTGTGGATCACGGCGATCGCTCGATGCAGAAGTACAAATCAACCTTTAAGGCATATGCTAATCAAGAGCTAACTTTAACTACAACATGAGTTTATGTCTGAATAATGGCAACCCGAATTACTTGTTAGTACATGTTTATTCATGAATGCATTCAGTAACACTTTAGTTTTAGCTCAATGTAACTAATATAAACTGTTAATGTATCTTCATGTCTTCACTTTACTTGAAGGGGCACATTTTCCTTGACTCATTCTTAACTTCTCATGAACTCCTTTGTTTAAACATAACTTATGCATATCCGTTTAGTGTGTGTTTACATTGAAAACCAATACAAATGTGTTCTGTCTACAACATAACAAACAGTTTAAATGCAGGAGTTCACGAGTAAAGGATGAGTTAATGCTAATGTGCCCCTCTAAGTAAAGTCATGACATAAACATACAATAACAGGTCATGTGTTGATATTGGTCACATTCAGCTTAAACTAAAGTGTTAATTAATATTCATATTAATATTCATGTTAATTCATATTATAGTCATTAATGTTAATGATTCATTAACTTACAGGTAATCAAGGCAGTCATTATTTACACAAACTCATGTTGAAGTTAGTTCTAGATTAGCATGTGGCTTAATTCATCATCAGTTTGTAAAGTAATACTGTATATGTATAATATAATAATGTAAAGTAACATTTCATTTACATATTAGTACATCATTATTCGTTTGTAAAGTGGTACTGGACGTTTAGTAGATCAGGGGAATGGTAAAAAAGTAAACACAAAGCCTTTCTGGTGACACTTTACACTAAGGTTTCATATGTAAACACGACATGGACTGAGAATAAACTAAAGCATTTAAAAAATCCAAAGTGTGATTTGTTTTTGTTTTCGCATGCAGCTATGGAGGGCAATTAGTGCCAAAATTCAGCAAATAAAAAATAACAACTGTAGTAATTTATAGTAAATACTACAGTGGTTTTTAACCATACTGTAGTAAAGTACTTGAGGTTATTTGTTGTAACATTTGCTATGGTAACACGACAAATTACTCAATACTGTAGGGTAAATTATACTACAAAGCACGACAGTTTACTGTAGTAAAAATTAAAGTATTATTTTACAGTTTATCAGTTCCCTATAGTATTACTACAGTAGGTTGTTGCATTCATTAACAATGAGTTGTAAATACTACAATATACACAGTATAAACAAATAGAATTGTTCAGAAACATAGTATTTACTATAGTATCTTTAAACCAAAAAAAATTTTTTTTAAATGCTCAGTTAGATTATCGGACAACTAATACAAACAAACAACCGTATGTAACCTAATGCAAATAAATAAATGGTGCAAAATATAAAATATAATGCTCACTGTTAGTTTGTAATTATTGTTATCAGAGGAGGCCTTTTTGTAAAGTGTTACACCGTGTTTTTTTTGTCTTGCATTGTAGATCTTGTAGAAGATCCAGTCTATACATGTGATCTACATGAGACTGAAGATTATAATGTATCTGCAAGAATGTGCGGCAGGAATTCACCAGGTTATTGAGAAAAATGGCATTTGGTTGGAAAGATTTGAGAGTAAAAAAGTTGGTTGGAGGGTCAGAGAAAAATAGATATGCTCTGCACTGCATTTAGCTCAATTATAAATATTTAGAAAATTAATGAAATATAAAAAAAGTCATTGTAAAATTAGAGATAGTGCTTTTTTCATTACACTTTCTCCCAGGGACTTTTTTCATGTCCTGATTTTATTTCTGTTCCAAAAAGAGGAATCAGTCAGATTGGATTAATGATGATCTGTGTTATTTGAGGAAAAAATGCCAAATAACTTTATTTTGGAGGCCTAAAGTAGTGTCATTTCAAAGAGCTGTATATAACTGCTCATATGCTTCCATGCTACTCATACTACATTTTCTGCAGTACCTCTATGGTACTAAAAAATGTGAGTAAACCCATTGCTTTAAAGTGATTAGTTGACTTTAGTTTTAAAAGGTGAGTAAACCCATTGCTTTTGAACCGATTAGTTGACTTTACTGTTAAAAAAGGTGAGTAAACCTGAGGCTTTTAAAGCGATTAGTTGACTTTACTTTACAAAAGTGAGTAAACCTGTTGATTTTGAAGTGATTCGTTGACTTTACAGCAATAAAGTTTGTAAACCAGCTGCTTTTAAGCAATTTATTTCATTTTTCTTTTAATAAAGAGAGTAAACCAGCTGTTTTTGAAGCGAATAGTTGACTTTACTTAAAAATAGTGAGTAAACCCACTGCTTTTAAAGCAATTAGTTGACTTTAAAAAAAGTTAGTAAACCTGATGCGTTTAAAGCGATTAGTTGGCTTTACTTTAAAAA
>CAIGQQ010033701.1:4710914-4722903 GCA_903798035.1 Danio albolineatus
TTACAGGTTTCTAACATTCTTCAAAATATCTTCTTTTGTGATCAACAAAAAAAAAGGAAACATGGAATCACTTGATTGTGAATGAATGATAAGCAAATAATCTTTATTGGGTAAACTACCCTCTCAAAGGGATAGATCACATTAAACTGAAAATTCTGTCAGCATTTACTTGCATATCGATGGTTACAGGTTTCTAACATTCTTCAAAATATCTTCTTTTGTGATCAACAGAAAAAAGGAAACATGGAATCACTTGATCATGAATGAATGATGAGCAAATATTGCTTTTTGGGTAAACTACCCTTTAAAATGATAGATCACATTAAACTAATAATTGTGTCAATTTACTTGCATGTCGATGGTTACAGGTTTCTAACATTCTTCCAAATATCTTCTTTTGTTTTTAACAGAAAAAAGGAAACATGGAATCACTTGACTATGAATGAATTTTCATTTTGAAGTAAGCTACACATTTAAAGGATTAGATCACATTAAGCTGAAAATTATGTCATTATTTACTTGCATATCGATGGTTACAGGTTTCTAACATTCTTCAAAATATCTTTTGTGTTCAACAAAAAAAAGGAAACATGGAATCATTTGATCGTGAATGAACGGTGAGCAAATATTCTTTATTGGGTAAGCTACCCTTTTAAAGGATTAGATCACATTAAACTGAAAATTATGTCATTATTTACTTGCATGTCAATGGTTACAGGTTTCTAACATTCTTCAAAACATCTTTTGTGATCAACAGAAAAAGGAAACATATATGGAATAACTTGATCGTGAATGAAAGTATCTTCTTTTGTGTTCGACAGAATAATCAACATCATAATGGTTTGGAACCACTTGAGAGAAAGTAAATCTTCATTTTTGGGTGAACTGCCCCTTTAAAGAATATCAAAATGATCATCTAAAATAAATGTTCTTCATATTTGAACGGTTAAAGAAAACACAATGAATTGAATTAAGCTACAAGTACAGAAACACAGTTTATATAAAAAGTCAATATTCTAAGAAATCGTAAAACGAAGTGAATCTTTGATTGAAAGAAACAAATAAATCTGCATACATAACGTGACCCCACTGACCTCTGTTCGGTTTAGCAATTTTAAAACCACTGTTTTTAAAAACAATAGGCTTTTAACCATATAATATATAATGAATGTTAGCATGGACACTTATTTTATAATATATATAAAATATTAATTCATTCATTTTCTTTTCAGCTTAGTCCCTTTATTAATATGGGGTCACCACAGCGGAATGAACCGCCAACTTATCCAGCATGTTTTTACGCAGCGAATGCCCTTCCAGATGCAACCCATCACTGGGAAAGGTTTTAACCATTATATCACTTAGTTTTGTTCAATAACAAGCCTGTTTCATTTAGCATCTGTAGTAAATGTTTATGAAATGAAGCACGCTTTGATAAATGAACTGGAAAGCAAATCAAAAAGACTATTATTGTATTTGTAAGACGTTTATTTTTAGATGTGCAACATTTAATGCCACGACTTTCATTATTTAGAACTTTCTACTTCTATTCGAGAGCTTTATTTAATGAAAGGGAGCTGTAAAAGCCTGTGAAAGCCGAAATAAACACACTATTAACCACAAACACGATTATCTGTGTGTCTTTTTGTCATGTGCTACAGACGCTAACGTTACCGAGTACTGCTAAGCTCATAAACACTCCAGACATACCTTCCTCTTCGTCTTCATCAACATCCCTCTCCCGTTTCACGCCTCTGATCATACTTTATAAACAAATAAAGACTATAGTTTAGGTAAATTCAGCGCTGAATGAACGCACTGTGAACGCGTTTACAAAACTCCCGCTTGCACTTCCGCTCCAGAACAGAATGGCCGACAAGCTCTAAACCAGGGATCAAAACACAGCAGAATGCGTAAACAAACACCCCACGGGGTTATCTTGATCTCTCACTACCTACTGCATGATTATATTTTAGATTTTTAACTTAAAGCGTGATATGTGTTTTAAAGATGAGAAACAAAATCAGATTAAATAGCTTTTTGTGGGGGAACACAAACAAACTCGGGTGTCGGTTTTTGTCGGGCAACGATTTTCAATCTCCGACCCCCAGTGAGCAGCGGCGAGATGTTGTAAAGGGAATGTTTTGTAGATAGATGAGCTAAAAATGAATTCATTTCGGGAATAATTTAATTTAAAGAGCACAAAGCATGGAAGTTATCCGCGATGGGGAGGCCGAGAGTGTTAAATATAAGCCCGGTGGTCGTTTGGACATGAGCCACGGTTTTCTGAAGCACATCAGGAGGAATCAGATCGCCAGGTTACTGTCCACAACACTCACTATTAGAAGAAAACCACGTATAATTATGATTAATACGCATTTTAGTGCTGTATGTGAGCCTTAAAATAGTCTTTTAATATGTCATTAAATGGTTCTTACCTTTGAGTATACGCTGACAAGATTTTGGGGCTGTCAAAACTGTTGTCAATGTAATATTAGTGGGTTTCTTTAGGTAAATCATAGTTAAAATGTATGGAAGTCATTTTTTTGTTGTTAAGAAAAATAAATAAAACTCTCTTTGATACATTCCAATTAATTTTAACCTTAATTTGAAACACACTTTGTTGAATTTGAAAGCTAAACGTCAATAATAAACAACATTTAAACCTGTTTTGTGTTTGACCCATAATTGTATTAGGCATGGGCCTTCTTTTTTAAATGTCTGGGTAAAAAACAAAACCTTTTTTCCCCTTTGAAAACAATATATTTTCTTTTTTAAAAGATTTATAATACTTTGGAATAGACATGGGCTGATTTAAGATTCTGACGGTATGATAACCTTGGATAAAAATATCGCGGTTTCACGGTATGACGGTATTGTGTTTACTGCTCTAAAATATATTCTTTTTAAATGTCTGAATAAAAAAAAGAAGAAAAAAAAACTTTTTCCACCTTTGAACACAATATATTTTATTTTGAGAAACATTTAAAATATTTTGGGGCAGTAAACATATCAGGCACCATTGACTTCTGTGGTCTTCATTTGTTTCAAAAACACAGATGTCTTTACAATTTACACCTAAAAAACGAAAAATAAAATAAAATAAATAAAAGATCTTACCCATACCTTAGGAACAGTATTGCAGAAAGTTTTACATACCCTGGTATACCTTGAAAACGGTTATCGTCCCATGCCTATTTTGGAATATTTTGTCAGGCTAAATAATTAAAATGAATAATTTTTTTTCTGCTGTCTTCATTAGTTTAAAGAAATGCAGATTTATTTACAATTTAAAACGGCATATTTGGATATTGTTTTCTGCTGGAGATACTGTTGTCCTTAAAAACAAAATCAAAAAATGTAAATAAAAAAATCTTACACATACATTAGGAACGGTATTACAGAAACTTTTGGTGGTTTTAAAACCTTGACTTTTCCAAACCGACGGTTATATATGATGAATATTCATAGAAATGATATTAAATGCAAGCGCAGTGTCTGCTATTGTTTCAAATAACTTTTGTGTAAATAAAAAGTTAGCATATGCCTAAAATAAACAGAAATATTCATATAAAAATAGCTTATTCTGACCTGTACTGAATTATATAACTTTATCATAATTTGAATGAATATACTTTAAATATGTTATTAAATAAGTGTTCATACTAACATTCATTATATATTAAATTGTCAAAAGCTTATTGCTTTTAAAAACTTAATGGTTTAAAAAATTGCATAAAAATATAAAGTATTTTAAATGACAATCATTTAGTGCTTAAGAAAACCAAAAGGAAACCAAATAAATCTCTGCAGGACACATTCATATGAATTTAATCTCAATTTGAAACACACTTTGCTGAATTTGAAAGCTAAATGTCAGTAATAAACTACATTTAAACCTGTTTTGTCTTTGACCCTTAATTGTATTTTAAAATAAATAATATTTGTAATCATTATATATGATGAATATTCCTAGAAATCATATTTAATGCAAGCGCAGTGTCTGCTGTTGTTTCAAATAACTTTTGTAAATTAAATGTTAGCATATGTCTCAAATAAACAGAAATATTTACATAAAATAGCTTATTCTGATCTGTACTGAATTATATAATTATAATTTGAATGAATTTACTTTAAATATTCACGATGGCGCAGTGGGTAGCGCTCTCGCCTTACAGCAAAAAGGTCGCTGGTTCGAGCCTCGGCTTGGCCAGTTGACATTTCTGTGTGGAATTTGCATGTTCTCCCCTTGTTCACGTGGGTTTGCTCCGGGTGCTCCGGTTTCCCCAAGTCCAAAGACATGCGGTACAGGTGAATTGGGTAGGCTAAATTGACCATAGTTTATCTGTGTGAATAGAAGTATGTGTGTCTCCCAGTGATGGGTTGCAGCTGGAAGGGCATTCGCTGCGTAAAACATGCTGGATAAGTTGGTGGTTCATTCCGCTGTGGCGACCCCAGATTAATAAAGGGACTAAGCTGAAAAGAAAATGAATGAATGAATACTTTAAATATATTCTAAAATAAGTGTTCATACTAACATTCGTTATATATTATATGGTTAAAAGCTTATTGCTTTTAAAAACCTAATGTTTTTAAAAATTGCATAAAAATATAAAGTATTTTAAATGACAATCATTTAGTACTTTGGGGCAGCGCTGTGATAATGAACATTTTTTAAACATGATTCTTGTCTTAAATTAGGGTTTTGGCATTTTAATGGGGCTTTATTGCATGTGTTTATTTAAACATGGTAAATATATGGGTCATTATTGTTTTTTGTCTTTGACACATTCTAATGTATGAAAAATAACGAACGCTGTAATCCACTTTTATTGTTTTGATGCTTTAATACTTTTTTTTGTCTTTGACCCAAACCCACATTACTGCTGAATATGTGATCTGTCATATTTAATCTTTTCTACAGGGATGATTATGACAGAGAGGTGAAACAGGCCAAGGAGAAACAAAGGGGAAGACACACCAACACCCCCCGCCGTCCCCGAAGGCCCGACCGACAGGTCTACCACCCGCGCATTCGGAGTAAGTTATGTATAGTGATCGGATAATAAAACTGAAATGCCTGGTTTTAGACCACAAAAAAAATTGGTCCCACTTTATATTGTGTTGCTTATACCCGTGAACTTACATGGTAATTAGATGTGTAAGTAGTATGTTACTACAGAGTATGTACACACTGGTACATAGTATTTACTTGTGTAATACTGGTGTAACTACACTCATGTATCAACCCACTGAATAATATGTGTAAGTACAGATGTGTAACAGGACATTGGTAACAACACTAGGAAAGTACACATCTGTAACAAGAGTTATGTAAGTGCATTGTGTAACAACAATATGTACTTGCAGATGTTTTCCCACTTCCACACCTGTTTGCAGATCATGAACTTGTGAACACTGTATGGCAGAACTAATGCTGCATTAGAAGGTTTCGCCTTGTGATACCAGTGTACTTACATGATAAATCCACAGGAACTGTCCACTCAATATAAAGTGTAAAGTGGTCAGAAATTACAGTGTAACTTGTAGAAATATCTTCTATGCAACACTTTAATAACAGTGTTGTTACATGGAAACTCCACAGGAACGGTCCACAATATAAAGTGTTCAAAAAAATGCATTGTATGATGCTGATGGTGGAAAACGTTTCCTGGCTTATCTTCCAAAACACTCAAGGATGGCTCAATAATATTTAGGTCTGGAGACTGTTCAGGACATGGAAGATGTTGAGCTTCACTTTCATGTTCATCAAACCACTTTGTCACCAGTCTTGCTGTGTGTATCATCCTAATACACGGCCGCCTTTAGCTTACAATGTTTGAACCAATGTATGCACATGGTCTTCCAGAATGGTTGGGTACTCTTCGGTAGTGACCCAGCGCCCATCTAGCACAAGTTTTGCGCATAGGGAATGCCATGTTATTGCAGCCCAAACCCATCACTGATCCTTCCCATGCTTCACTCTGAGCATGCAACAGTCTGGGTGCTACGCTTCTTTGGGGCTTCTCCACACTGTAACTCTCCCAGATCTGGGAAAGACAGTGGAGGTGGACTCATCAGAGAACTATACATTTCACATTGACCACAGCCCAAGATTGTCACTGCTGGCACCATTGAAACTGACATTTGGCAATTGCATGAGTGTCCTAGGGTTTGGCTATAGCAGCCGGCCATGTATACTGACCCTGTGGAGCTCCTGAGCTGCATATTTAATTCTGCAGTAAGTTGGGCAGCGGTGGTTTTACGTTTTTTTGGAAAAAATCCAGGTTAGCAAAGTCAGATATCCCTTTCAGAAGGCTCCCTCGTGCGTCCACAGATACTCCTGTTGGATGTGGTTCGTTCTTCTTGGTGGTTTGCTGACATTATGGATACCGTGAATCATGATACATCACAAATACTTGCTGTCTTGGTCACAGATGTGCACCAACAATCTGTCCTCTTTTGAACACCCATAATGTTGTATGCATTGCATAATTTTAAGCAAAACTGGGCTGTTACTCTGCTAATACACCTTCACACTCTCCTCTTACTCCTGGAATGAAGATCAGTGAAGATTGGCCATCAGGCTCTTCAAATTTAGCCATGAATCTTTCAGCACTAAATTGGCCAGAGCTTCAGTTCCATTGTCCAACTACTGTTGGTAGGATTTTGTTCGTTTTTTCAGAATAAAAATAGCAGTTTCCAAAGGTCTTGGTTTAAAACTCACACTGTTGAAAATGTCATACAAATCATAAAAAGATGACAATTGTGTAAGTGTAACTTTCCTTTCCAGCATATTAATCAAACACTGGGCTAAATGTTGTATTTTTATTAGCCAAATTACCAATAAATTTTTTTACATAATGCTAGTTTAGACTATATGGTTATTCGACTTTTTTGGCATTTAACATCACAACAGGCCTCCAATTAATTCAATCAGTGCTTTAGATTTATCTGACAGTGCTAGTTGTTTACATTGCAAATTTAATAAAAAAAAATTGCAGCTTAAAATAGTCAATCATTTGCAATACACTAAGAGATAACTAACTAGATACATACCTATTTGTAATAGTAGTGGTATGTGAATATAATGGGCTAGGCTGGTAAAGTGGCTTTTAAAATGTTAAAGCGATAGTTCAGCCTAAGCTTTCTTCTTTTTTTTTTTCTTACACTGTTACGAGTTTATGATGTTTAAGTGGGATGCTGAAACATTTAGGTGAGACGGATGTAATGAGTAGGAATCAATTCTCTATTTAAGCTTTTTACTTCATGGGTTAAACAATATATAACAATAATAAATGGGGGAAAAAGAAATAAACACTTACAATATTCTCTTTAAACGAAAAGAATGAGTGTAAGCCAAATCAAAGAAATTAACAAAACAAAACAATCCTTAAATCTAAAGTCTAAACCAGGCGACAAAAATAAATAATGAAAATAAACCCGACATCTTCAGTGTATATGACACCCGATCTAAACTAATTAAACTACACAGGTGGCAAAACACTCCAACCAATCTACCAAAACTCAATCTAACTAAACAAACCTACACGAAGGTCATAGATTCAGTTTAGAATCACACAACAACCATCAAATCATTTTACTTAAAGCTGACGAAGTTTAACAAGTAAACTGGAATTACCACAGTAGACTGAGATAAATCACAACAACGCCGAAGCATGAACACAGGGATTGCAGCACAAAAGGTAATCCGAGGCTGAGCGCACACCACACACTAGTCTGTCCGAGCTTTAAATCACACGGCACGTCCAGGGATTGGTGGAACTGGCACTGTCATAATTTACGATTGACATAGAACTGGACCAATAAGAACCTGAAGGTGGAGTAGGAAACGGAGAGTATGAGAATAAACACACACATACAAAAACTAATATCGAACATAACATACACAAATCCTCATCATTTACTGATACTGAAGTGGTTGTAATATTTTATGAATAGCTTTCTTCTGTTGATCTCAAAATATATTCTAAAAAATATGTTGTAAACCAAATTGATTGACGTCCATAGTAGGAACCTAAAATACTAGTCAGTGGCTGTTTTTGTTCAACATTCTTCAAAATATCTTCTGCGTTCGACAGAAGAAAGAAACTCAAACAGATTTGGAACATATGGAGGATGAGTAAATGCTGAAATGATTTTTATTTATTTATTTTGGTGAATGGACCTTTTAAATTGATATCTTTTTGGGGTTGTATTTTGCTTGATGTATTACACTCGTTTCAGATGGGTCTGAGCCGGGTGTGAATGCTGAAGCAGAGGACTGGAATGAGAGCAGCTCAGGCACAGAGATGGAGAACACTGGCACTGAGTTATTCTGGCTGGATTATCAGGCCGACAACGGGAAAATAACATCGTTCATCGTTCACAAGGTTTGTGTCGATTCTTGTGCATCACAGACGTGTTAGTGTTTCCTAATGATTTGTCAGCATGAAACAGAGGTTGGGTTAGTAATTTCACCACTATTGTGAGTTTTGGAGAGGTTGATCCCAGCCTCACACCAGTAAACAAAATACTTAAATGTTTTGATTTCATGCAGAATTGAGTCATATGTGATCAGTACGTGTTTAAACATATATACAGTGCTCAACATAATTGAGTACACCCCATTTTGAAAAAGAATATTTTGATCTATTTCTCAGTGAATATAGGTCATGTATTTAAACAAAACTGATTTTTAAACAGATATATATTTATTAAAATAATATTTTAGTCACCAAACATCTTTAGAAATAAACAGATTATACATTTAATGTGCAATATTGAAAAAAAAATCCAAACTACAATTTTTTGCTTCTCTTAAATTTTGCTCTTTTTAAATTTATTATTTAATATTTTTCCCTAACATATACATTTAGGTGAACTCATTTTGCACCGTTATTTTGTTAGATAAGCTGCAGATTTGGCTTCAGTACTGACTAATCTAATGTATATGCACAAATATAGCTTCCTTAGGAAAATATTAATCCAAATGAGAGATTTGTGTGTGTTCATACAGTATATGAGGAGCACTTGATACTACTGAGAAACTTGTTAAAATTGCATACATAAATGATAATCATTATTTAAAGCAATTGCAGTTATTGGCATCACAAATTCATTTAGAAAATGAATACTAACGTAATATGGTTTTAAAACCATGATGCCCTGCTATTTTTTTTTTTTTCATTTTAAACCTTGTATTTTTTGCAAAGAAATCGATTTAGAAGCAGTTCTTGTCTATCATACTGTGAAATTAATTCTTAAAATAGAAATAAAATATATTGTGGGCATGTAAAAGGGATTTATAGTTGGTTGTGGAGAAGTGTGTTCAAGTCTGTTATGATATTTTGATTAAAATCAAATCACTCTGACACTGCAATATCCTGTCAGAAAAGTCTAGTGGCTGGGAATGGGCTTTTTACAGTGTCTGCTATTTGCTTATTGCCACGTTATATCATTATGATGACATGATATACGCCTTCAATGATTTCCAAAAGATAAAATAACGCAGCTGGAATAACTACAGCAGTCACAATCGTCTGATCTCATATGAAGCAAGAGATCGAGATGACATGTGCAGGTGTTGTAGTGGTGTCTAATTTCTTAGGGGTAAATTTTGAATCCCTTCCCCTTTACACTATCAAGGACCAAGAGGAAAGGGAAGAGGTAGGGGTACATAAATAGAATTGGGATTGGGCCTTAATAAATACAGTAATTACATACCTGTCAACATTGGGATGTGAAAATAAGGGATACCCCCCACACACAAAAGAACTGTTCAGAAAATTAACATTAATAAAGAAATAGAATGGGCACCACGGTGGCCTAGTGGGTAGCACGTTCGCCTTACAGCAAGAAGGTCGCTGGTTCGATCCCCAGCTGGGCCAGTTGGCATTTCTGTGTGGAGTTTGCGTGTTCTCCCCGTGGTTGCGTGGGTTTCCTCCGGGTGCTCCGGTTTCCCCCACAGTCCAAAGACATGCGGTACAGGTGAATTGGGTAAGCTAAATTGTCCGTAGTGTATGAGTGTGAATGAGAATGTATGGATGTGTTTCCCAGAGATGGGTTGTGGCTGGAAGGGCATCCGGTGCGTAAACAAATGCTGGATAAGTTGGCGGTTCATTCCGCTGTGGTGACCCCGGATTAATAAAGGGACTAAGCCCAAAAGAAAATGAATGAATGAATGAAGAAATAGAATTATCAAATCTCATTAACCCTTTTTTTTAATGTATAACTTACGCATTCTGATTAAAGAGCAACGTTTGATTCTCATTTATTATGATTTTTTTCGTTTGATTACATTAAATAACAGAGGTGTCACTTTAAAATACATTATAATAACGTTATAATGAAAGCATTCGATTGCTTTTCTAACTTTTTATGCTCATTTAGTTGTGTTTTGAAAAAAAAAACACCAAGATCGACATCTTTAGATGATATTATTATTAATTATGTGTATATGTCTGTTCAAACACGCACCCAAAACGCAGACTATCGCTCCGCTTCAAATTGCGTGTACAGAATCCGTTTGGGAAACAGCGTCTGTTTATCACTATGGAGCGCGTCTGACAGTCACGCACAGCTTTATGACTGTTTTGAGGATTGCATAGGAGGGGCGATGGCACCTGTAATGAAAAGGAAAGGGAATCCCGCTGTTTTTATATTTATTTCAAAGTGTTTCATGCCTAAATAAACCGAAAGCACAGAACTGACTCACATTTAAGAACAAGGGGCGGCCCCTGGTGGTTCGGCGGTATGGGTTGCGTATAGGGAGGATCGGCTCTTTGATGGTAATTGCCACCCTTCAGAGAAAGACTGAAAATACGGGAGAAATACGGGAAAAACGGGAGGGTTGACAGGTATGTAATTAATGAAGTGCTTGTTATTAGTTAATGCATTAATTGGGTTAAAAATGAAATAAAGGCAACCACAGCAGTGCATTTGTCTTCTTGACTTAGTTGTCATCTTAACGTACGAGTTATTTTTCACACCAGGAGGACAAACCTGAAGTGATTGTGGAAAGAGTTGCAGAGAAGAACCTACTGGATTCGTCCATGAGGGCGGCGCTGTTGACTCGTGTGGGACAAGAAATGAACAAGCGCTGCGACAAACGCTGAAAGAGACGCGTTCATGCGAGAGTGAAGATGATAAAGTCTCAAAGGCACTGACACACTGTTGAGACTGACCTGCATTGACGGCGTCTGGAGTGTCTTGAAGATGCCGCATATCCTGATATGTGAAGGTGTGTATCTCATAAAAAAGACTCTAACCTCAAGGTATATATACAGTAATATACAGAAAACAGGAATTGTTTTTTGGCTGTAAGCTTATTGTGTGACCCGGTTCACACTCAAAGACGTTATAAGGAAATTGTAAGCGTTCTGGATTTAAGAGATAGTTCACACAAAATGAAAAGCTCCTGTTAGTTTACTCACCCACAGCAGGTTATCCAAGATGTAGGTGACTTTGAGAGATTTTAAGCTGAATCTGTGATTATTGGTGATTAATATAATGGTCGTGAATGGTTACAGGTTTTTAGATTAAAAATAAACACATGCAAATGAGTCTAAATCAATAGCTGTGGCTCCTCATGACACACTGATGTCAATCCAGGTAAAAATAGAACATTATTTACAACGTTATAAGCTTTAATCTATTTATCTATGATTGTAATCCTTCACTTTTGTTGACGAAATAATGGTTTGTTTCTTAGACAGACCGATGGTTTGGCTTCACAAGAGCTCATTCTACGGTGGCCGAGAGAGCTTAACGCGCTGCAATTTAAGAAAGCACATGCAATAACAAAAAACACCAGCAAATTAAGAAGCAATCTTCATCAATTTGAAAGCACACCTGTAGCAAATTCTCACAACACAAACAACGGAAGAAACGCGCAGCAAATCGGCCAAAACACAAACAACGGAAGAAACGCGCAGCAAATCGGTCAAAACACAAACAACGGAAGAAACGCGCAGCAAATTGGTCAAAA
>CAIGQQ010033701.1:4736655-4755548 GCA_903798035.1 Danio albolineatus
ATGGATCCTTGAGGTACTAATATACAACTTTAAGGGACCAATATGGAACCTTGAGGTACTAATATATAACTTTAAAGGACCAATATGGAACCTTGAGGTACTAATAGATAACTTTAAGGGACCAATATGGATCCTTGAGGTACTAATATATAATTTTAAGGGACCAATATGGATCCTTGAGGTACTAATATATAATTTTTAGAGACCAATATGGATCCTTGAGGTACTAATAGATAACTTTTAGGGACCAATATGGATCCCTGAGGTATTAATGTATAACTTTAAAGCTCACAGAGCTGGGTGCACCTCTGAAAGGATCTAGTGGACTCAGACACAGCTCCAAATGAATCAACTCTGTATTTCGGCCTTCATAAAGCACATAACCACAGTTAATTTCCCTATTAAAATCCATGTTAGCCATTTAGCAACGAAGCTAAAGTCACCAGGCCATAGACAGAAGCCCTGCCTATAACGTGAATCCGCATTTGTTGTGAAGCAAATTTGACGAGCGATTAAAGCAAGGAAACTCTAAATGTTCACGCAGCTATTTCCGCGCGATTTATCCACGCTTGCTGTGTTTGTTGTGAACTCAGCCATTAGAAAAAAGATTTAGGCTTATTTTATCTATACTATAGAGCATATTTGGACAGAGGAAGGAAACCGGGGAGAAACCCACATGGACACAGGTAGAACATGCAAATGCTGCACAGAAATACCAGACTCAACCCTGTTGGTATTCTTGCTGTGAAGCAACAGTGCTTGTCACTGGGCCACCGTGCCGTCCATTCTGGATAAAGGTGGAAGAAGGGGAGGAGGGGTTTTTTTTCCAGACGAAGATAGTTGTAGAAAGGAAATGAGGATATATATATATATAATGACCTGGGATCCTTTGATTGGAGGATCATGATTAGCTAATGTGGGCCAGCTGGGTCAATCATGAGCATGTGCTCCTCTGGAAACTAGTTTAATATTAAACTTCATTTAGATAAATATCAATATTTGGCGGCAGAGTATTGATAATATATTGTTACAAAAAAAATAAAAAATAATCGATATATAGGCCTATTTTTATATTTTGTCCCACACCTAATCTACAGTATGATACAATAGTTACTCACTGCCATTACATTTGTAAAAACTTTTATGATATATTTATAAACACACAATTCAATATTTCCAAAATGAAGATCATGACCAGTAATATTAGACCATATGCATGTATTTCTACACACAGAAAGTAGGAGGAAAGAAAGACACAATGACATCCAAAGCCAAATAACATTTTATTGTTAAAAATAAGTTAAAACTGAAGAAAGAAATGAAGAAATGCAGAGAGAAAGCGTGTAAACAAGGCCAGTTTCTCTGTACGACACCGGCCAAAATTGCAATCCCTCTGTTTAAGGAAAGAAGAAAGACGACAAGCATCGATTAATGCTTTAGTGTTGGCCAAAATAGATGGCAATGCACACCCAGGCCCTGCAGCAAGCAAAGTTTTTCTGTATGACACTTGGAAACCACAGAGCACCAGGAAAGTAGAGCGACATACAGTATAGCGGAACACAGATGTCAATACATGTGCACGTATGACAGCACAAATAAATAATACACATCCTTTACAAACACTAAAATGATTGGGAATGCTTATAATACAGTGGTTGTGATGCATTTGCAGAATTAATACTTAATAGTTTACAATCCTTACATTAGAATTCCTTGTTTATTTAGTATGCTAATGCTGATGATCCATACACTCTTAGAAATAAAGGCACGAAAGTGGTCACTGAGGCGGTACCCATTCAAAACGTATTAATATTAGAGATGCACTGATATGAAATATATACCCAATAACTAAAATAGTAAAATAGTAAATAAAATAGTAAATAAAATAGTGCATAAATACAGCAACCAAGTCACTGAACATTAACCAAAATCAAATAAAAAAAGCACATGAGTTGGTCCAATCAGTAGAAATAATACATCATTTATTAGCTTAAAGATAATGGCCTTATTTGGATATTGGATCAATAAGGAAATTATATATATATAAAAAAGCATTAATCAGCCAATATTGATATGGGCGCATATATCATGCATCCCTAACTAATATGAATCTTTTAAGATAACCCTGAAGGTACTAATATATAACTTTAAGGGTACCAACATGGATCCTTAAGGGTACTAATATAACGGTAAGGGTACCAACATGGATCCTTCAGGTACCAATATATAACAGTAAGGGTACCAACTTGGTTCCTTGAGGTACTAACATATAAATTTAAAGGACCAAAATGGATCCCTGAGGTATTAATGTATAACTTTAAGGTACAATTATGGATCCCTGAGGTATTACTATTTAACTTTAAAGGTATCGACATGGATCCTTGAGGTGCTAATATATAACTTTAAGGGTGCCAACATAGACCCTTGAGGTACTAACATATGACTTCAAGGGTACCAACATGGACCCTTGAGGTGCTAATATACAACTCCAAGGGTGCCAACATAGACCCTTGAAGTACTAATATATAACTTTAAGTTACAAATATGGAACCTTGAGGTGCTAATATATAACTTTAAGGGTACCAACATGGATCCTTGAGGTACTAATACACAACTTTAAGGGTACCAACATAGACCCTTGGGGTACTAATATACAACTTTAAGGGTACAAACATAGACCCTTGAGGTGCTAAAATACAACTTCAAGGGTACCAATAAAGACCCTTGAGGTACTAATATATAACTTTAAAGGTACAAATATAGAAGTTGCTGTGCTAAAATATAACTTCAAGGGTACCGACATAGACCCTTGAGGTATTAACATATAACTTTGAGGGTCTCAATATGGATCCTTCAGGTATTTATATGCCATAAAGATTACTAAAATGGATCCTTGAGGCATTAATATACAACTTTAAGGGACCAATATGGATATTTGAGGTACTAATAAACAACTTTATGGGTACCAATATGAATCCTTGAGGTATTAATACACCTTAAAGATTACCAAAACGGATCCTTGAGGGATTGATATACAACTTTAAGGGTGCCAACATGGATCCTTAAGGTATTCATATACCTAAAAGATTACTAAAATGGATCCTTGAGGCATTAATATACAACTTTAAGGGACTAATATGGATCCTAGAGGTATTCATATACCTTAAAGATTACTAAAATGGATCCTTGAGGCATTAATATACAACTTTAAGGGACCAATATGGATCCTTGAGGTACTAATATATAACTTTAAGGGTACCAGTATGGAACTTTGAGGTATTGATATACCTTAAAGATTACCAAAATGGGATCCTTGAGGCATTAATATAGAACTTTTAGGGACCAATATGGATCCTTGAGGTACTAATATACGACTTTAAGGGTACCAATATGGATTCTTAGGGTATTAACATACCTTAAAGATGACCAAAATGGATCCTTGAGGAATTGATATCCAACTTTAAGGGACCAATATGGATCCTTGAGGTACTAACATACCCTTTAAGTACATAAGTGTACATTTTAAAAAGGTACAGTAAAGGGACCACTTTTGCACCATTTTTTCTGAGTGTAATCACATTTGAAACTTAGACTATACTTAGAAATGAAATGAGTGATGCAGTATGGGAGGAAGATGAGAGGAAACGGTTTAAATCAGATGGACCAGTAGTACCAAAAAATAGACTCCCCCCCCCCCCCCCCCTCCCCCCCCCCCCCCCCCGCCATGTGGCCTAGAGAGGGAAAAACCTTGACAAAAGGTTTAGTAGTGCAGCTTTTTAGGCACTTCCCAAGAGAAGGAGTCACGACCAAAGTGACCGTAAGCAGCTGTCTTCTGATATATCGGCTTCTTCAGCTCCAGCTCCCTAGAACACATTACCAATGAATTATTGACTCTTCAAAATAAAAGTGTGTGCTTTTAAAAGACGATCAGTGTGCAGTTGAACAGCCAGCCAGAGAAGGAACGATAAAGCAGTGACTTACCTTTAACCTGAAGGAGGAAACTGCAGCATGAAATAAAGAGCAAGTCTAAAAGCAAGCACTAGATAAATACTTCTTCACGCGTCTAAAGCATGCTGTTTAGAGCCATGTTTCATTAGTGATGCTGTTCTGTGTTGTTAATTGTAATAATTACTATGTAAACCTGAAAGTGAGGCTGTTATCATCAGTCAGAAATAATCGAAAGATCCGAACACCCAATGAAAGGAAAGCACAGGCAGAAGCAGAAGAGAAAGGAATGATTCGCAGAGCTTTGTCTTAAAGGGCCACGAAACCCCCCAGTCTCAGCGTGGTGTTTTCACACCTCTAGTCTGGAAAAGCTCAGTAAAGTGGGTGTGTCCAGCTCTGTTTAGGTAGGAGTGTCGGGGAAGGGGAAAGAGGGAAGGCTTTGCATAAAAATGGGAGTTTCCATCTGTGCACGCGCTCATTTTTACACAGACTGTGTTTACATGGACATCAATAATCAAATTATTTGCCAAATTAATAATTTGTTGACTTTATCGGCACTTTCTCTTTATTTTCGGATTTGCGTGATGGGCAGGGCTTCTGTCTATGGTCTGGTGACTGTAGCTTTATTGCTAAATGGCTAACAGGGGTTTTATAGAGAGAATAACTGTGTTTACGTGCTTTATGAAGGCTGATAAACAGCGTCGATTCGTTTGGAGCTGTGTCTGAGTCCACTAGATTATTTCAGAAGTGCACCAGCTCTGTGAGCTCATAAACTCCTCCAGAAACTGAACCTGGATGATGGAAGCTTTCAGCGGTGCTTCTGACTGAGCCGAGCCCAGTTTGATGAACTGTTGTCAGCAGAAGGATTTTCCCTCGGGACACCAACAACAGGCGCTACGTCATAATCACACCCCCACAAGAGCAAGCTCCTGATTGGTTAACGCGGCGCGAACGTCTGCTAAAGTTCATTTTCATTTCAATTTCAAACTGAAGCAATTCGCGCGAATTGCGCGTTAAGTGCGTCAAACGCGCAGCGCCATTCGCGCGTATCGCGCTGCAGGATGCCTATTCGCGCCTTTGCATTGACTTAACATGTAAATGTCTCGTGCTTGACGCGTCTTCCGCGTCTGCTGTGAACGCAGCATAACAGGTACAATCTTCGAAGCGATCATGAATATTAATGAAGTTGCGCCACGTACTAAATAGAGCGCTCTGGTTGGTTTGAACCAAGTCTATCTCATGAATTAATGCCGAACACTCAGAGACATAAAAACGTTCTGGCCAGGACAGGCGTCCACTCCCCATGCTAGAATACACGCAAGGATCTCATCGGCGTGACGCAGCTTCAAAAATTTGTTTCAAACCGGAAGAACGAATTTGCTCGAAATAACGCAAAAACAACCAATTTTCACTTTTTAGTCACTTATATGTGTCCTAATAGTGTCTATAGCAGCATGGGACACATATATGACTGTCAACAGCTCAAAAAATGTGTTTTGGTGTTTCGTGGCCCTTTAAGCTGGAATTCAAGACATATGAAAGTGTATCAAAGAAGCTGTCTTTACCTCACGATGACTCCCGGACGAAGATCGAAGTTTTTCTTGACAATTTTAAGCAGCTCCTGCTCGCTCTTTTGGGATGTGCCGTAGTGGAAGATGGAAATAGAGAGAGGATGAGCCACTCCAATGGCGTAAGAGACCTGTATGATAGCAAAGGCAATGTTTTTTCCATTAGCAAATCAATTTCAAACACCTGTTCCAAAGTCAAATGTCAGCCTTTTTAAACACTTTTCAGGTGCATTTTCAGTTTTTTTCAGCACTTCACAAGTGTGGCAAATTTCATATCACATCATCACACTATGGCCCAATCCCAATTCTACAAAAAAATCCACAAAATTGAGATGCTGTGGTTGTGACTAATTTAGGCCCAATCCCAATTCTATTTTTGTACCCCTACCCCTTCCTCTTGGCCCTTGAAACAGGGTGTGAAGGGGAAAAGCCTTCAAAATGTACCCCTAAGAAGTGGGACAGCACTACAACACCTGCACACGCCATCATATGTCATCGCAATCTCTTACTACATATGAGATCGACAATTGCGACTGCTTTAGTTATTCCAGTTGTGTTATTTTTTGGCTATTATCTTCAGGAAATCACTTCATGTGGCGACGATATCGTGTTATCATGAGGATATAATGTGGCAATCATAACTATACTGTGCATTTAAACCGTGGCCATATTCACCTACGTAAACACATGAAAACAACATTAACATTATAGCAGACACTGTAAAAAGGTCATTCCCTGACACTAGACTTTTTTGACAGGGTATTCGGGTGTCATCGAGTGACAGAATGCTGTGGGACTGCTATACAGGAGTTATTATTATGGATGATAAATTTTGGATAGCGATATTTAGCGGTTTTTATTTTTAGCGTTTTTTTTTAAAAGCATGATGTTAAAACACGAGCAATAGTCGGACATTATGAATGTTTTGAAACATATGCTTGTTTGTCCTAAAAATTTGTAATAATGACAAAAAAACCAACAAATTTTTGCACCTCCTGACTTGTAGATGGTGTATTCTGGGAAATTCTTACCCCTTGGTTTCGAGTGTGGTCCTAAAAAAAATATCCTGTTCAAGGGGTATCTAGCCCTTCCCCATAGCCCTACGCCTTCAAGCCAAAGAGAATTGGGACACCCCTACCCCTTCACGTGAACGTGCAAAACTAGGGGGGAAGGGGAAGGGCTAAAGGGTAGAATTGTGACTGGGCCTATATCAGATGCTATTAGTTGTAGTAGTGTAGTATAGTATAGCATAGCATAGTATTTACATTTTTATGATGTCTGCCTCACGCCCAACATTGAGTTACTGTAATTTACTCTTTTTAAATGTCATCTTAAGTGTATTTTTAAAAAATCTTTAATTTCTATTTATTTTAATTTAAAGCATTGTACGCTCATTAAGTGTTAATCTCTGTGCATTTTGTCTTCTCACACTGATTAATCAAAAATTGCATATAAAAAACACAAGCAGATCATGCAACAGGCACATGGACAGACCCCAGAGTTTACATTTTATGTAAAAACAAAAAAGTACAGATAACAAAAGTACAAATAAATACTGATTTTAATTTAAATAGTTAATTATTATTACCTATTGAGTAAGATAAATTATGAAGGCAATACAATTACATTTGAGCATTTTCAAGCTCTTTATTCAACATCTCAGCAGTTTTCAAACCTTGATTAAAAATTCAAGCATTTTTAAGGTTTTCCAGTACTCTTACAAACCCTGAATATCCCCTCTGCAGACTATTTATCAGACTAAATATCTGTCTTACCTGCACAAGTACACGTCTGCACAGTTTGGCCTTCACCAGGGATTTGGCCACCCAGCGGGCAGCGTACGCAGCAGATCGGTCCACTTTAGTGTAGTCCTTTCCAGAGAACGCTCCTCCCCCGTGAGCTCCCCAGCCTCCATAGGTATCGACGATAATCTTACGACCAGTCAGACCGGCATCACCCTAAATCAACAGAAAGGCATCGATGTTTAAAACTCATTTGTGTTTAATCCGACTGACTCCTCCATGCAAAATGTCCAAAAACTAACACTAAAGAAATGAAAGACTGAAGGAGTCATTGAAAACGGAGTGTTTTCAAATGGCTTAAAGGCGCAGTATGTGAACTTCCCCACTAGAGGGTGTGCATTCACAACAAACAAAAGTCTTCAGTTCTAATGCTGCCCTGTGCAATCGAATGAAACACACGACATATTAAAGCCTCGCTGCTGTTTCCATTTTTTATAAAACCAAACAAAAGGGTGTGTGACGTCATTAGCATGAACACACACTCAGAACACTAGCTAAAACTGCTAATTTTTCTGCATTTGACCATTCTGTGAATCATTTATATCAGGGGTTCTCAAGCTTTTTTCCCAGAATTGTCTCTCCAAGTACCACCATAATCCCCAGTATTGAAGTACAGTAGCATAGTAGGCCTAATTAAGCAGCTCTAGCACTGCACAGTTCAAAAACAAGGCAGATTAAATATTTTAATAAGGATTATTTATTATTATCAGCTACTTAAATAAAAGGTTTAGCCAATTAAAAATTAATTTACTGATAACATTGGTGTTACCGTACGCGTCAAAGGGTTAAAAGTGTGTTCATTTTTTTTTTATTTAATTATTCAGAGATTCCTCGCATACCACTAGAAGGAAGCTTCCACAAAGCGTAACACAGATCGAGAACCACTGATTTAGAATAATGTAAGTGAAAAAATTATACATATTCTGCCTTTAACCACTCTTGAATCTAACAGAATCAAATCAATCCAATCACAAAAGGACGATTGTGTTCAACTAGATTACAGTGCACAACAAACACAAATAAAATCATGTTATTATTCATTCATTCAATTTCCTTCGGATCATTTCCTTATTTATCACGGGTCGCCACAGCATAATGAATCGCCAACTATTCCAGCATATGTTTTAAGCAGCGGATGTCCTTTCAGCGGCAACCCAGTCCTGGGAAACACACATACACACACTACAGCCAATTTAGTTTATTTAATTCACTTATAGCGCATGTGTTGGACTGTGGGGGAAACTAGAGCACCCGGTAGAAAACCATGCTAAGACAGGGAGAACATTAGGGTTGGGCGTTGTCGATCAATTTGGCATCGTACGATGTCTAATGTGAAACATTGGGATGAACGATGGAATCGTCGTCATAGGTGGTGGTGAATTAATTTTTCATGAATAATTAATACATAACAAATAAATTATTTGTAGCCTAACGTTTCAACTACCTGACCCAAATCATAAATAAATAAAGTTAAGTTACACACAAATTGCCACCTGTCAGTCACTTTCTCCGCATCTGATCTGTGTCGGTATAATGGCGTCGACAAACTTGGTTGGTAAAAAAGGTGCACAACCAACAGTATCTGAGGTTTACGCTAACATTACTGAGTACAAGCGTGAAAGCGAAAGACTGAAGCAGTGTACTGACGCTGAGACACATTACCTGATAGATTTAAAAGACCGAAGAGTCGTTCGATAGAGACGAGATTAATTAAATATCACGTTTAACAACCATAGTGAGACGCCGTCCAGCGGTACATCCTTGATAAACTGTCCATCATGCACTGCTATCAGTGGGTTTTGTGCTCAAAGCACCCGCTGACTGCCTAGAGCTAGAGTACATGACAGAGTGTGTGTGTGTGTGTGTGTGGTCACATGATGTGTGTTTTCAGCAGTATAATGTGGACTGAGGGCTGTTCAGAAATACTAGATGAAACACCAGTGTGGATGTGGATTGTTTTACTAAGACTACACTTTCAATGACCTGCGTTTGTTTTTAAGTTTTTTCCAGGCCTTGAATCCACATGTCTGACAATCAAGTACTTTCAACAAGTATGGGAATTCTGAAGCCGCCTTTCCACTGCACACGACATTTGGACACGACTGTCGGAATACGCCCCCTTGTGGCAGTCGCACAGTATTTTCAGTGTTGTCGGGCACCATGGGGGAGACGCTGATTCTCGCAGTGTCCGAAATAGGAGTGGAAGAGCCTTTATTCTCCATGTGTTCACCAAGGTTGAATGAATGAATGAATAAATGAATAATGAAACTCATAGACCGCTAAAATGTCTATAATAATATTTTTATTACTCATTTATGAATAGAAATGTTTTTTTAATACAGACTTTTTCTGATTCAAAAAAATAATTTAAAAAAACCCTATTTCTCATCTCGCGCGCACGGACCTGCTTGGACAACACTGAAATACATCACTTCCGGTCGGCCGGTCGCATACGGTCTAGTCGCAGGAGTTCAAATATTTCAACGGATCCGCGGCTCAAATCGGATCCGAATTTCCCGCATACGGAGATGATCGGAGCTCCACGCAGCTCCCGCACTACTCTCCATTGGAAATGAATGACTTCCGGTCTGTTGCTTGTCGTTTGTCGTGTGCAGTGGAAAGGCGGCTTGAGTCCTACATAAACTACATAAACTGTTGCTCACCTGAGGGCCTCCGATGACGAAGCGTCCACTGGGCTGTAAGTGGTAGATGGTGTCGTCATCCAGATAAACCGAGGGCACCACAGTATTGATGACTTTATCCTTAAGAGCGTCGCGCATCTCGTCAAGGCAGATGTCTTCATCGTGTTGTACGGAGATGACGATAGTGTGGACGCGTATGGGCAGCATGGCTCCGTGCTCCTGTCTGTACTGCACAGTCACCTGTTCAAAGTCAGAAGAGCATTATAACACAGGTAAGTGCATGCAAAGACTTTCAGATGTCACATTTTTGTGTTGGGTCCAGAAGGCGTTGCTAGACATAAAGCCAGTGGTGTAAAGTAACTAATTACAAATACTCTGCACTACTGTAATTGAGTAGTGTCTCTCAGGAATTGTTATTTACTAAGTAGCTTTAAAGATGTGAACTTTTACTGTCCCTTGAGTACATATTTACTGCAGTATCGGTACTTTTACTCCACTACTTTCCTTCAACCTGCTGTCACTACTTTATTTATTTCTGTCTATGGTCATTGTCTAAAGTAGAAAAATCAGTCCTGTGATCACATAATTAAATCACACATAGAAAGTGAATCACATCATACTGAACAACCTCAAGACATGGGTGCTTTACAAATGCAGCAAACCTTTGGAAAACATTAAAAATGTCCAAGAAGATGTCCAAAATCTGCACACGTAGTGATCCAGAGACTGTTTATAGTCTGCATGTGACTGAAAATGATGGATGTCGACTGCTTGATGACTAAAATCACCAAACAGCCTTAAACAATCACTAAATGGAACAAATGAAGAACGGAAGGAATGGCCAAATAAAAGGAAGGACCGAACAAGGAATGGAAGAAAGGATCGAAGAACCAAATGAAGAAAGGACTGGACAAACTAAGGAAGGAAAGAAGGAAGGAAGGAACAAATGAACAAAGGGCCTAATGAAGGAACAAAAATATGGAAGAAAGAATTAAGGAACAAATGAAGGGAGGAAAGACCAAACGAATGAAGAAAGAATTCAAGGAAGGACTGAACAAACTAAGGAAGGAAAGAAGAAAGGAAGGAACAAATGAACAAAGGACCTAATGAAGGAACGAAAATATGGAAGAAAGAATTAGCGAACAAATGAAGGGAGGAAAGAAGGAAGGACCAAACGAATGAAGGAAGAATTCTAGGAAGGACTGAACAAACCAAGGAAGGAAGGAACGAACAAACGAATGATTGAACAAAAAGGACCTAATGCAGGAAGGAACAAAAATATGAACGAACGAAGGAAGGAGGGAACAAACGAATAAATTTTGGAAGGAAGGAGAGAACAAATAATTGAAGGAAGGTTGGAAGGAACAGACAAACGAAAATAGGAAGATCCCTAAATACACCACATGTTGTTTGTGTAGGGATGTGTAAACGTAGCATTCTGTAAACGCATCAACTTTTCTACAGTGTAATACTCACTACTCACTACTCCTGAGCACTTTTAAAAGGTCTATTTTTTACTCATACTTTGAGTAATATTTACTGCAGATACTTTTACTCTACTTGCACTACATTTTTGGGCAAGTAATGGTACTTTTACTTGAGTATGATTTTTCACTACTCTTTCCACTGCATAAAGCTCTGCTGGTTTACTGGCTGCACAATTAGTCGTAAACCAATCAATCGCAAACAAAAGAAACCAGCGATCTTCTTGCTGTGAGGCGATTGTGCTACCCACTACGCCACCGTGACATCCTTGATTCCACTTTAGCGATTGTTATTTTCCTTTCATATGATATTGATAATTCTTCCAGAACCAACACACACTGAGAAAAGGTGGAATAGCACTACAGTTCTCTATTCCTCAAACCTGAGTTTTGGAGTCTGGTCGGAGCCAGGGCAGGGTCCCGTTACGGCGCAGTTCAGCCATCTTGGAATTAAGTTTGTGAGCGAGCACAATAGTGAGTGGCATACATTCCTCCGTCTCATCGGTGGCGTAACCAAACATCAAACCCTGAAAGAGTGCAATACAGAAAATATATAGCTGAAGATAAAAATATTTCCATCCTGTAAAAATGTAAGTATTTTCAAATATTTTACAAGTGATATTTAACACGATTTTTAAACATTTTTAATAACTCATTTCTAATAGTGAATTTCTTTTGTCTTTGCCATGATCATTCATTCATTTTCTTTTCGGCTTAGTCCCTTTATTAATCCGGGGTCGCCACAGCGGAATGAACCGCCAACTTATCCGGCATTTGTTTTACGCAGCGGATGCCCTTCCAGCCACAACCCATCTCTGGGAAACACATCCATACAGTCTCATTCACACACATACACTATGGACAATTTAGCCTACCCAATTCACCTGTACCTTATGTCTTTGGACTTGTGGGGGAAACCGGAGCACCCGGAGGAAACCCACGCAACCACGGGGAGAACATGCAAACTCCACACAGAAATGCCAACTGGCCCAGCCGGGGATCGAACCAGCGACCTTCTTGCTGTGAGGCGAACGTGCTAACCACTTTGCCACCCTGGCGCCCTTTGCCATGATGACAAGACATAATATTTTACTATTTATTTTAGCATGATACTAGTATTCAGCTTATATTGCTATTTAAAGGGCCATGAAACCCCCCTTTTTTAGTTCAAGTCTACCACAGAACTTTTTCAGAAAATGCTCAGAGATGGGCGTGGAGCAGTGCAGTGAGCAGAGGGAGGAGTGGCCGTGGCCGGCAGAGCAGGTATAAAAGAGTAGAGCGAACAACTGTTGTCAGACGGCTCACAAAATGAGACACAAACCACGAGGAGACGTGTGATTTTAAAGTTTACAAAGGTAAAATGCAAAGAAATAAACAGTATTATTGGTCGTAATTTCACATAAACATAACCACAATCTGTTCTATCATCATAAAGATAACCGTGTTTATATAAGCGAAGTTTCGTAAACCAATTTCAAGAGGAGCACGTGATATGATTAAGCACGCCTGGTTGATCATCTGTAATCAGCAACAATCCAATCAGAGCGATCCAAGCTTACTATAAATGGATCAGTTTTTTTCCCTACTACTCTATCTTCGTTTTGGAAGAATCCCCCCTTCTACCCCATCTCCTTCTTTTTCCTCCATTTTCAAAAGGGGAGCCTTCGAGACCTATCTGATCTCAGATCCCCTTATATGCTTATTGACTGGGCGGGAGCATTGGGCTCAAATATCTCCGAGCTCAGGGTTCTCTCCCAGGACAGCATGCCAAACCTGCTATAAACGTTAAGCATATCTAAGGGCGAACTCTTGAAACACTATAAATGAGGAGGACTTCTCTCCTCCTCAATCCCGGGGTCTTAATGCAGACACAGTGGATAGCAGTGCAGCAGGTCTCTTGTCTAATCTGTTAACCATTAACCTTGCCGGTAATCTGGAGGATTTTAAACATGTGTGAACACAACAGCACGGATATAGGCGATGTGTCTGAATAGTAACAAACTCAACTGAAAGAAGACAAAGTCCGCCACTGACAGCATCACGGGGAAAAACATGCAACAAACCCTGTGGATCATGGAAACAAACACATACGACCCTTGCCATGCAGACGCGATCTCACCCAGTCATTGGGTCTCACAGCTTGGCAGGTCTGCCTTGCCTTCGAAAAGCACTTGCTCTCATGAATATTTAAGAAGCAGCGTCTTCTCATAGGATAAGAAAACTCCACTATGAATAATAATGAGAAACCAACGCGTCATCACTCCACTAGCAGATTCGCAATACGTCGATTTTGATCCGCCCCAAAAATGATTTTAAACCCAGAAGATGAAATTAGCAGACAAATCTAAAAAAATTTCCAGTTTGTTCGATCAACAACCAAAAAAAAAATCTTAAGGGGGCTAATAATATTCATTCATTCATTTTCTTTTCGGCTTAGTCCCTTTATTAATCCGGGGTCGCCACAGCGGATTGAACCGCCAACTTATCCAGCATATGTTTTACGCAGCGGATGCCCTTCCAGCCACAACCCATCTCTGGGAAACACATTTATACATTCTCATTCACACACATACACTACGGACAATTTAGCTTACCCAATTCCCCTGTACCGCATGTCTTTGGACTGTGGGGGAAACCGGAGCACCCGGAGGAAACCCACGCAACCACGGGGAGAACATGCAAACTCCACACAGAAATGCCAACTGGCCTAGCCGGGGATCGAACCAGGGACCTTCTTGCTGTGAGGCGAACGTGCTACTCACTACGCCACCGTGGCGCCGCTAATAATATTGACATTAGCAATTTAAAATAACGTTAAAATAGATTTTATTTCAGCTAAACTAAAACAAAAGAAGCATTTCTCAGAAGAACAACATAGCAGGAAATACTATGAAAAATGTAAAATATTTGAAAAAGATTTACAATGTCATTAATTTGTCTTAAACTGCACAAACTGAAATACTAAGAAAACATTCGGAATAACAGAAAGAACATTAGGAGTTTCATTGACAGACTTTAGACTGTGCTGACGTACCTGATCACCAGCCCCGACGTCCTGCTCGTCTCGCTCTAAATGAACGCCCTGAGCGATGTCTGGAGACTGCTGCTCCAGAGCCACTAGCACATTGCAGGTCTTATAATCAAAGCCTACGGGTTCAGGAGAGAGGATTTTGAATATTCAGTAATATTTTAATTTAATACATTTGTATTTCTAAATTCAAACTGCACAGGCTACACCAGTAGTTCCCACTAGGGGTCACCAAGGATTTATTTGGGGTAACTACAATCTCAGGGTTAGAAGTAGTGCTTAATTTGTGAATTGTGAGGTCCCGTAACAGATTGGCATAATGAATCCAGCATGTTACCCGAGGAGGGAGAGGTGTCGTGGACGAAAGTGTAGGAAGGGGGGTGGAGGATAGTTGGATAGTTGTGTCGCGGACAAAAGTGAAGAGGGTAGGGGAGTCGCGGAAAAAAGTGAAGAGCGGGCAGGGAGAGGTTGTGAGGAAGGGGATCAATGAGGTGCCGGCTCAGATTTCAGATTTGTTCTGGCACAAATTAAGCACAGGTTATAAAACTAAATCTAACAGAGACTAATTTGATGATAAAACTAATTATCGACAGTTTATTTTACCATGTTATTGATCATTAAAAGTGCATTTAATCACAGCTACTTAAAAAACCCTGAGGCATTAAGCATACACAGTAAAAATGCTGCGTTCCAGACTATCGATTTGTGTTTGCACAACATGAAGGAACTAAACGAACTTAATAATTATTATTAATAATAATAATTATTATCATTATTTAAATAACATTTAAATGGATTAAACATAAAAGAATTAAGTTGTCCCAAAAAAAACAAAACCAAGAGTTTTTGTGATTATTAAAACCACCTGATTCTTGTCTGCTGGGGTTTTCTATGGGAGTGAGTGTTTGTTAAGTATTTTTAATAATAAAATAGGGTGTCCTGGAAAAAAAAAAAAACATATCTAGAAATCTAAACATTTGTTGTCTTTCAGTGCTATATTTTACACACATCCTGTTACACTATTAAGTAAAATCGATACTGTTATTCACCAAGAACATGTTAAATTGATCAAAAAGAACAAGGCATTTAATTACAAAATAATCCCATTGCAATTGAATTCTTTCACCAAAGAGTCCTGAAAATGTTTTGAATAGTAGTGTAAATGGATGCTGCATGTAACCATGGACTGCAAAACCTGATGTTGCACAGAAATATTTGGGGAAATAGCCAAAATAAAAAATAAAAAAAACAAAGTATGAGTGAGATTTATCCATTTTTTATGCCAAAAATTTGAACATTAAGAAAGACTATGCTCCATGAAGACACTTTGTACATTTCTTACTGTAAATATATCAAAACTTAATTTTTGAGCAGCATTATGCATTGCTAAGAACTCAAATGGCTCAACTTTAAAGGTAACTTTCTGAATATTTTGATTTGCTATACCCTAAGATTTCAGATATTAAAAGAGTTGTATGTCGGCTAGGCATGGGACTATAACTGGTTTCAAGGTATACTGCGGTTTGGAAAAGTCAAGGTTTTCATACAGCCAACATTTTCTGCTATACTATCTATTCAGATAGTTTGACAGATTTTTGGTCCAGGGTCACATATACGTGTAATAAAATGCATCATCAAACTAACCCTTGGTTGAGTCATCATAGCCGATGTGTTTTATGGTGTCTCGGACCACCTTCTGATAGTCTACAACAGCACGGGAAGTCACCTCTCCAGCCAGCAAAATCATTCCAGTTTTGGCAACAGTTTCTAAATAAAGACCATTAACATTCATGTTCATGCTTTTGGGATGAAAGAATATCAGAAATAGCACATGCAAACCTCAAAATCCCTCCATAAACGTCAACATACCGCAAGCCACCTTTGCGTCTGGGTCTTGCTTCAGGTGAGCGTCCAGCACTGCATCACTTATCTGGTCGCAAATCTTATCTGTACAATACAATAACAAAAACTAGTTAATGCATATTTGTTTCACACTAAGCTTATAAACTGTTTTCTTTTTTCATTGTTCTTGTGTATATGTTTTTGATTGACTATTTTCTGTAAAAAAATAAAAATAAATAATAATAATAATAATAATAATAATAACACAGGTCTTTGTGTTGTAACCCAGATGTTTTTACCACACTAGCGGTGGCGTATTGTAGTATAAAATTCCCAATAATTAACTTCAGCATTGGGTAATTTGCTGCTGCGACCAGAGCAACTATAAAATTACAACATATTAATTCAAGTACTTTTTTCTATTGTATGATTAAAAACACTTTAGTATTTACTATAGTATTTTTTTCATGTGGGTAATGATCAAAAATGACACATAAAAAAATGTATTAAAATGCAACTAAAAACGAATGCACTAAAATAATCAAATATTTTTGTTATTTGTGTTCTCACAAAAAAAATACTATAGTAAATTATAGTAAATACCATAGTGCTTTTGAACCATACTATGCTAAAGCGTATTATATGCGGTGTAAAATTAATATTATCTACAACACTATTCATAAAAGCTACAGAATCACCTGTTGTAAATTGATCAACTGTAACAAATACTGTAGTATGCTTTGGTTTACCACAGTAAACTGTAATGTAATGTTTATTGCAGTATACACCCTATAAAAATGCAGTATTGGGTCATTTGTTTATATTAATATGGTTGTTGTGTTACCTTAATAGCAACTTTAGAATTACTACAATATATTAATTCAAGTTTTATAAAACATTATGGTTAAAATACCATATTATTTACTGTAATTTACTATAGTATTTTAAATGTGGGTAATGATCAAAAATGACACTTTAAAAATAAATTAAATTCA
This sequence comes from Danio albolineatus, assembly GCA_903798035.1. Classification (NCBI taxonomy): domain Eukaryota; kingdom Metazoa; phylum Chordata; class Actinopteri; order Cypriniformes; family Danionidae; genus Danio; species Danio albolineatus. The sequence goes on from CAIGQQ010033701.1 coordinate 4,753,962, forward strand.
ACAAAAAAGAAATGCACTAAACTCAAATGTTTGCAATCTAATGTTTTTTTTTGTTATTTGTGTTCCTACCAACATGAAAAAAATACTATAGTAAATTATAGTAAATACCATAGTGCTTTTGAAACGTACTATGCTAAAGTGTATTATATACGGTGTAAAAATAATATTACTTACAACACTATTTATAAACACTACAGAATACTACAGTTTCACCTGTAGTGAATTGATCAACTGTAACAAATACTGTAGTATGCTTTTGTTTACCACAGTAAACTGTAATGCAACGTTTATTGTTGTATATACCCTATGAGAATGCAGTTTTGCGTCATTTGTTTATATTAGTATGGTTGTTGTGTTACCTTAATAGCAACTATAGAATTACCACAATATATTAATTCAAGTATTGTAAAACACTATGGTTAAAATACATTAATAAAATATTATTTACTATAAATTACTATAGTATTTTTTCATGTGGGTAATGATAAAAAAATGACACTTAAAAAATAAATTAAAATGCGACTAAAAAGAAATGCACTAAACTCAAATGTTCCCAATCTAATGTTTTTTTTTTGTTACTTGTATTACCACCAACATGAAAAAATACTATAGTAAATACCATAGTGCTTTTGAACCATACTATGCTAAAGTGTGTTATGTATGGTGTAAAATTAATATTATCTACAACACTATTCATTAACGCTACAGAATCACCTGTTGTAAATTGATCAACTGTAACAAATACTGTAGTATGCTTTAGTTTACCACAGTAAACTGTAATGTAACGTTTATTGTAGTATAAACCCTATGAAAATGCAGTATTGGGTCATTTGTTTATATTAATATGGTTGTTGTGTTACCTTAATAGCAACTACAGAATTACTACAATACATTCAAGTATTGTAAAAGTATAAAATACAATACTGTTTACTATAAATTACTATGGTATTTTTTATTCTTGCATTCAGTTGTAATTCATTGTAGTATAATATACAGTATTTGGTCTTTTGTTTATATTAATATGGTGGTCGTATGACCTTAACAACTATAGAAATCACAACACTATAACACAAGTGTTTTAAAACAGTATCACTGGTATTTACTATAAATTACTATAGTATTTCCTTCATGTGTGCACGCCTTATTCTTCCTTTCAGTTGCATATGAGGAAAAAACCTGCCCTCTTTTCACAGTAAACTGTAATGTAACGTTTATTGTAGTATATACCCTATGAAAATGCAGTATTGGGTCATTTGTTTATATTAATATTGTTGTTGTGTTGTCTTAGCTTCTTTAAAATTAACACAATACAATAATTAAAGTATTTTAAGTACTTTAAAATATCACTAGTATTTACCTAACTTACTATAGTATTTTTAATGTGGGCAGTTCTCATTCTTGCATTGAGTTGTGGTGTATTATAGTATAATATACCCTATAGTTGTAAAAAACAGCATTTGGTCATTTGTTTATATTAATATGGTTGTTGTGTTATCTTAGAAACTTTATAATGAACACAAAACGTTAATTAAAGTATATTAAAACAGTATCACAAGTATTTACTTAATATACTATTGTATTTTTAAT
>CAIGQQ010033701.1:4799920-4815455 GCA_903798035.1 Danio albolineatus
ATAGATAGATAGATAGATAGATAGATAGATAGATAGATAGATAGATACACATTAGGGCTGTCCAAAAATTAATCGTGATTAATCACATCCAAAATAAAAGTTTGTTTTGATATAATATGTGTGTGTGTTATATATATATTTATTATGTATATGTGAAAAACACATTCATAGAAGCCAAAACTATAGATAAAAAAAGTTACATCAAAGTAGTTACATCATATTCAAATGTAAAATTTGTATTATACACATATTTTTTATATATCGAAATATAAAACATTTTATCAAGTATATGCATGTGTGTATTTATATATTCATAATAAAATATACACAGTACACACACAAATATTATGTTAAACTTTTATTTTGGATGTGATTAATCACGATTAATTTTTGGACAGCCCTAATATATATATATATATATATATATCCTAACAACCCTTATCTCAATTCTTTCGGTTTAAAAAAAAGCTTTCAGGTGACGGAAAAATTGACACTTATTATATTTGAATGTGCTTTACCACATTTATTGCATAAACACCTCTTCAAATGAGGATCCACAATAATGAATAACCCCCCAAGCCTATTTTAACAAACATGAGAACGAGTTTCTGATCGTTACTGTGTGATATTCTCCAAATGAAGTGAAGGACAAAGTTTTAATCCAGGCCAAGGCGCTGTGAGCAGTAGACACACAAGATTATTTCAGCACAGATCAGCCTGGAGCACAAACGACTGCTGGAGTGGACTAGTGAAGGTGTCGGAGCTCTAAAACACTCAGACATGATGAAGCTGGAGAGGAGACAGACCTGATGAACTCCTACAGCACAGATAACTCACTCCTTTATTCACCTGTAGTACAATCTCTGTCTTGTACGACTTTTTTCAGTAAAATATCCAAAAATCACTTAAAGAGTGTCATAGATTTTGCTGATTTATGTAGTTACATTATCATAAATGTTTGGAAGAATGTTTAAATCCAGAAAAATAAGCAATGTTGACTAGTGAGACGTGTGTCACACATCCTCGACTTCCGGTTTGGTTTTATAGAAAACGGGAACAGCAGCGAGGCTTTATACTGTGTGTTGTGTCTTTTATTTGACTGCACTTGAACTGAAGCCTAAAATGTATTTAGTCATAAAACAGCACTGCTTCTTTTCCATGTGATCACGAGTGTAATATATTACCGCAAAATTACCGGAATGGTTTTACCTGTAAAATTAAAACACTTACTGTAAGTTGCCGTATAATTACTGGAAGAAACTTACCAGTGAACTTTTCAAAATGTGCTGTAAATTGTCGTAAAATTACGGAAACAATTTTACCAGTAAAGTCAAAAATGCACTGAAAATTGCTGCAAAATTACAGTATTGGATTTACCAGTAAATAAAAAGTGCTGTAAAATGGCGTAAAATTACCGGGGAAGTTTTCTAGTAAACTTGAAAACTTTACCAGAGAATTTTTCGGGCTGTAAATAGTCATAAAACTAGCAGAACGGTTTTACCAGTAAATAAAAAATGTGCTGTAAATTGCTGTAAATTTAAATTGCCATAAAATTACTGGAACTGATTTACCAGTAAATAAAATAAATGTGCTGTAAAATGCCATAAACTACCAAGACAGTTTTCCAGTAGCTTAAAAAAATGCCCAGCAAATTGCCGTAAAATTACCGGAATGGTTTTACCCCTAAATTTAAAAAAAGTGCTGTAAATTGCAGTAAAGTTATTGGACTAGTTTTAGTTAAATTGCCATAAATTACCACTCTGATTTTACCAGTAAATAAAACTAAATGTGCTGTAAATTGGAGTAAAATTACCAGACTGGTTTTACCAGTGAATAAATAAAAATGCACTGTGAATTTCCATAAATTACCAGAAAAGATTTACCAGCAAATACCAAAAAAATTGTGCTGTAAACTGTCATAAATTACCGGAAGGAATTTGCTGTAAAATTACCAGACTGGTTTTACCAGTAAATAAAACATGGCAACTGTAAATTGCCATAAAATTACTAAAATGGTTTTACTGGTTAATTAAAAATGCAGTGTAAGTTGCCGTTAAATTATTGATCTGAATTTACCAGTAAATACAAAAAGGGCTGTAAATTGCTGTAAAATTACCGGACTGGTTTTACCAGTAAATTTTAAAAATGTGCTGCAAATTGAGCTAAAATTACTAGAAAGGTTTTACCATTAAATAAAAAAACAAGCACTGTAAATTGCTGTAAAATTACCAGAACGGATTTACCAGTAAATAAAAAAGTGAAGTAAATTACTGTAAAATCCAGACAGGTTTTACCAGTAAATAAAAAAAATGTGCTGGAAATTGTCGAAAAATTGCCGGACTGGTTTTACCAGTAAATAAAAAAAATGTGCTGTAAATTGCAGTAAAGTTATCGGACTAGTTTTACCAGTAAATAATTAAAAATGCATTGTAAATGGGCATAAATTACCAGAACAGATTTACCAGTAAATGCAAAAAAAAACAGTAAATAAAGAAGTGAAGTAAATTACTGTAAAATGCAGACTGGTTTTATCAGTAAATTTATAAAATGTGCTGGAAATTGTCGTAAAATTGCCTGACTGGTTTTACCAGTAAATAAAGAATTGAAGTAAATTACTGTGAAAATGCAGACTGGTTTTATCAGTAAATTTAAAAAATGTGCTGGAAATTGCTGTAAAATTACCAGAATAGTTTCACTGGTAAATTCAAAAATGCACTGTTCACACAAAGCAAAATTTCAGCAATTTACTTACATTTTCATTACATTTTCCCCTTCAGGAAAATTGCTGGAGCATATTTTCCAGAACATTTTTAAAAATGGCTTTACTGCACTGCAATCTACCGCAAACTTTCTGGAAAAGTCTGCATGTAAAAAAGCTGCCATAAACTCTTTTCACAGGCCTGTTATGATGCATTTTAGCATCTTAAATCCTTGAAAGTTTTTAATATTTAGATTTTTGTTTGTAAAACTTATGCACCCTTACATGTATTTATGCATGTAGTTTATCATCTTTGCATCAAATTACAAAAAACGCTTGTGTGAGGTGTTTCTAATGCAGCATCTATGGAGGTAGCACAGTTAATTTAGCATTATTCTCTCTTCTGGCTGCCGTTATCAGTCTCACACTATTGTTTTCCTTGTTCTGAAAGTCTTGACAACACCATCGTGGAGTTTTTCCTTTATTATTTCAGCTCTGAGTTTCATCAAACATGAGGACTTCTGTTACCGAAAAACCCGTAAAAAGGCTCCATAGTTGAAATGTTACCTGAAGTCTTCTGCCACCTGCGCCTGTGTGTCAGCTGTGCCGGCGACAGAAAGAGCGCGCTGAGGATGAAGCACTGACTCTGTAGACGGAGGCTTATAGGACGGAGCCTGAGGAAGCGATGCGGCCCTCATGGAAATATGGCTCCGAGCCACCGAAGAAGCGTGTCCTGAAATCTTCAGCGCAGTCGGAGGCGCATGAACTCTAAGCTCGGCCTGAGCTTCAGCGTTCGGTTCATCGTGGCTGCTGGGCTTTGGAGACTCTGGAGGTTTGGGCTCCGATACGTCGATGGATCCTTCGACCCGTGGGCTCCTCTGGGGCCGTCGTGGCCTGGCCGGAGCCAATGGGACTGCAGGAGGAGATGCTTTTGGCGGTGCGGATGAGGCCAGATCATTGCTTTTGGACTCGCTTTGAATTTGCTGCTCCGCTTCCATCCTTACCTAGGGAACAAAACACAACAATGAATGATCATCTGCACTCTTTATCAATGTAAATCCCTCTGGATTATTACTTTTGGTTAATATTTGTTTGCTTAAACAGGAACTAAAGCCTCTTACAAATGCTGGGTTGTACGATTGGGCAAAAGAGTGTTGTTTTGGTGTTTTGCATCACTATAAGACACTCATGTTTTTATTAGCTAATACAGTTGAAGTCAGAATTATTAGCCCCCCTGTTTAATTTTGCACCCAATTCCTGTTTAACGGAGCCATGATGACAGTCAGGGGCGCCGCTAAGGAGGGGAAAGTTAGGACGATTCTAAGGGCCCATGCACTCTAGGGGCCCACAGAGATCTGCTTTATAATTAATAACAGTACTGTAATGTAAAATAAATTATTAATGTATCTCTAAATTACAAGTAAAACAATTTATTAGAAATAAAAAATAAAAATACGGCTTATATCTGCCCCTCATGTCTGTCACTGTCCAATTGCACCCCCCTCCTTTCACTGTATGGTTCAGTCCGTCAGTAGCGGGAAGAGAGTTGATGCTTTGAGTGTGATCGTCAGGTAAACTGTCAAAGCAGTGATGTCCTCGAGGTTAACATCAGCTGCGTCCCAAATCACACACTTATGCACTATTCTACGCCATTTAGTAGTATAAATCGTGTCTGTAGTGTGTTCACACTGAAAACTCTAATAATAATAAGTGCACTTTAATTACCCTGATGATGCACTCAGCATCATTTATGGGTCTCGGCTTATTTATGGGTCTCATTGTAATATAATTGTGTGTCTTATTGATTTTGGTCACTGTTCCAGTGTATTGCACACTGTATGAGACACTACTGCAGTGCAGTTATTTAAATGGTTACACATTTGGTGTTTTGTGTGTTTAGAAATGTACAATCTTCAGTGAATATTTGATTACTGTTCCTTTTTTTGTACTACATTTACATTTGAACAATAAATCATCTGCTAGCTACAGTCATGGCCGTTCTCTAAATACTGATAAGTAATGGACAAAATCAATAATAAAATGCATACGTCAGTATAACTACATTGCAGACAAAGAGTTTGGATAGCTAGCTTGGTAGTAGGGGGCCCATCCTCATATTTTTTCATGGGGCCCAAAATTGCTAGCGGCGCCCCTGATGACAGTACGTAATATTTGACTAGATATTTTTCAAGATGGCCACACGGTGGCGCAGTAGGTAGTGCTGTCACCTTACAGCAAGAAGGTCGCTGGTTCGAGCCTCGGCTGGGTCAGTTGGCATTTCTGTGTGGAGTTTGCATGTTCTCCCCGTGGTTGAGTGGGTTTCCTTCAGGTGCTCTGGTTTCCCCCACAGTCCAAACACATGTGGTACAGGTGAATTGGGTAGGCTAAATTATCCGTAGTGTATGTGTGTGAATGAGTGTGTATGGGTGTTTCCCAGTCATAGGTTGCACCTGGAAGGACATCTGCTGCTTAAAACAGATGCTGGATAAGTTGGCGGTTCATTCAGCTGTGGCGACCCCGGATAAATAAAGGGACTAAGCCGAAAAGAAAATGTCTGTATAAGGTCCCAGGGTTGACAGTGCATGTCAAGCACAAACCAAGCATGAAGAATTGTCTGGAGGCACACGGCTGGGGAAGGTTACAGAAACATTTCTGCTGCTCTGAAAGTTCCATGAGCACATCAGCTTTCATCATCCGTAAGTGGAAGATGATGAACCACCAGGACTCTTCGCTCTTACCTGCTTGGAATTTGCCAAAAGGCATCTGAAGGACTCTCAGGCCCCGTTTACACTAATGCGTTTTCGTTTTAAAACACATAAGTTTTGCTACGGTTACGCCATCCGTTCACACTACACCGGAGTTTTCAAGCTCTGAAAACGGAGTGTTTTGGAAACGCTGGAGAGGCTGTTTTCATTCTAAAACGCTGCTGCTCCATCTCAGTGTGGATGAGGGAAACAGAGACACTTGAAAACAGAGGCGTGGCTGCTGGCGTGATTCGCTACTCGATTGGGGCTTTTGGGTCACTGCGTATCCTTCCCTTATTCGTCAAGCCCCTATCACATGACTATAACGCCACTGGAAGACAGCAGACCAGACTTCACTGTGAACAACAACATGGACACAGGAATGGGAGCGTTGTTTACACTGTTGTCCGTTTTAGGCACCATTGTGTAGTTAAACTCTGCCTTTTTTACTACAACAGCTGCATATATTCACAAGAGGAAAGCTACTGTTCGAGCACTCGCTAATCGCTCGCGTTTCAAGCAGCGTAAGCCCTATTTAGAATGCCGAGCGAGACGCATGCTTCCTGTTTATACTTGAACGCGCATGCCCAGAGTGCACGTTTGGTCACGTGATATACGTTTTTGGTGGAGTAGTGTGGACGGAGATATGTTCAGAAACGCTGGGTGAAACGCCACTAGTGTAAACGGGGCCTCAGACCATAAGAAACAAAATTCTCTGGTCTGAACAGCATTGTATATCGATGGTTTGTTCTGTAGACAATCCAAAACAAATATTGCTTAAGGGGGCTGATAATATTGACCTTAAAATGGTTTTTAAAAATTTAGAACTGCTTTTATTTTTGCTGAAATAAAACAAATAAGACTTTCTCCAGAAGAAAACATATAATAGGAAATACTGTGAAAAATTCCTGAATCTGTTCAACATCATTTGGGAAACATTTTTAAAAAAAGATCACAGGAAAACTAATAATTTTGACTTCAACTGTACAAAATATGCTTGAAAAGATATTGACTCTGATGTGGTACATTAGGGGTTAAACACACGAGAGAAACTCTTTCAAGGTGATGGGTTTCATCTCTAGCTCGCGGCGATACTATTCTAGCTTGAGCTGTAAAATGACAGATGACAGGCTGGACAAAAACTAGCGCAGACAACAGACACAGCTGTGAACGCTCCCTTCCCACAGAAAACACTGCATATAGAGTTTACAGCATTTCTCCAAAACACACCTCGCTTTGAAGAGAACGACAGAAAAAATGACCGAACGCTATTGTTTACTATACTTTGCACCCATGGACTCGTTATGTTTAAAGGTTCGGTGAAATTAAAATACTGTTTTTTAGATGTTAGCATCAGTATGTGAGTCTTCAAGGATATCTAGAAGCTAATATGGTGCAAAACAATGACAACATTTGTGTTTAGGAGATATAAACCCAATATACAGCTTGGAGTTTATCACTTTCACCTAAATGGATTACTGGTTTTATTTACATCACCTCATACTTCAGTTTCTCAACAAATATTCTAACCAATCAAATGCTCTCTAGTTTCTGACATGCCCCGCCCCCCTTTAAGATGCTTGCTTTTCATTTTATGCGCTTGTTCTCAATCGGTGCACTGGCAGAACTGATAAAGCAAAATGATAGTGGCTGCTTTTTAAAGGGGGAGGAGCTACACTATGCCCCGCCCTCTATATAAATAAAATAAAATAAAATAAAAAATAAAAAAGGCACACTTCACGAGACCTTTAATGAACAGTTCATCAAAAAACGTACAATTCTGACATCATTTACTCACTCTCTTCTGTTGGACAGAAATTAAGACATTTTGAAGAATGTTGAAAACGGGTAACCATTGACTCCCATAGAATTAATTTACCTCCTATTAGATGGATGTCAACGGTTTCCATCATTCTTCAAAATATCTTCTTTTGTGTTCAACGGACGAAAGAAACTCTGTAAGCACTTGAGAGCGGGTAAATGGTGAGTTAATTGTCACCTATGGGCGAACCATCCCTTATATACTTGATGATATACTTGTTTATGATATGTGTGGGGGGAAAAAAATGTGTATCAAATACAATCCTCAACAGAAAATAGACGCAAACCATTGGCCAACATGTGCTCAAGTTGAATTTTACAGTTAAAAATCAATTATAAACCTTCCACAATCACTCTCAACAGTGACGTTATCCATGAGCGAATACAGCCGTTAGTGTGCTTATTGTGGCCAAATGACACTCTATTACATCACAGTCCCTATATAAATACAGTGGAGCAAATAAGTGTTGAACACGTCGCTGTTTTTCTCAGAAAACATATTTCTAAATGGGCCATTGACTCAAAATGTTCACCAGATGTTGGTAATAACCAAAGAAATCCATACAGTATATGCAAGAAAACAATATTCATTAGTTTCCAAATGAAGTTATGTGTAATAAAATGAAATGAGGCGCCACGGTGGCCTAGTGGTTAGCACGTTCGCCTCACAGCAAGAAGGTCGCTGGTTCGATCCCCGGCTGGGCCAGTTGGCATTTCTGTGTGGAGTTTGCATGTTCTCCCCGTGGTTGCGTGGGTTTCCTCCGGGTGCTCCGGTTTCCCCCACAGTCCAAAGACATGCGGTACAGGTGAATTGGGTAAGCTAAAATTGTCCGTAGTGTATGTGTGTGAATGAGAATGTATGGATGTGTTTCCCAGAGATGGGTTGTGGCTGGAAGGGCATCCGCTGCGTAAAACAAATGCTGGATAAGTTGGCGGTTCATTCCGCTGTGGCGACCCCGGATTAATAAAGGGACTTAGCCGAAAAGAAAATGAATGAATGAATGAAAATGAAATGACGCAGGGAAAATGTATTGAACACATGAAGAAAGGGAGGTGTTGAAAGGCAGGGAACGCCCAGACAGCAGCTGAAATCTCTCAATATTTCTTCAGCAACCCTCGGTCCTCAGTGTAAATGATTATCAGCTGCTTCAGTCCAACATCTACATTAGCAGGAGGATGTAGATGAAACCAGGGTGGACATTTGAGACACAGCCAAGGAGACTCTCAGATGCTTTCAGAGAAAGAAAATCAAGCTGAAGAATGGCCCAGCCAATAACCTGACCCGAATCCAATAGAGAATACAGAATAAAGCTCAGATCTGATAGACAAGACCCACAGAACCATCAATATATTTACAGTCTGATGAAGTCCTAAGAAATGAATGTGACTTCATTCTCCATATGAGAGGCGTCTTAAAGCTGCCAGCACCAAGAAAACCTTTTATATCAAGTGTTAAATACGTTTCATTAGTTCAGCACTTTCTGTCATTGTTATTATACAGAACTCATTCTTCAGATTTTGTTGTATTTTTATGCTTGTATTGTTTGGGTTTTTACCAAAATCTGCTTTAATTCCATGTCAACAGCTCCTTTAGAAACATTATTCCCAGGAAAAAAACACGACAATGTGTTCAATACTTATTTCCCCCACTGTAATAAATCAAATTATATATAAAAACGCAAAACATACACTTAAGAACGAACAAAAAATGCTAAGACGTTGCGATAAAAAGCCAGCAGCCGGATTTCAGAGATCCAGACAGCCGAGTGTCAGTGTATTTGCACAGTAAACATGCTTTTCACCTCGCTGTGCAGTTTCTCCCTGCCTGACCGGCTTTCTCTGTATTGACAAGATTGTTTCAGTCAAGCACACGACGAGACGCTTTTGCTTATCAGTGTGGAATAACGCAGATCATGTGACCAGCAGCAGAGGAAAGAGACAAAAATACAGACTCCACCTAGCAATGACCCAGCATGGAGTGAGTCATTGTGGGTGTATTTGAATATGCGCACGCTGTACACACACACACACACACACACATATGAAATTCCTGCAGTGAGTCATTTTGCATACTGTATATGATGCATTTGAATGTGTGTGTTTACTTTGAGTTTAGTTAATGGACGGACAGATTATTAGACTTTTACTTCAGTATGATAATGTGGAATGGAATATTGAGTAGGGGCGGGGTTTAATTTGAGAGGGGAGTGGCTAAGAATGTATTTGAATATGCGCATGCTGTACTCATACACACAGATAAGCAATCCCTGCAGTGTCATTATGTACACTGTATATAATGCATGAAAATATGTGTTTATTTTGGGTTTAATTTGCATAGACGGACAGATTACTGGACTTTTGGTTCAGTATGATGATGTATTTTGGACTGGAATGGGATATTGAGTTGGGGCAGGGTTTATGTTTTAGATGGGCGTGGCTAAGCATGTATTGAAATATGCGCATGCTATATATATATAAAGGATCTTTTTTTCCCCCGCCCTTTAATTAAAGAAGTATGTATTAATGAGGCGCCACGGTGGCGTAATGAGTAGCATGTTCGCCTCACAGCAAGAAGGTCGCTGGTTCGAGCCTTGGCTGGGTCAGTTGGCATTTCTGTGTGGAGTTTGCATGTTCTCCCCGTGGTTACGTGGGTTTTCCGGTTTCCCCCACAGTCCAAAGACGTGGTACAGGTGAATTGGGTAAGCTAAATTGTCCATAGTGTATGAGTGTGTATGGATGTTTCCCAGAGATGGGTTGCAGCTGGAAGGGCATTCGCTGCGTAAAACAAATGCTGGATAAGTTGGCGGTTCATTCCGCTGTGGCGACCCCAGATTAATAAAGGGACTAAGCTGAAAGAAAATGAATGAATTAATTAATGTATTAATGAATATATGAACTGTGAAACAGGCATTATGTATTGTATGCTTTCTATTGTCTGTATACTGTCTATATATGTTGTGCCAGTGTGAATTTTACTGCAATAACTTACTGTAATTATGATTAAAGATTACCAAAACAAAAGTGTTTTCACTGAATTCATTTGCATTAAATGGATTGTTTAATTTATAGGGGACCAATTATGTAAAAATCACTTTAATAAGGGGTTTAAACAGTTGTGTGCCAACAGTGTGTGAACATAACCAGCCTCTAATGGTAAAAATGTGTTAATCTTAATATTTTATAATCACGCTTGATAAAGACTGCAGAAACACTTTGATTGACATTCTCTCCCTCAGAGGTGAAAAGCCCCGCCCACTAGTGACCATCTCTCCCTCATTAGCATAGGTCGTAAATCTTGTTTTTGAATCTGCCACTATGATTAAAGTTAAATAAACAATGTTTTATTTTTTCTGAGGAGTCTAACAGGATTTAGGTACAGAAATGTAATAATCAAATGTAAAATGACACTACACAGTATAAATGACATTAATCTTGATGCGTTTTACTCTCACCAGTTTTTAAAACATGCAAATGATGAACTTTCACTCTGACGCATATGAAACAGCTTGTCAACAATATTTCATGTTGCATTACATTAACCTCGGGCAAGACTCAGTGTGTGCGGCTCATTAGTTCACCAGAGAAATGAACTCCAAAGTGCACTTCTCTATATATGTACGCTATATTATTAGCATATACACTCACCGGCCACTTTAATAGGCACACCTGACTAGTACTGGGTTGGATGCCCTTTTGCCTTCAGAACTGCCTTAATCCTTTGTGGCAGAGATTCAACAAAGTACTGAAAAATATTGCTCAGAGATTTTGCTCCATGTTGACATGATAGCATCACGCAGTTGCTGCAGATTTGTTGTTGAGATCTGGTGACTGTGGAGGCCATTTGAGTACAGTGAACTCATTGTCATGTTCAAGAAACCAGTCTTCTTCAGACCATTCTCTGTAAACCCTAGAGATGGTTCTGCGTGGAAATCCCAGTAGATCAGCAGTTTCTGATATACTCAAACCAGCCCGCCTGGCCATGCCAAGTCACTTAAATCACCTTTCTTCCCCATTCTGATGCTCGATTTGAACTGCAGAAGATCATCTATCTTAATGCCTAAATGCATTGAGTTGCTGCCGTGTGATTGGCTGATTAGAAATTTGTGTTAACAAGCAGTTGGACAGGTGTACCTAATAAAGTGGCCGCTGAGTGTATATACAATATAACAATACAACAACGCTGGGTTGTATTAACCTAATGTTGGCTCAAGTATGGACTAACCCAACAGTTGGGTTTTAAAAAAAAATTATTTAATGGGTTTGTCCATATTCAACCCAATTTTGGATAAACAGAGCAATTTTTAGAGTGTATTTTACTTAACCTGTCCCACGATTTTAATGTATAATGAATTGTTTAACAGTATTTAAATCAAATTGAATTGTTTGGAAAATTACATATTATACAAGAAGATACCAAATATGACACTAGATTTTAAAGGGGACCTATTATGAAAAATCCATTTTATAGGGGGTTTTAACACAGTTGTATGGCAGCAGTGTGTGAATATAACCAGCCTCTAATGGTCAAAATTAACTAATTGCATTTTTTATAATCACACTTGATAAAAACAGTCCACAGAAACACTTTGATATTCTCCCATTATACATGCCATCAGAGGGGGAAAGCCCCGCCCACTACTTACCATCTCTTCCTCATTAACATAAACAGCCCTGAGCAAGAAGCGGCCATCTGCCAGTTTTAAATGTGCCACTATGCTGACACACTGGCATTTGTAACTCCGCCCTCTTCTAAAAACACCACAATCTCATTCAAATTTAAAGCGACAGTCACTAAAACGGCACAATGAGGATCAACGCCTAAAAGGGGCCGTTTCAAAGAGATTTATTAAAATAATTAGTGTGAAAATTTGAGCTGAAACTTCACAAACACACTCCAGAGACACTAGAGACTTATTGTACATCTTGCAAAAAGGCGTATAACCGGTCTCCTTTAAGCAACGTTATGCTTAATTCATACCTGTCAACCCTCCCGTATTTCCCGGGATTCTCCCGTATTTTAGCGTTCTATCCCGCTATCATCCCGTAAAGGTATTTTCCTGTATTTCTCCCGTATTTTCAGTCGTTCTCCAACGGGTGTCAATAAACATTAAAGAGCCGAACCTCTCTATACGCAACCCATACCGCCGAACCACCAGGGGCCGCCCCTTGCTCTTAAATGCGAGTCAGTTCTGTGCTTTCGTTTTATTTAGGCATTAAACACTTTGAAATAAATATAAAAACGTTGGCATTCCCTTTCCTTATAATTACAGGTGCCGTCGCTCCTCCTATGCAATCCTCAAAACAGTCATAAAGCGGTGCGTGACTGTCAGACGCGCTCCATAGTGATAAACAGACGCTGTTTCCCAAACGGACTCGATTAGAAGCAGAGCGAAAGTGGATACTGGGTTTTGGGTGCATGTTTGAACAGACATGTACACATAATTAATAAAAATAACATCTAAAGATGTCGATCTTAATGTTTTTTTGGTTTTTTTTCAAACACAACTAATTTAGTCCTAAATGAGCATAAAAGGGTAGGAAAGCAATCGAATGCTGTCATTATAACGTTAGATGTGTGCATTTTTAAAGTGACACCTGTTATTTAATGTAATCAAACAAAAAATCTAAATAAATGAGATTCATTCGCTGCTCTTTAATCAGAATGTGTGAGTTATACAGTGAAGAAAAGATTAATGAGATTTAATAACTTGATTCTATTTCTTTATAATAGGTCATTTTAATAAGCTAAGCTGTTTGCTAATCTTTCATTCATTTTCTTTTCGGCTTAGTCCCTTTATTAATCCGGGGTCGCCACAGCGGAATGAACCGCCAACTTATCCAGCATTAGTTTTACGCAGCGGATGCCCTTACAGCCACAACCCATCTCTGGGAAACACATCCATACATTGTCATTCACACACATACACTACGGACAATTTAGCTTACCCAATTCACCTGTACCGCATGTCTTTGGACTGTGGGGGAAACCGGAGCACCCGGAGGAAACCCACGCAACCACGGGGAGAACATGCAAACTCCACACAGAAATGCCAACTGGCCTAGCCGGGGATCGAACCAGCGACCTTCTTGCTGTGAGGCGAACGTGCTACTCACTACGCCACCGTGGCGCCCTGTTTGCTAATCTATTCTATTTAATTTTCTTTTGTAAATGATAATATTAAAAAAGTATTACTGACTGTTTAACTGTTTATTTACATTGAAACAGCTCCAGAAGGACATATTTAATGTTTTTATTTTGTTAGTTTTTTTGGAGTGGGGTTTGGGGGGGAGATCCCTTATTTTCACATCCCAATGTTGACAGGTATGTTAATTGTGTCATCTCGTGTTGTGAGTGACTTTGGAAATATAGATAGATGCTTGTTAGGCTCGCTGATGTGCTGAGCGTGGAGAACTGTATAATTGGAGACGCCTGAAAAACTAGTGGTTTGTGGGGGTGGATGAGACTCAATCACTCCACAGCGACTGACTGAACAACAGTTATGCTGTCAAGCCATTGTAAAGTCTAATTAAAATCAGTCCACATTGGTCAGTTAACTACACATGCTGCTGCATTGTTACATCACCGCCTATAACATACAACATGAGGTCCAGATAATATTCTAATACTTTTAAGTCATGGTGATATATTCACTTAAGGTCAGACCTCTGAGAAAATGCTGAAGGTCACCTTACAATAATATGCATTATGACCTACTTGTGTTTGTTTGACTGGAGAAGTAAGAAGAAGCCTTTAAATCATTGAATATCTGATAGCGTTAATTACACTGCAAGCCTGTGTGCGATGACATTTCAGCCACAGATACACAAATGCACATGCATTTCTCTTTCAAACACACACACATATACACACAAACTGATTAATTCCCACCATGCCTATGTTTATAAACGCAAGCATACATTTGAGTAGACTCCAGGCAAAAAAGCAACATGTAAACAGTAAATGCACTTTAAATTATACAGAATATATGTAAACAAGGCATGTTATGATAGTTATTATAACAATGTATTAATCACTGAATTGTGCATGCACAAAAATCCACTTTTAAGCAATTTCAGCGATTGCATTAGTCCATTTCTTACCTAAATTCCTCGATAAACACAGGAACTGATGAACTGATGGTATTTTGACAGTTGATCCGATGTTCACCGCTGGAAACCAGGCTTACTGATACATAAATTCGCGTTCAGGCATCAAAATATCTCATCATCATGCGACAGTATTGCTTGATGTGATGGATGTAAAATCGCGTTCACATTAATAGACACATCCAGTCACATCAGAGCTCGTGTTTGTCCTGTTAACACTACCAGAGAAGGACCTTGAGGTTTAAAGACATGAGAAAATGGGTCGCTAAAGGCAGTGCATCTCGTGTGCAGATGTCGCGGGTCTTTGCGTGGGTTTGATCCGCAGAGAGTGCGAGGCGAGCGGTCACTGCTGTCCTTCAGAGCCGCTGCTCCGCTTCATTATTGCAGAAGAGCTGCTGGCGGTGCTTTCGTCAGAGATTTAATCAGCACGTAACGCTCCTGTCACATGGTGTTCCGCCGAAGCTAACATATATATGTGTATTATATTTGCATTTCCAACAGCTAGAGCTTGTCAGGCACTAAAACGCTTAGCAGTTAGCATGTGCTTCTCGGCTTTATTTCTGTGTAACTGAATGCCGCATGAACGCGTTGCCGTTGTCATGACAATCGGATCTTTTTTCTACTCTGTTAAATCAGCTATGTCTAATATTAAAGTTATTAAAAACGAACGATGATAGTAAAAATACACACACATACAATATTGAGATACATACTGAGATGCTGGATCTTGCTGAAAACCCCCCAGCATATGCTATGTTTTGATGCTGTTGCTGTCTGGTCTTGGTGGTTTCAATGCTGGTTTAGCTGGTCTCAGTGCTGGTTTAGCTGGTCTCAATGCTGGTTTAGCTGGTCTCAATGCTGGTTTTGCAGGTTTCAATGCTGTTCTTGCTGGTTTCAATACTGGTCTTGCTGGTTTCAGTGCTGGTTTTGTTGGTTTCAATGTTGGTTTTGCAGGTCTCAAGCTGATTGCTGGTCTTAATGCTGGTCGGACCAGCACTATTACCAGCATTGAGATCAGAATTTAAATCAGGAAGATCAGCACTGAGACCAGGTAAACCACCATTGAAACCAGCTAAACCAGCATTGAGACCAACAAGACCAGCATTGAGACCAGCTAAGACAGCACTGAAACCAGCAAGACCAGCTAAACCAGTGTTGAAATCAT
>CAIGQQ010033701.1:4817305-4834411 GCA_903798035.1 Danio albolineatus
AGATGTCTGACTAGCGTATTTTGTGCGATATATATCAGTGGAAAGGGGACCATTTGAATAATATTTGTGGTTTTGTGAGAGTGATTATGTAAGCTGAGCTGCCACTGGTTAGAGAGTCTTCTGCAGCGTTTCACACTCTGCTGCACAGTGGACTCAAGTCAAACAGACGCAGAATAAAGGAATATTCATGTATTTAGGTTCTGTCACTTCAAAAAAGTTCCACATTACCTATTACACCATTTCAAAACAGGTTATATGAATATATGCCAATAAGTAGATCAGAAGAAATATGGAAAGCTGAAAAAATACTGAAAATATGACATTAAATTACCCCAGAAAAGTTTATTTCTTTAATATTTTTCTCTGCTTGCTTAAACATTCATTCATTTATTTTCTTTTTGGCTTAGTCCCTTTATTAATCTGAGGTCGCCACAGCGGAATGAACCGCCGACTTATCCAGCATGTTTAATGCAGCGGATGTCCTTCCAGCTGCAACCCATCACTGAGAAACAGCCATACACATTCATTCACACACATACACTATAGACAATTGTTTGCCTCACAGCAAGAAGGTCGCTGGTTCGAGTCTCGGCTGGGTCAGTTGGCATTTCTGTGTGGAGTTTGCATGTTCTCCCCGTGTTTGTGTGGGTTTCCTCCGGGTGCTCCGGTTTCCCCCACAGTCCAAAAAAAGTCCAAAAACACAATCCAAACACACACATGCGCTATGGTAAACTAAATAGGCTGTAGTGTATGAGTGTGTGTATGAAAGAGTGTGTGTTTCTGGGTTATGGCTGCGTAAAAAAAAAAAAAACATTTTCCGGAATAGTTGGAGGTTCATTCTGCTGTGGCGACCCCTGATAAATCAGAGACTAAGCCGAAAGGAGTCAAGTGATTCTAAACAAAATGAAGAGACACTCTACAGGATATGGGGAAAATGCAGTCATTGGCATCCATAATAGGAACACATAATATGGAAGTCAATGGCTGTTTTTTCAACACTCTTTATAATATCTTCCTTTGTGTTCAACCAAAGTAAGAAACTTAAAGTGGAGAGTGAATTTTGGGTGAATTATTCCTTTAACTGAAGTTGGGATGAAATTTCAACTGACTGACATAATAACATAGCAGTTGGCAGACATAACAGTTAGTTTATATAGGCTATCACAGTATATACAGTATATGCTCTGAATCAGCATATATGATTAAAATCATGTTTTCTAATGCCTATTTTCTATCAAATTAATACATTTATATTTAATTATAGGATATATTAAGATTTTACTAGGCTATATTCTGTTTTTACAGATGCTTACAATAGAGACTTCTTTTAAAAATATGTCTATTGTTTCCCCACACTCATCAACACAAATGAACCCAAAATCTGCATTATTCATCCTTTAACTAAAATCCGCCTCTCATTTTATATATTATGAGGATAAACTCTCTATCTGCCTTTAAATAACGAATCAAAAACCGCCAAAAAAAGACAAAGAAAAGGCGTGCAATTTGAGCCGGAGCGCGTGACGTGGCAGAGCCGCGGTGCAGAAGAGCATCAGCCCGGCAGACGCTGCACGGTGTCCGGCGGAGGCGCATCATGTGGCCGCTAATCTTCACCGCGCTGCTGCCCTCCGTCATCCTGACCTATCAAGTGGACACTGAAAAACTCAGTGGCCTGGCGAGGGCTCGAGTGGAGGTGAGTGTTATATATTCAGCTCTAGAAATAACGATGCTTTCAGAAGAACATTCAGAGAGCAAGATTGAAATTGTACCCGATCCCGTCGATATGGTGACCTCTGATGAATATTGAGGTAAAGTTGGTTGTATATTCGCTTATTCGGACTTTATCTTTGTAATAACATCATTTTAAAAAAGTATTAGGCAATCCGCAAATTCTGAATAAGTAAATTAGTATTAGTAGAACATTGTTCAGTCAGTTAACGTTAAATAGTGCTAATATTGTTTTGAAGTAATACTTAAATGCGATTTCAGACTCTGTATATTCAGACTATAGTATTTTAGACTTTGTAATATTTAAAATACCGTGGTAAACAACATAGGAACCGTTAAATGAACGAATGTGCGAATATAAATCCAACTTTAGGCTACCAAAATCTGGTAAATCAGGGACTAATCCGAAGGAAAATGAATGAATACACGTCCGAGATTCTGTATTAAATATATAATTTAGGTATTAACTAGCATAGCTCCATTTGAACGCCATTGTTTGTATGAATGTGTTTTAATCTCTACAGTAAATTAAACATGCAGTGTAAATAAATCACTGACGAACATTAGGAGATTAGCAGTGACTCCCATTATAGGCACCATTTTAGGCTTTTAGTCATTATTAGCGTATTATTAGCATCATTTATTGGTCTATTAGCTTATTTATTAGGTTTCTGTCACACTAAGTGATTTAACGATGGACCGATGTGCTTGAAATCTACTGTACTTTCTGCCGCATCCATTAGATCAAACTGAATGTCAAAATAGAGGTCCATATAAATCTCACCTGTCAAAATAAAAGTCAGGCTGTTTTTAATCAGGGTTGTGAAATTAGTGTGGTCTGGGTGTTGTTTGTCTAAAATCCTGCTATAATATCGCCTACAATAAAAAAATGTCGTTTTCTTTCATTATTTTTTGCTACACTAATTTTCATTACTAAGTGGTGCATTAATGACGTATAGCAACTTATGCTTTACATGATTTATATAAATGTTTAAAAGTTTTAGCATGACTTATGCTGTAAATGATAAGCTAGTAAATACTAAACCTAATGAAACTTATAGCATATGTGTCAAGTGTTTTTCTACAGATTTCTGTTGTTGATAGTCTGGCATGATTTTATACCGATAACATCATGATGATTGTATTTTTCTTACTAAATATGTTCTCCTCAGCATTAAACAGCCAATTTTTGATCAATTTAAAGGGATAGTTCACTCAAAAATAAAAGTTCTGTCATCATTTACTGTAAATGATGAGCTAGTAAATACTAAACTTAATGAAACACAGCCTATGTATCAAGTGTTTTTCTACAGATTTCTGTTGTAAATGGTTATTATACCACTGTTGTTGATAGTCTGGCATGATTTCATACTGATAACATCATGCTGATTGTGTTTTTCTTACTGAATATGTTCTCCTCAGCATTAAACAACCAATTTTTGATCAATTTAAAGGGATAGTTCACTCAGAAATGAAAGTTCTGTCATCATTTACTCACCTTCACTTGTTCAAAACCTGAATTTTTCCTTCTGAACACAAAAAAAGATACTTTGAAGAATGCTGGAAACTGCTATCTATTGACTTCCATAGTATTTTTTTTCCTACTATGGAAGTCAGTGGGTGCTAGCTTTACCAGCATTCTTCGAAATATCTTCTTTTGTGTTCAGCAGAAAAAAGAAACTCAAATAAGTTTAAAACCACATGAGTGAGACTAAATCAGTTTATTTTGGGGTGAACTATCCCTTTAAGTTTGCCGCAAAGCATCACAGACCAAAAATCTAGTCTATCTAGTCTAGTGACCTACTTATGGAGGTCAGATGGCCAGTAAGATTGAAGAACCGAAAGCAACCAATGTCCAATCAGTTTCTACAATGTTTAGTGTCTGGCGGACGTGTTTAAACAATCTCTTCATGTGTGATTTCTCCATTTACATCTGTAGACGTGTGGAGGATGACAGCTGAACAGGATGAGGGAGGTGAGCTCATGCACTTTATAATGTCTTCAATCTGTAATAATTTACAAATAATACTAAAAATGCGTTTATTTTCTCCTCAGGTGAAGGCCTTTGTGACCCAGGACATTCCTCTTTAGTATCCTTTAAAGTCAAAACATCAAGACTGAATAAAATATTTATTTTTTTCTTCAGGGATGACTTGATTGGGAGTTTCCATGCATTTAAAATCCTGTATTAAGCAATTAACCAAGTGTTTTGATTGCCGTTTATAAGCTTCAATTAAGTAAATTAATTAATTAATTAGTTATTTTCTTGTCGGCTTAGTCCCTTTATTAATCCGGGGTCGCCACAGCGGAATGAACCGCCAACTTATCCAGCATTTGTTTTACGCAGCGGATGCCCTTCCAGCCGCAACCCATCTCTGGAAAAAAATTAATTAATTACCATTAATAAATTAATTACCATAGATACTTTTTTTGATACATTTTATGTAATGTTTTCAACCCAGGCTTATTCTGAAAACTGATATATACATTTCTGGAGAGCACCAAGTATGTCCCAAGAGGTATGTTATTTTGAAGTTTTTTTCACGAATCCACCAGAGGGCGCTGTGTGCACTTTTTCAGATCTCAAATTTCTCTCAAGTGCCATTCACGCCTGCTGTTCATGTGTAAATCCACCAGAGGCTGCTCTTGACTGACTGATTGACCCACCCTCCTTCCCTAAACCCAACCGACAGTGTTTTCAAAAGCAATCCAGAAAAAGAAAAGCCCTCGACTGATTTTTACCACGTTTTTAGATTTACCACATTCTCACCCTGTTATTTACTTCTTTGTTTTATTTTTTGGCTTTTGTTTTTGTCTTACCTGCTTTCTGGAACCGTTCTTCGCCAGACTCGAACCCCGTTGTCGTGATCAACTCCTCTCAAGTCTCAAGTTTGTCGACGTAAATGGCAAGCTACTTGACAAACATAACAGTGAGAAAGCCGTCCATACGGAGGTAAGCAGTCAGCTGCTAAAAACGAAAAGGAACGGCATCATACCGCCGCGTATCGTTCGTTTTAAAGACGAAATGCAGCCATACACACCTCTGGCTACATAATTCGCGATCTCCAGAAACAAATAAAGGGCTACGTTTTCAGAATGAGCCGATGTTGAATATTTTTATTGATATATTTTATGATATAATTTACTATATGATTACTAATCGATACTTTTAAATTACATTAGACATTATTTACATTATTATAATAATTAATTTGTTATATTTATTTATTGTTTTACAATAAAAACATTCACTTAAATGGAAATTGCCCAAAATAACAGAGATTTTGTTCAACTGATGATGTTTTAATAACCAGTGTTGGAGTAACACATTACAAATAATGTGAGTTACGTAATAATAATACCTTTCTAAGTAACATGTAAAGTGACGGATTATTTAGAAAAATAAGTAATAATACTTGGGTTACTTTTTTGAACCCAAGTTACTTTTTTGTTTAATTAATTAGCTTTTAATTTTTTTTTTGCTGAATTAAAATTTGTCACAATAAGTCACGCAGTTAGTTAGAGAATGTGTTCATCATTTTGAACGCATCGAAGAAAAGGAAAAGGCGATTGTCCTGATGGACAGTGATTTTACTTAAGACAGTGGTTCTCAAACTGGTACGCGTACCACTAGTGGTACACAAGCTTCTTTCTAGTGGTACGCAGAGGAATCGCTAAATAATTAAAGTAAAAAATGAACACACTTTTAACCCTTTGATGCATAAAATAACACCGGTGTGATCAGTAAATTGATTTTAATTGGCTAAACCTTTTATTTAAGTGGCTGACAATAATAAATATTGTTAATTAAAAGAATAATCTGCCTTTTTTTTTGAACTGTGCAGAGCTGTAGCTGCTTAATTAGGCCTACTATGCTACTGTACTTCAATACCAGTGATTATGGTGGTACTTGGAGGGACCATTTTTTCTGAGGTGGTACTTGGTGAAAAAAGCTTGAGAACCACTAACTTAAGACAAATAGTACAATAGTAGCAAACACATTGCTTTAAACTTTTAATAATCTTTATATATGGCACATAGAGCTCTGGGGTCAGGAGGTTCTCCCAGAACATTATCCTAAAATATATATTTTTTACGTGTTTTAAAAAAAAAAAAGTAAGGTAAACGAAGCTGTAGGTTATACAGTTGTTGTTAATTGCAGAGCTTCTCTATTTAAAAAAAGAAAATAAAAAACTTGTTCTGAACAAGATCAAGCCTCAGCCAGGTAATAAAAAGTAACGCAAAAGTAACGTAACACATTACTCACCATAAAAAGAACTCGGGGAGTAACTCAATATTGTAATGCATTACTTTCTAAAGTAACTTTCCCCAACACTGATAATAACTATATTTTTTGTCTTTGCCATGGAGCGCAATATTGTCCTACTTATTTTGCAAACTAGTATTCAGCTTAAAGTGCAATTTAAAGGTTAACTCATCAAGTTTTGTTAATTAGGCTAGGCATTGGATAATAGTGGTTTGTTCTGTAGCCAATCAAAAAAGTGCGTTTATCATATTGACTATAGCCAGGTTTTATTCCAGCCAAACTAAAACGAATAAGGCTTTCTTCAGAATTGGAAATACTTTGAAAAATGCCATTGCTTTACCATTTTAAACTGCAGAAAAAGTTTTAGAATGGGCAACACAGTGGCTCAGTGGTTAGCACTGTCACTTCAAAGCAAGAAGGTTGCTGGTTCAAGTCCCGGCTAGGCCAGTTGGCACTTCTGTGTAGAGTTTACATGTTCTCCCAGTGTTCCTGTGGGTTTCCTCCATGTGCTCCGGTTTCCTCCACAGTCCAAACACATTCGCTATAGATGAATTGGATGAACAAAATTGTTCGTAGTGTATGAGTGTGTGAATTTCAGAGACTTTTCCCATACTGGGTTGCAGCTTGAAGAGCATCCGCTGCTTAAAACATATGCTGTAATAGTTGGTGGTTCATGGGCGCCACGGTGGCCTAGTGGTTAGCACGTTCGCTCACAGCAAGAAGGTTGCTGGTTCGATCCCCGGCTGGGCCAGTTGGCATTTCTGTGTGGAGTTTGCATGTTCTCCCCGTGGTTGCGTGGGTTTCCTCCGGGTGCTCCGGTTTCCCCCACAGTCCAAAGACATGCGGTACAGGTGAATTGGGTAAACTAAATTGTCCGTAGTGTATGTGTGTGAATGACAATGTATGGATGTGTTTCCCAGAGATGGGTTGCGGCTGGAAGGGCATCCGCTGCGTAAAACAAATGCTGGATAAGTTGGCGGTTCATTCCGCTGTGGCGACCCCAGATTAATAAAGGGACTAAGCCGAAAAGGAAATGAATGAATGAGTTGGTGGTTCATTTCGCTGTGGCGACCCCTGATAAATAAAGAGACTATAAAGCTGAAGGAAAATGAATTAAGTTGTGAATGACTATCATCTTAAAATATAACAATCTTTCTCCAGTCTTCAGTCAGTTTCCACTCCCTTCTCACTTTTCAGCTCCCTCCAGACTATTTGTATTTGTCTTCATTGCATCTTCGGGACACAGATGATTAGGTTTCAGTAACTCGATGAGAAACAGATGAACTTTGAGTTGTTCGTGTTGTCATCTGATATCCACATCCCTCACAGTCACTGCATTGTTCGGCTGAAATGCAAAAATATAAATTAACATGTGTGCTCTATTTCCCTCTGCTGTGGTTGGACAGTTCACTCATTTCTAGTCTAAATACAATCCTTAATGTCCACCTGTTCAGCCATAACCTGGTGATGAAGCACATTCCTGGGGCCGATCCTGAACTCGTCCTCCTCAACCACTATTATGAAGAACTAGATGTAAGTCAGAAGTGTCAGTGATTTTTAAAGCAGATCCTTCGCTTTCCTTTCTACTCCAGAGACTGGTTTTATTCGCTAGAGTTTGAGTGTGATCCTCACAGAAGTGACAGAACTCTTTCTGGGATTCGACGACACTTGCATGATATGCAGATTCGCTCCATTTGAACCCTTTAGCACGGGTGGTGCTCAAATGAAAAAATACTATTGTCATTTAAAGTAAATATTATAGTATTTTTGACTTAATTTAATCTGTTGAGGTAATGCTATAGTTGCCATGGTAACACAACTACTATAGTAATATAAACAAATTAGCCAATACTATGAGTTAGAATTTGGCCACTGCATCTGAAATCTTTCTCCATTCGTCCTCCACGAACATTGTCACTAATGACATGTCCACCTTATACGGGAACTGCAAGACCAGCACATTTTAAAGCAACACTCCACTTTTTTCGTGGAAATAGGCTAATTTTACAGCCCCCCTAAAGTCAAACAGCTGACTTTTAGCATTTTTAAACCAATTCAGCCGATCTTTAGCTTAGCTTAGCATAAATCATTGAATTGGATTAGACCGTTAGCATCCTGCTCAAAATTTTAAAAAAGAGTTTTGATAATTTTCCTATTTAAAGCTTCTCTAAAGCTTTGAATAGGGGAAAAATTTAACAAACTCTTCTGTAGTTACTATAGTTTGTACTATGCTGAAGCATTCATCAATAAACTGTTGTAAATACTAAAATATATACGGTATACACTAGGACTGCACAATATATCATTTCAGCATCAATATCACAAAGTGATCATTCGCAATACTCACATTGCGAGCAAATGCAATGTTGAGTCTGGATAATAATTAATTTATCATTTCGCAAGTGTTTTTCAGTGACAAATTAATAATGGAGCACTATGCAGTATTATTTAACATTTGATTATTCAATTTCTGTATTGCTAAATACAGTTTGACTCATCGGAAAACAATGAAACGCTATTTATTTAATTTGTATCTTTTTCTTAATTGAATTCATCTACGCTTTTAGATTGCTTCTTGTATTTTATGCACCTGTACTCCCCTACAGAATCATCCCAATCAATTCCTGAATCCCATCTGAATCTAGTGAAACTATATTCATATCACAATATATATTGCAGAATCAAAGAATATTTCAATGTTTAATTAAATGTTTTTTTTAATATCGTGCAGCCCTAGTATACACTATATTAGGGTTCAAAACACTTTACTATAACTTACTATAGTATTTTTTTGCACATGTGGTGTTAGCATAGGAATGAAAACAGACAAAAGATGCTTTAAATTTCAAAGCCAATGTTTTTGTTTTCGGTCGATGTTTGACAGCCATTTTATATTAAGTACCTTAAAATCCTTACTACTGCTACACTACAAATATATATTTTTTAGTATTATCATTTTTAAGATAATGTGTGGTGATTTCAAACACTTGCCTGAAAAAATCATGTTAGTGCAAGACTTCTGGTGCCTTAATGATTTTAATTAATACGCAGCAGTTTAACAAAAGACGTACCTGTGTTTTTGTACCGCGTTTTCCATTCAGTTTAACCCTCACGTTTTCATTTGGTCTCCAAAAGGTCCTGAGCCTAATTTAATCTAAACCCTGCAGAAACCAAGTAAGAGCAGAGTGGATATTTAAATCCAAACCATGCCTGTGCTCAAATAAACTTTAATAAAACTACTACAGCAGAGATTTAGATGTGAATTGTGTAGGGACAGATTTCGCGGGAAACTGACAAACTACCGTCCGCCATTTTCCCTACCGTCTTGTCGCAACCAACAACGAAAGCTGAGCAAAAAACATATACAAGTGAAAACCTCAGGAAAATGACCGGTTGTAGAAACATAAATAACCTTAATGTCCTGTGTACAGCGCCGTGTCCATTCAGAGCCGAGACGCGTCCATAGCCGGTGTTATTGTTAACCACTAGAGGGCGCACACCACATGAGAAAAACTGGTAAATACTTTAACCACACTATAGGACTTGAATTGATCTATTGTAGTAATTCTGCAGTATATAACAACTGTAGTAATAATTAAATGACCCAAAAATAGTTTACAACTGTAGGGAATTATACTGCACAACAGCAGTTTACTATAGTAGAAACTAAAGTATATTACAGTATTTATTTTATTTATTAGGAGTTGTAAATACTAGTATAGTATTTACAACTCCTAATAAATAAAATAAATCCCTCTGGCAGTGAGAACGTCCTGCAAGCATAAAGAGAATATCTATGGAGTATTTTAATATATATATAAAAGATAATTTATAATGAGCTTAAATTATATATATTTTTTCATTAGTGGCCTTATTCTGTGTGCGGTATTTATGACCCAGATGTGTAGCCAATAAACATTAAAATGTGCTTTTAGAAACGTAAAATATTAATATTTTATGTTGGCTATGTTTAGGATATGGGATAGAATAGCATACAGTGTAAAAAAAACAAACATTTTGTCCCCTAAACCGAGTTAGCCGAAATGGGCCAGGTATAAGATTTATTTAATTTTCTCAGAGTGATATGCAGAGCAGGATTTCGCTGCATTGCGAATTATATTTTTTCACACTATAGGCTAGCCTGCCGTGCAACAAATAATACATTTGCTTTTGAACTAGATATCCAGTCAAAGCACAACGCATCCCAGCACTATGGCTATATAATTAGCTTTATATTATAATTATTAGACATTCGTGGATATAATGTGCTCTTTTAAACAAGCAGCTCTTTTTTTCTTTATGCAGGCTGTTCGCTCAGCATATGTGTAAAGGAGAAATGAGGAGAGAATGAACATGCAAACTTTGCGTGCGGAAATGCACATTTATTTAACTTCATAACCGCCACTAATAGCAAAAGGGAACCTATTTCAGAGTGCACAAGAGTGTTTTAAATGTAGTGGCAGTTGGTCAAATATTTGTAACCTAGCCTATAATAAACAATAATTGTTGATAAAGCAAGTACGACTGCGATCAGTGGACGCGCTCCATCGGCTCGATAACCTTAATATTATTTTGTGCTGTGCCGCGATTTACATATCTTGTGGGCTTGATGGTCAAACAAACCATGATGGTCAAACAAATCAAAACGTTGTTTTCACCCCAATGCAATTTAATAGGGCAATATAAAGGCTAAAGAACTTAATTCTTTATTCACTCACTTTCTTTTCAGCTTAGTCCCTTTATTAATCCGGGGTCGCCACAGCGGAACGAACCGCCAACTTATCCAGCATTTGTTTTACGCAGCGGATGCCCTTCCAGCCACAACCCATCTCTGGGAAACACATCCATACATTCTCATTCACACTCATACACTACGGACAATTTAGCTCACCCAATTCACCTGTACCGCATGTCTTTGGACTGTGGGGGAAACCGGAGCACCCGGAGGAAACCCACGCAACCACGGGGAGAACATGCAAACTCCACACAGAAATGCCAACTGGCCCAGCCGGGGATCGAACCAGCGACCTTCTTGCTGTGAGGCGAACGTGCTAACCACTCGGCCACCGTGGCGCCCAACTTAATTCTTATATTTTCTTAATTTTTGCAGCCTAGGGCTATACTTCTCACCATGGATTGTATCTTTTCTATACTGTAAAATCATATTGCTGAGAAAACTAAAGCAAACCAACAAAATTATAACTTAATTGAACACAACCTTTCAATAAGGCACTGTACAATACACTTAAAGTGTGATCCTCTTGTGGAAAGGCAAACTGAAAATCTATGGTTAAGGCGCCACTCAGCGGCCAAAAGCTGTTGGCGCACTTTTTACCGCTGCCGCGGCGGTACGTGCTGCGGTAAAAAGCACGTTTTGAACTAGAGACATCTGTAATATATACAGTATAATCCACTTTACTATAGTATAGTTCAAAAACAATCATATTTATGAGTTAGATTGCTGTTGCTAAACGTGATTTCATTTCTTTTTATCCCCTTAATAATACCGCTGTGTTTCTCTTCCAGAGGATCCCATTATCTGAAATGACTCGAGCTGAGATTAACAAACTGTTGGCCGAGCTGGGCTTTTATAAAAAAGAGCATCCTGAAGACCAAGTGCCCGAGGAGTATCGCTTTTCTCCAGCAAAAGACAGTCCCTTTGAGGGCCAGCAGTCCAGCACGGCGGCCCCTGAGACGACGGAGCCTTCAGATTCCCAACACACCGACCTGTAGAGGCACCAACATCTCAGACCTGCCGGATTTACAGAGAGCGTGAGAAAATAAAACCCGAGCCAGATCTCAAAAATAGCCTGATCGGCTGTCAACACGGGGCATTGTGATCGGATGTGATTGGCGTTTCGAGTGCAGAGAGGAGCTGATGTCTGTGGCAGTGGTTTTCTCTCACTGTACTGTATATAAGTGTATTTTTTTGCCCAGCGGGACGTTAATGATGTCCACAGCTGTAAAAGCCTGAGAGCGGCTGCGGACTGATGATCTGCGTCCTCACGGGCAGAAATCAGGCCTTAAACGGACTGTGGGAGTTAGACAATAAACGCTTCAAGAATATCACAGCCAATGAGTGTTCTTTATTATACATCTGAAATGATGCGAAGCACCTATTATGCAAAATCACTTTTACAGGGAGTGCAAAATTATTAGGTAAGTTGTATTTTTGAGGATTCATTTTATTATTGAACAACAACCATGTTCTCAATGAACCCAAAACACTCAATATCAAAGCTGAATATTTGTGGAAGTAGTTTTTAGTTAGTTTTTAGTTTGAGCTATTTTAGGAGGATATCTGTGTGTGCAGGTGACTATTACGGTGCAGAATTATTAGGCAACTTAACAAAAAACAAATATATACCCATTTCAATGATTTATTTTCACCAGTGAAACCAATATAACATCTCAACATTCACAAATATACATTTCTCACATTCAAAAACAAAACAAAAACAAATCAGTGACAATATAACCACCTTTCTGTGCAAGGACACTCAAAAGCCTGCCATCCATGGATTCTGTCAGTGTTTTGATCTGTTCACCATCAACATTGCGTGCAGCAGCAACCACAGCCTCCCAGACACTGTTCAGAGAGGTGTACTGTTTTCCCTCCTTGTAAATCTCACATTTGATGATGGACCACAGGTTCTCTATGGGGTTCAGATCAGGTGAACAAGGAGGCCATGTCATTAGTTTTTCTTCTTTTAGACCCTTTCTTGCCAGCCACGCTGTGGAGTACTTGGACGCTATGATGGAGCATTGTCCTGCATGAAGATCATGTTTTTCTTGAAGGATGCAGACTTCTTCCTGTACCACTGCTTGAAGAAGGTGTCTTTCAGAATCTGGCAGCCCGAAAAGGCCCCACAAGCTCATCTTTGATGATACCAGCCCAAACCAGTACTCCACCTCCTTCTTGCTGGTGCCTGAGTCAGATGGAGCTCTCTGCCCTTTACCGATCCAGCCACGGGCCCATCCATCTGGCCCATCAAGACTCAATCTCATTTCATCAGTCCATAAAACCTTAGAAAAATCAGTCTTGAGATATTTCTTGGCCCATTCTTGACGTTTCAGCTTGTGTGTCTTGTTCAGTGGTGGTCGTTTTTCAGCCTTTCTTACCTTGACCGTGTCTCTGAGTATTGCACACCTTGTGCTTTTGGGCACTCCAGTGATGTTGCAGCTCTAAAATATGGCAAAACTGGTGGCGAGTGGCATCTTGGCAGCTGCACGCTTGACTTTTCTCAGTTCATGGGCAGTTATTTTGGTTTTTCCACACGCTTCTTGCGACCCTGTTGACTATTTTGAATGAAACGCTTGATTGTTGGATGATCACGCTTCAGAAGCTTGGCAGTTTTAAGAGTGCTGCATCCCTCTGGAGGATATCTCACTATTGTCAAGTCCTTCTTTTGACCCATTTTGCCAAAGGAAAGGAAGTTGCCTAATAATTCTGCACACCTGATATAGGGTGTTGATGTCATTACACCACACCCCTCCTCATTGCAGAGATGCACACCACCTAATATGCTTCATTGGTAGTAGCTTTCCAGCCTATACAGCTTGGAGTAAGACAACACGCTTAAAGAGGATGATGTGGTCAAAATACTCATTTGCCTAATAATTCTGCACTCCCT
Organism: Danio albolineatus; assembly: GCA_903798035.1. Classification (NCBI taxonomy): domain Eukaryota; kingdom Metazoa; phylum Chordata; class Actinopteri; order Cypriniformes; family Danionidae; genus Danio; species Danio albolineatus. The sequence continues at coordinate 4,830,935 of CAIGQQ010033701.1, forward strand.
GTATAAGGGGTTTAAACACAGTTAACAGTGTGTGAATATAACCGGCTTCTAATGTTAAAAAGTTATTCATTTAATTTTTTTAATGATCACGCAGTCCCCTGAAACACTATGATCGTCATTCTCCCTTTGTACATGTCATCAGCGGAGGAAAGCCCCGCCCACTAGTGACCATCTCACCTTCATTAGCATAGGATGGCAGTCTTGTTTTTTTAAATCTGCTACTATGCTGACGTACAGCGTTTGTAGCTCCGCCCCTCTTTTGTAAAGAGCACAATCTTATTTGCATTTAAAGCGACAGCCACCAAAGCGGCACAATTTGAATCAAAGCCTTACAGGGGTCAGTTTCAAAGATATTTTAAACCAGTTGTGTGGTGTTTTGAGCTGAAACTTCACCGTCTTTCAGATGAGACATTAAACCGAGGTCCTGACTCTCTGTGGTCATTAAAAAAATCCCATGGTACTTCTCATAAAGAGTAAGTGTGTAACCCTGGTGTCCTGGCTAAATTTCCACTATTGGCCCTTAACCATCCTGGCCTCTTAATCATCTCTATCCACTGAATTGGCTCCATCAATAGCTGGTGTGTGGTGAAGCACTGGTGCTGTTGTCCTGTGTTGTCCTCCCTGTGTTGTCCTCCCAGTCCAAACATATGCACTATAGGGGAATTGGGTAAACTAAATTTGCTGTAGTGTATGAGTGTGTGTGTGAGAATGTGAGAGTGCATAGGTGTTTAAACATATATGTAAAACCTATGCTGGAACAGTTGGTGGTTCATTCCGCTGTGGAAAAAAGTCGAAGAAAAATGAATGGATAAATTAGTGACGAGCGTTTGTGATCCTTCTTCATTTCGATTAATCCGCAGGTTTGAGAAGCGATTAATCGATAAATCGGGGGGTGGAGCTTAAGCAAGAGGCGGGGCGTGTGTGCGTCAAAGCGACAATTAACATCAAATTAAAAAAATATATTTTAATTAAATTGGCCATAGTATGTGTGTGTGTGTGTGTGTGTGTGTGAATGCAAGAGTGTATGGATGTTTAAACATATACGTAAAACATGCTGGAATAGTTGGCAGTTCATTCCGCTGTGGAAAAGTCGAAGGAAAATGAATGAATGTTTTACGCAGCGGATGCCCTTCCAGCTGCAACCCATCACGGGGAAACACCCTTACACTCTTGCATTCATCCACATACACTACGAACAATTTAGCTTATCCAATTCACCTGTAGCGCATTTGTTTGGACTGTGGGGGAAACTGGAGCACCCGGAGGAAACCCACGCGAACACGGGGAGAACATGCAAACATGCCAACTGACCCAGCTGAGGCTTGAACCAGCGACCTTCTTGCTGTGAGGCGATTGTGCTCCCCACTGCGCCACCGTGACGCTCTTGAAATCAATATAAACAGTTAATTTTTATAATTATAATATAATAATTACAACTAATTTTCGGTTTGGGTATTCAGTGCATCCAGAACATTCAATGATTTCTCGATCATTACATGTCAAGTAATGCCGCGTGCATGAATATGAACCATGTGTTCAGCAAGTGTGATAAACGACAACACAGTTTGGTATGGTTTATGGTTTTAATGCTTGCTATATGAAACCATCGTGTAGGTAAATACTCAGTGAACAACAGTGTGTACAAACGACGTTTCTCTTCACGTTTGTGAACGAACGCTAATTAGCCCGACTAGTGCAACCCTCGAGTACCAAGCTAAGTCTGTGGTGTAGTTGCACTGTTCGGCATTAAATTATGTGCAGTCATTAAAGACATCTACCTTTAGAACCAAATATATAAACATCACTGACCTTTCAAGATGAATCTCCTGCTAAAACATCATTATTAGATTTTTAAACCAGCAACTAGGGTAAACTCATATATATATACAGTGTTTACACGGTGTAATACAGATGTACAAAAACACACCTTACTGTACGTCTTAGGGACAAACTTCACCATTTAAAATGAAGTTCAGGAATACGAATGTGATAAAAATCCATCAATAAGTATTGACAGTCCCAAACGTGCATCTATACATGCATAATAAAGCTGTATGTGTACTTACTGTGACCATCCCTTTAAGATGAGCCTCACTAACAGGAACACATACGTAAAGCGAACCTAAACAGTGTAAAAACCAAACGCTCGGCTAGAAACGCCAACAGTGGCGTGAAAAACACATTTCCATGAGCCGAAGCCATGAGAAGCGGTGAGATTAATACTCTTGCAACGTTTTTAAATAAACACACGATGAAACGATCACCTTCATTTAGAAAACAAACGAGCTAAAACTTCAAGTAAACGTGTGAAAGCATGCAGGTCTGAGCTCCGCTGGCGGCCACGGTACCGCAGGTCAGGTTTAAAAGCGTTTAAAACCGCAGATCAACATTAAATCGTGTTTCGTTTTAGACATCACATCAAGTAGCAGGCGATGATACAAGGCTGGGGAGTGGACTAAACATCACGTACATCTTTTTTTTTAATGAAATATGTAATGGTTAGTTCCTTCATAAATGAAAAGTCTGCTATTAATTACACACTCTTATGTCATTTCTGTCCTAATTTACGTAGATTAAGATATTTAATACCACAGGTCTCAAACTGGATTCCTGGAGAGCCGCAGCTCTGCAGTTTTGCTCCAAGCCTAAGCAAAACACTGCTGACGCAAACAATCGAGGTGTTCAAAGAGTCTGAACACCTTAATTATCTGGATCAGCTGTGTTTTATTAGGCTCAGAGAAAAACTGCAGAGCTGCGGCTCTCCAGGAATCCAGTTTGAGACCTGTGGTATTTTAGATGAAATCAGAGAGCTCTCTCGTCCTCTTTAGACAGCAAGGGTGCCGAGATGTTTATAAAAGGAACCAAAAAACAGTCAGAAAATTCCTCGGGTATTCAGTAGCTCAACTGTAATAATACCAAGCTCCACTAGCATTTTTTACATTTGTTTTGGTGCACAAAAGTGTTCTCGGAGCTTCATATGATGACAAGCACTGCGGTCACATGGAGCGTTTTGACTACTGAAAAATTGTTTTGATTTTTAAAATGCATCACTATTTGTCCTTAGATCAGGGGTGGGCAAACTTGGTCCTGGAAGGCCGGTGTCCTGCATAGTTTAGCTTCAACTCTAATCAATCACACCTTAACATGCTAATCAGTGTCTTCAAGATCACTAGAATTCTATAAGCAGGTGTGTTTGATTAGAATCGATCGATTCCAAGCTTTGTTTTAAACCGCAGACGGTGGTCAAGGCTAGTGTTTAACAGCAGACGGCGCTCTGCAGTTGAACTGCAGATGGTGCTCTATGGTAGTGTTTAACTGCAGATAGTGATCTAAGCTAGTGTTTAACAACAGACGGCGCTCTAGAATAGTTTTTAACAGCAGACGACTCTCTAGGCTTGTTGTTTACTGCAGAGGGCGCTCTAGGCTAGTTTTTTTTTTTACAGCAGATAGCGCTCTAGGCTAGTGTTTAACAGCAGA
>CAIGQQ010033701.1:4834421-4847731 GCA_903798035.1 Danio albolineatus
AGATAGCGCTCTAGGCTAGTGTTTAACAGCAGACGATTCTCTAGGCTAGTTGTTTACTGCAGAGGGCGCTCTAGGCTAGTTTTTTTTTTTACACCAGATGGCGCAATAGGCTAGTATTTAACTGTAGACGCCGCTCTAAGCTAGTTTAACAGCAGACTGCGCTCTAGGGTAGTTTTTTAGCGCAGAGGGCACTCTAGGGTAGTGTTTAACAGCAGACGGCGCTCTATGCTAGTTTTTTTAACAGTAGATGGTACTGTAGGCTTGTGTTTAACTGCAGATTGCACTCTAGGCTAGTGTTCAATAGCAGACGGCTCTCTAGACTAGTGTTTAATAGCAGACGGCGCTCTAGACTAGTGTTTAATAGCAGACGGCGCTATAGGCTTGTGTTTAACTGCAGATTGCACTCTAGACCAGTGTTTAATAGCAGACGACTCTCTAGGCTAGTGTTTAATAGCAGACTGTGCTCTAGGTTAGTTTTTGACAGCAGGCGGCACTCTAGACTAGTTTTAGACTAGCCATCTGCTTTTAAAAACTAGCCTAGAGTGCCGTCTGCAATTAAACACTTCCCTAGAGCGCCATCTGCTGTTAAAAACCAGAGCGACATCTGCTGTTAGAAACTAGCCTAGAGCGCCATCTGCTGTTAAAAACTAGCCTAGAGCGCTATCTGCTGTTAAACCCTAGCCTAGAGCGCCATCTGCTGTTAAAAACTAGCCTAGAATGCTGTCTGCTGTTAAACACTAGCCTAGACCGCCATTTACTGTTGAAAATTAGCCTCAAGTCCCATCTGATGTTAAAAACTAACTTAGAGAGCTGTCTGCTGTTAAAAGCTAGCCTAGAGCACCCACTGCTGTAACAACTAGCCTAGAGCGCCATCTGCTGTTAAACACTAGCCTAGAGCACCGCCTGCTGTTAAACAATAGCCTAGAGCGCCATCTGCTGTTAAACACTAGCCTAGAGCACTGCCTGCTGTTAAACATTAGCCTAGAGCGCCATCTGCTGTTAAACACTAGCCTAGAGCACAAACTATAGTTAAATTCAAAGCTCAAAATTAATTTAAACGTCACCACAGCTCTACGTTTCTAGACTAGATTGTTTTAGGAGGTTGAGAGAGCTCTCAGACTTCATCTTAGTGTTCTGAAGATGAACAAAGATCTCATGGGATTGAAACAACATTAGCTAATAATTAATAACAGAATTCTTTGGTGAACTGGTCCTTTAAATCAACCTTCTGTTTAGAGGTAATCTACTCCTACTACAGTGTAAAAGCCCTTTTGGTTGATTGAAACGTGGAGTAAGTGTCTGTGAAGTGAAGAGTTCGTCAGAAGCATCGTCAGAAGTCGGAGGTTTGCTGCGCTCGAGCTCTCATCATCTCACAGCGGCGCAGATGGTTGACCAGCGACTGCACGTACGTGAACACACACTTAGAGTCTGGTTTCTTACCCATGATCATCATGTCCTCCACCTCCAGCAGGGGCATGCAGTTGGCGTAAGCCCTAATGGAAACACACAGACACACGCAGATCAATCACATCATCTGGAAGTGTTTTCTGTTTATGTTACGCTGCTCTGTGCAGTTCATACGGGTCACCAACAGGGTGCAGCACTGACTGAGTTTTACAGCTCACGGGAGAGTTATGTGAAAAATTTAAGCTGAGTATTTAAAATATAGTCAAAGTAGGGATGCTCATATCGGTTTATTTTACCAACAGACAACCGCAGCTTAAAGGGCCACGAAACCCCCCAGTGTCAGCGTGGTGTTTTCACACCTCTAGTTTGGAAAAGCTCAGTAAAGTGGGTGTGTGCAGCTTGGTTTAGGTAAGAGCATCGGGGAAGGGGAAAGAGGGAAGGTTTTGCATTAAATGGGAGTTTCCATTTGTGCACGCGCTCATTTTCACACAGAGGCTCAACAAACACAGACGCAGGGGGAGAAAGACAGTGACTGTGTTTACATGGACATCAGTAATCGAATTATTTGCCAAATTATTAATTTGTTGACTTTAACGGCACTTTCTCTTTATTTTCGGATTCGCGTAATGGGCAGGGCTTCTGTCTATGGATTGGTGACTGTAGCTTTATTGCTAAATGGCTAACAGGGGTTTTATAAAGGGAATAACTGTGTTTATGTGCTTTTTTAAGGCTGAAAAAACGTGTCGATTCGTTTGGAGCTGTGTCTGAGTCCACTAGATTATTTCAGAGGTGCACCAGCTCTGTGAGCTCATAAACTCCTCCAGAAACTGAACCTGGATGATGGAAGCTTTCAGCGGTGCTTCTGATTGAGCCGAGCAGAGTTTCCCCCGAGACACCAACAACAGGCGCTACGTCATAATCACACTCCCACAAGAGCAAGCTCCTGATTGGTTAACGCGGCGCGAACGTCTGCTGAAGCTCAGATTTTCAAACTGAAGCGATTCTCGCGAATTGCGCGTTAAGCGCGTCAAACATGCTACGCCATTTCTCTCCCAGATCTCATCGGCGTGACGCTGCTTCAAAAATTCTTTTCAAACCGGAAGAACGAATTTGCTCGAAAAAACGCAAAAACAACCAATTTTCACTTTTTAGTCAAATATATGTGTCCTCATAATGTTTATAGCAGCGCGGGACACATATATGACTGTCAACAGCTCAAAAAATGTGTTTTGGTGTTTCGTGGCCCTTTAATATCACCGAATATTAACCGTTAAAAGAGAAATATTAAAATCTAAAAAACAAAAACGAATGTTTCTATTTTGTGACACATTAAATATTTTTAAATACAGATTTATTTTAACATGCGAACAGCATACGGAGCATAACAGCATCTTCACGCACCTGCAGTCTTTCCGACAGCATAGAAAGAATGAATAAACTAAATAAAAACAATAAAATAACAGGCCTGCCCTAGAAATTTTTCATTTAAATGACAAATTTAGATTACAAAACGAAAACACTTACTGATTCCTTTTTAAGAAACAGCATAGGCTGTTTTTTCATAGCTGCGTCCCAAATAGCACACTATACACTTATGCACTTTCACACTCAACAATATAGTATATGTATGTAGTGTTGTCCCAAATGGAACACTAATGGTGTTTATACTAAGCGGAAGTTCAAACCGTTTCCCTGATGACGTTTGACGGTCGCCAAATCAGTGAAATAAATGACCAAAATACCAAATAATACCTGCCTGAGTATAACCGCATTCACCATCGGGAGGCGCTATAATCACTCTTGTAGGAGAATACCACTTTCACAGTCCAAAATAAATAAAGTTATCCAACATATGCGCCCGATAGCTCCGCCTCTTCCGTTACATGCACAAAGCAGCGGTAGTTGAGTGCGGGAAGAGCCCAACTTCATTTTACTGGTTAAATGAGTGCATCATCTGTGTAATTATGTATTATTTATACTTATTATTTTTAGAGTATTCAGTGTGAACGCACTACTTACACTATTTATACTACAAAATGGCGTAGAAAAGTGCACAAGTATGCGATTTGGGACACACCTCATGTTTTTTTCTTCCGTCAAATCAGGCTGATAAATCGATCGCTCCACTGAAAATATGCATTTATTTATTCTTTGTTGTTATTATTTCTATGTCACAAAACCCCTTTTAACATTTTAAGTCATTAGTTTAAAGATTATTTCTTAATTACCTATAATTAGTTTACCCAATTCACCTATAGCACATCTTTGGACTTGTGGGGGAAACCGGAGCACCCGGAGGAAATCTACTCCAACACGGGGAGAACATGCAAACTCCGCACAGAAATGCCAACTGACCCAGCCGAGGCTCGAACCAGCGACCGTCTTGCTGTGAGGTGAAAGTGCTACCCACTACGCCACCGCGGCGCCAGTATATAGTAGTTTATAACTAATTTCCTTCGTTTTTGCCATGCTAACAGTACATAATACTTCACTAGTTATTTTACGAGATACTAATATTCAACTTAAAGTGCTATTTAAAGGCTTAACTTGGTTAAGTAGACAGTAGTTCGTTCTGTAGCCAATCGAGAAACAATATTTCATAAGGGGGTTAATAATATTGACCTAAGCTTGATTTTACAGGAGGGCTTTAACAGTATTTTAATAATCAAAAGCACAAATAGAGTTTGATATTCAATAAGTTGTCTTTAAAATAATTATATATTTTTTCTCATTGTACTTGAACCCATTTATAACTATTTTATACGTCACCTTTGATAAATAAAACGGGATGTGTGGAAAATCTAACAACAAAAGGGCAATATATATTCAAATTCTAAAATGCAGACAGCAGACATGCATACAAACATGTGAAATATTCTCATAATATGATACACAGAAATACAGAGCTACTTCTATATATTAAGACCTTTGTTATGATGGGGAGTGTGTGTATATAAATATATATATATATAAAGTTAAAACTAAGTTGTATTTATAATACATATTTGTTGTAGTTTAAATGGGTCTAGACAAAAAATCTAAACCAAATTTATGGATCAGTAGCCTAGCACTAAATTATATTAAATATAACATTTTATATATACATGATGGAATTATTATTTGTGAAGCAGTGCTGTTTTAGTATCGATTTAAATATAATCTTTTAGGCATCACGGTGGCACAGTGAGTAGCACGATTGCCTCACAGCAAGAAGGTCACTGGTTAGTTTGCATGTTCTCCCCGTGTTCGTGTGGGTTTCCTCCGGGTGCTACGGTTTCCCCCACAAGTCTGGAGAGGTATAGGGGAATTGGGTAAGCTAAATTGTCTGTAGTGGATGTGTGTGTATGAGTGTGTATGGATGTTTCCCAGTGATAGGTTGCAGCTGGAAGGGCATCCGCTGCGTAAAACATATGCTGGAATAGTTGGTGGTTCATTCCACTGTGGTGACCCCAGATTAATAAAGGGACTAAACCGAAAAGAAAATGAATGAATGAATATAATCTTTCATTTTATATATTTATATAATCTAGATAATCTTGTATTTTTTAATAAAATGTAAATGTAATTAATTATGTGTGTAACTAAATGCAATTAAATGTCATTTAAATGAAACATTTTGGGCTTTTTAATGAATTTTAGTCATTTTTATGTCAATTTTAACGACTGTCAAATTTATATGATCATTTTATTCATTTATTTATTTAAAAATAAATCAAAATAAATGTTGCCTTGGAACTTTTTATATTATATATATGTATATATTATATTTGATTTCAGGCAGTTTATTTCATATTAATCCATAGAAAATGTTTTCTCTTTTGGCTTTGATTTATCAGTAACAAGCCTAAAAACCTTTCTCATTACTCGGTTGCAGATGAAAGGGCATCCGCTGCTTAAAACATATGCCAGAATAGTTGGCGGTTCATTCCACTGTGGCGACTCCTAATAAATAGGAAAAATGAAGGAACCCTAAAAACCCTGATGTGAAGCTTGACACGATCACTCTCCTTTGCTTAGAAATGTCTGTCTTTGTGCCCAACAGCACGTCAGAATCAGTCAACAGAGATTAATTCAGTACGCTGAATAATTGACCCTTCTCTCTTTCTTTACATCAGAGCTCTTGTAAAGGCAACAGAGCGGCGTGTGTTGCTGCGAGCGCAAACATTAGTGCTGTGCCAAGAACAGCGCAGTCCTGTGAGCTTCTGCTTTGTGTTCAAAACTCAGGCTTTGATCGTCTTCAGTTCACATCTCTACGAGCAGCACCATGTTTGGGCATCGCCCTTCAGTCCTCGGAGCTGCAGACGCACAATATTGTGTTATGCTAATCTGCAGGAACTAACAAACAGAAGTGATCGACAGCAACGCTTCTCAGGTCAGACTCAAAAACCAGACCTTCTAGGCTTAAAGAGAAGGTCATGGGGTATTTTAAAGTGGCCTGATTTTATATTAGAGTCTCCTACAACACATTTAAACCCATATAATATCTAAAACACCTGTAATTTAGCCAAATACGTCATTTGCATTAGCATCATTTTGCAGGGATTTCAATATGGTTGGTTTGAATCAATTCAAGACTTGAGCGCTGTAAACCCCGCCCCTCTATAAGCAAACTCTGCTCTGATTGGTCATCTTGATTAGTCCTGTACCTATTGCCAAACAGGCTTGTAAGAATAATTACTGTGAAAAGGGTTAAACAATGATGATGATGATGATGAAAATAATAATAATAATAATAATAATAATAATAATAGAGGTGACATGGTGGCGTAGTGAGTAGCACATTCGCTTCACAGCAAGAAAGTCGCTGGTTCGAGCCTCGGCTGGGTCAGTTGGCATTTCTGTGTGGAGTTTGCATGTTCTCTGTGTGTTGGCGTGGGTTTCCCCCGGTTGCTCCGGTTTCCCCCACACGTCCAAACACATGCGCTATTGGGGAATTGGGTAAGCCAAATTGTCTGTAGTGTATGCACGCGAATGGGAGTGTATGGGTGTAAGGGCACCCATACTGGAAGGGCATTCGCTGTGTAAAGCAGATGCTGGATAAGTTGGCAGTTCATTCCGCTGTGGCGACCCCGGATTAATGGAGGGACTAAGCCGAAAAAGAAAATGAATGAATGAATAAGACCATCATCCGGGGATTTAAAGTGCACTTTTTTTTTTAAAAAAAACCCTAATAATTCAGTGTGAACATACACTATTATACACTACAACATGGAGCAGAATAGTGCATAAGTACGCGATTTGGGACGCACCTAATGTCTTTTTTACCTTTGGAAAACATTAAATACTCAATAATCAGCTTATTTTAGAAAATGTGGAACCCTGTGATATCTTTTGTCAAGACCTTACCTTCTTTGTAGGTCATTTTTAAAATTATTTTATTAATTAGCATTATTTTTTGTTTGTGGGGTTGATTTGGGTTGGGATAAGGGTAATGTTATGGTCATTTACATAGCTGTATTGCATTATTATTCTGTATGTGTAAAACCAGACAATTATACTATATAATGTTGAAGTCACAATTCTCCTGTGAATTCACATATTTTCCGAATGATGTTGAACAGATTCAGGAATTTTTCACAGTATTTCCTATAATATTTTTTCTTCTGGAGAAAGTCTTAGTTGTTTTATTTCAGCTAGAATAAAAGCTGTTCTTAATTTTTTTAAACCATTTTTAAGGGCCACGAAACACCAAAACACATGTGTTGAGCTGTTGACAGTCATATATGTGTCTTGCGCTGCTATAAACACTACGAGGACAAAGATATCTCACTAAAGAGTGAAAATTGGTTGTTTTTGCGTTATTTCGAGCAAATTCGTTCTTCCGGTTTGAAACGATTTTTTGCAGCTGCGTCACGCTGATGAGATCCATGCGTGGAGAGTGGACGTCTGTACCGACGAGTGCATCGTGACATCTCTGAGTGTGCGGCATTGATTCATGAGATAGCATTTGTTCAAGCCAATCAGCGCGCTCTATTGTGTATGCGGTGCAACTTCATTAATATGCACGAAAGCTTTGAAGACTGTGTGTACGCGTTGCAGTGTCCAGACGGCAGAGAGACGCCACGTTGTGCTTCCAAAACAAGTGGAAGAAGAAGAATTGTTTGGAGACACAGATCGCCAGTGTTGTGTTTATGTGCTGCAAGGAAGGTTTTGTTTACATTTCCGCTATGAGAGCGCAGCTGGACTCACGCACGCGCAGCAGAAATGCGTCTGTAAGAAACTTTATTTTTTCACCCGAGAGCTTTCCGCATCTGAAAAAGGTGAAATCGGGATTTGCCGCTCGTCTCCTCTTAAAACAGACGCCGCTCCAGTTTATGTGGATTGTTCTAGGCTACAGATTTGGTAAGCCATCAGTGCTCTTTGTTTGTTTATTCAGATGGCGAAGTTAGTTCGTAGTTTGTTAGTAGTTCGTAGAGTTCGTAACTCCTTCAGTGTTTAAAGACAGACCTTTGTCAAAATGATCAACTGTTACCGAGTTTACAGAACGTTAATATCCGTACAATATTAAAGACTAAAAGATCCGCTGTAAATTCTGCTCTCCGAGTGTAAACATGTAAACACTGCAGTCAAAAAATTACTTTCGTGTAGAATTTTCGCCGCATTTTGTGACAGGATAGTCTGCGGAGGGTTTTTTTATTTCTCCCTTACGCCGCGCGGTATCAAACACTCCATGCAGGAAATGTTCCTGGATTAAAGTATAAGTGCCAAACTGCCGTTAAAGTTGACAAATTAATAATTTGGCAAATAATTAGATGACTGATGTCAATGTAAACAGTCACTGTCTTTCTCCCCTGCGTCTGTGTGTGTGCGTCGCTTGTTTGAAAATGAGCGCGTGCCCAAATGGAAACTCCCATTATTATGCAAATCCTTCCTTCATTCCCTCCCCTGACACTCCCACCTAAACAGAGATGGCCACACCCACTTTCCTGAGCTTTTCCAGACTGTAGGTGTGAAAACACCCTGCTGAGTTTCGTGGCCCTTTCAGGTCAATATTATTAGCCCCCTAAGAAGTATCTTTCTTTGATTGTCTCCAGAACAAACCACTGTTATACAATGACTTGCCTTATTCCCCTAACTTTAACCTAATTACCCTAGTTAAGCCTTTAAATGTCACTTTAAGCTAAATACTAGTGTCTTGAAGAATATCTAGTCAAATATTATGTGCTGTCATCATGACAAAGATAAAAGAAATCAGTCATTGGAGATGAGTTATTAAAACTTTAGAAATGTGTTTAGTAATTATGTTTAGAAACGTGTTGAAAACAATCTTCCCTCCGTTAAACAGAAATTGGGGGTAAAAATATACAGGGGGGACTAATAATTCTGACTCCAAATAATAATCCATCTGCTAAATAATAATAAAAATAATAAACAGAAACACGTGTGAATGTTAGCCCTGTTGATCATGGTTAATGTTTTGTCCAGCTCCGCACTGAGGATCTGCATGTCTCCTCATGCAGGATCTGACTCTCACCGTTTTTGCCCTGAGTTTTGACTCTAGGAGGAGTTTTTGGTTTTGACCAGGCCCTTCTGCACCAGTCCCCTGTAGAACTCCTGGAGGTACGTGTACACGCACTTCCAGTCAGGCTCCCGCATCCGCACCATATCCTCCACATCCAGCAGCTGCGGACAGTCTGCCAGCCTCCTGCTCGCACGCGGACACATTGACAGCACACACACACACACACACACAGAACAGGCCGAGTGCAGTGAGGAGAGAGAGAAATCACACACACAAACAAAGACAACAAGACAACGTCAGAAAACTGTGGTGATGATGACAGCATGTGTTTTCATGCCTCACAATCACAACACACACACATGTGCAAAGACAAACAACAATGCATTCATTAAGTGATCTCATTCTGCAAAATGTGCCTGTGAAGAGGAAGAACACGGAGACAGTGGGAACGTTTACATGCACCTAAGTAATCCTTTTATAATCGGATTCAAAAACTTTCATATAAAACACCTTAACCCTTGTGTACTGTTCAAATTGACGACCCTTTCGTTATGTTGGGGGCTGTTTTTGCCCCATTGACTTCCATTATAATCACATTCTTTTGATTGCAAAGCCGTTACACCCTATTATCATGTATTGATTGTTGGTGATTTAACCTGTTGGAAAGAGGTACAATTTGTAATTGCATTAGTTTATCATCAGTTGGCAGTATTAACCCAATATATAGGCCTGTGCAAAAAGGTTTCTGGCTTTTCTATGGAGTAAAACAGCAGATTATAGTGTGTGTGTGTGTGTGTGTGCGTGTGTGTGTGTGTGTGTGTGTGTGTGTGTGTGTGTGTGTGTGTATGTGCATTAATACACTTACTATGTTTACTACAGTATATTCTGAGAGCTGAGCTGCTTATTTTGATTTTCTCAGACATATTAAGGTAAGCACACAAAGGTCTCACATGCACACACATACTATACTCTATCTAGGAGGCAGAAACTAACCATTTATTTGGATTACAACTAATGATCAGCAGCAAAAATGATAATCTGTACCTCAAGCAGCACTCAAGAATACAAAATAATATGATGTCATGGCTTTGCAATCAAAAGATGTGCTTATAATAAAAAGTCAATGGGGCAAAAACAGCCCCCAACATAATGAAAGGGTAGTCAATTTGCCCTTTAGAGTTTAATGTTGAGTTTTTGAAAATTTCCAAAGCATTTTTCCAAAATATGTGTCGAAATTGCAAAAAATAATTCCATTCACTGAAACACAGAGAAAGTTGTGGCCAAATTAAAACTCAAAATCAGCCCAGAGTGGATAAAAACATCCCCAATATGAAGTTCAAAATATGGAGTTCAATGGAGTAAAACAGCAGATTATAGTGTGTGTGCATAAATACACTTACTATGTTTACTACTGTATATTCTGAGAGCTGAGCTCCTTATTTTGATTTTTCCAGACATATTAAGATAAGCGCACAAAAGTCTCTCTCACATGCACACACACTATACTTCATATAGAAGGCAGAAACTAACCTATTTTTTAGACTGCAACTGATGATCAGCAGTAAAAATGACAAATTGTACCTCTTCCCAACAGGATAAACCACCAACAATCAATGTTGTATAATGAATATATCAATGAATACAAAATAATATGGTGTCATAGCTTTGCAATCAAAAAATGTGATTATAATGGAAGTCAATGGGGCAAAATCAGGCTCCAACATACTGAAAGGGTAGTCAATTTGAGTGTTTTGTGGGTTTTCGAAAATGTTCATAGCATTTTCCCAAAATATGTGTCAAAATAAGATTTGTCAGCAAAAATCATTCAATCCGCCTAAACACAGAGAAAGTTGTGGCCAAATTAAGACTTAAAATCACCCCAGGGTGGATGAAAACATCCACAACAGCACACAAGGAAAGTCACCAATCTTGGTCCTGGAAGGTCGTTGCTCCTGCAGAGTTTAGCTCCTACTTGCCTCATCACACCTGCCTAAAAGTTTCAAGTATACTTGAAGCTTGATTAGCTGGTTCAGGTGTGTTTGATTGGAGCTAAACTCTGCAGGACACTGGCCCTCCAGGAACAAGTTTGATGACCCTTGACATAAACGATCCAGTTAAACTTGAATCAAATGACATTTCGACTGGATGTTTTTATTTCTTCTGTAATCTGGTCCAAAAGCCAAAAAAACAAACAAAAAAAAGACCATGTAAACGGTTGAATCTGAGTACTTTCTTAATACTCCAAAGTCTCTTGTGCACATATGAAGTGCAACGTTGACATGCATTAGTCTGCACATATTTTAATAAACGCATGATAAAACATGTAAAACTGAAAAAACTGATGTAAAGAGAAAATGAAAAACATTAAATAGATGAAAACTGGTGCATGTAAACATAGGCATTGAGAGTAGCAATGCAGATCGTGACGGCTAAACATGTAAACCTTCATCTGCAGACAAACATGTTTTGTCTTGTAATGAAACAGACTGTAGAGAGTCTGAAGCTCAGTGACGGGTCATGCTGTGCACACTGCTCACATTAAAGGCACACATCTGATACTGCTGGAGCTCAACAGTTTTGCCTGCACTGGAAACAAAACGAGAGTTTTTGTCTCGCTTCTAGTCCAAATATCAACAAATGCATTTTATAGAAAGTAAAGTAATCTGCCAATGGGGTAAGAAAAGTAATCTGTTAATTTTGGCATATTATTTCTCAAAACGAGACAATGTGTTTTGCTCGTCTAGGAAATGCTTCTTGATTTAAGTAGTTTTAGATATTTGGACAAAAACTCCAAGCAAAACTAATGTAAAACTTCAAAAAACTAATTATGTTTTCACAAGAGGAAGAATAATTTAGTCTTAAGGCTCGTACACGCCGAGAGGCTTTTCGTTTGCGTTTATCGTCGTTTTATGAGACGTTTTTCTGCATTCAAACCCAAGCGGTTTTCACTGGCGTCAAGCAGAAGAGTATGCAAAATCACTCCTTGCCGTTAGATGGCGCTTAATGAAAACAGAAAAATATGAAACTCACCCTCGGTTCCTAATTCCTCCGCAATTCCTCTCCACAACATTTCCCTTTTGTCAACATTTTTGTAGTTGATGTCTCGTTTCTCATACAGCACTTTTCGTTCGGATACCACTGCAATTAGCAGATCCACGTTCATATCGCCTCTGGGCATCTTCTTCAATGTGCGCTCGCATTGACAGTTTTTCGCTTGAGCGCCTCCAAGGGGTGTTTACTGTAACTTCAGCAGCTCCGTACACGTGAATAAGAGTGCCAATCTGATTGGTGGAGAAGGTTTTTACACAGCGCGTCAAAACAAAAAAAACGAGCATGAGGCTTTTTTTTTTTAAATGGCGCTTTTGCACCTGCAGTTTTGCACGTTGATGTGCACGATCACATTGGTGCCCTTTATTTAATCATGAGGCGTTAAATGTCGACCGAAAACGCGAGCAAAAAACTTCTAGGTGTGCACGGGCCTTTAATATAAATAAAGCACAAGGGGGTGCTTCCGGCAGTGAATTGAGTGGACGTGCTTTCAATAGCTCTCTATCAATCTCAATATTTTTACATTAATATACCCTATAGCCTTTAAAAGTTACAAAAAAAAAATGCAAGCAAGACAAAAGGAAGCTGAAATGTTGCGTATCAAAGAAGAAAACATAGTCAATACATTCAAATTGCCGACACGTGCTAGCAACGCTAGCAACAAGGCTAACTTTACAAAAGCGACAAATGCAGACATTATAGTAGCAATTGCTAATCTAAACAGCTCCTTTGACCGAAAATGTGGTGTTCTCTCATCTACGTTATCTGAGGTGAAGGTAGTATCTCTGTCAGGGGGGCTGAAACAGAGGTGGAGGCTAAAATTCACGTGTGACTAAAGGCTGATTTCTACTTCTGCGTCAAGCGCACGTGTATGGTCAGCCTTCGTGCGGTCACATAGCCCTCGCCATGTTTGATGCCGACTAGGCATGGGCCGGTATAAGATTCTTACGGTATGATAACCTTGGATAAAAATATCACGGCTTCACAGTATGACGGTATTGTGTTCACTGCTCTAAAATATATTCTTTTTAAGTGTCTGGCTAAAAAACAAAACCTTTTTCCCCTTTGAACACATTACATTTTATTTTGGGAAACATTTAAAATATTTTGGGGCTGTAAACATGTCAGGCTAAATAATTGTTTTTAAAAACACAGATTTCTTTACGATTTACACCTAAAAAAAAATTCTAAATAAAAAAATCTTAGACATACCTTAGGAACGGTATTGCAGAAAATTTTGGCGGTATGAATACCTTGACTTTTCCATACCGCGGTATACCTTGAAAACTGTTATTGTCCCATGCCTAATGCCGACACATCCCAAGCTTGTGATTGGTTGGCTTGGTAGCTGTATTGAGTGTGTGTGTGTGTGTGTGTGTGTGTGTGTGTGGGG
>CAIGQQ010033701.1:4847831-4869982 GCA_903798035.1 Danio albolineatus
GGGGTATATATGTACATACATCTTTTAAGAGGTGCTTGTCAGTATCGGCATCAGCCAAAGCGAGGGCTATGTGACCGCACGAAGGCTGCGATGGACAATATGCGTTTGCGTGATGCAGAAGTATAAACCAGACTTTAGAATCAAGATCTCAACGGCAAAACATCAGATTTTTTAAAAAAGGAAGGTGTTGAGAAGAGTAAGCCTACAGAATTTGTGACCAAACTTCTGGAGCAGATACTAATGGCCCGTTTCCACTGAGTGGTACGGTACGGTACGGTTTGGTACGCTTTTAAGGCCGTTTCCACTGTCTAAAAGCGTACCGAACCGAACCGTACCGTACCCCTTTTTGGTCACCCTTTCGAAAGGGTACCAAACCCAGAAAGCGAGCCGTAAGGCGGAGCTACACGCACAGCTGAACGCCATTGGCTTACAGAGATACGTCATTTGCTCACGCAACAAGCAGAATGAAAACAAAAGACCCGCCATGTTTAATACACAGCTGAGAGACAATGCTCTGAAATAATATCAGCATATAATAACGAGCCATGGTCGACCCGAGCTTAAACAAACATTGTCGTCATCTTGAACGGCCACAGAGCTGAGAGAAGAGCAGATTGTTATGGGTTACGAGCTCATAAGCGCGAGGGCGAGTGCTTTCGCTTTGTCGCTTGCGATCGCGTGCGCGTCAATATTTAAAGTAACAAAGATCTTAACCTGGATTATTATAAACTGGGAATGACGGAGTTACTCTCTAACGAGAGAATAATGACGGAGCTGCTACATGTACTGGTGAAGATAAAAGACACAGATGAGAGGTTTGCACAGACGGGGCTCTATTTCGTATTGTTTTTGAACCTAAATGAGGCATAAATGTCTGCTGTGTGTAGTTTTTCTGTAATTTGGTAACATCGGAGACTGTGTGGGGCTGTATGTGTTCATATATGCTGCATTTATTTATTTATTTGATATAATCGCGGACCGTAGGCTATTTCGCATCAATGATCTGCAGTTATAATCAGATCATGTTCAGTCAGTAATGACATTTTTACAGCAGTGTTTATGTGTATAATAAAGCATCTGTTTTGTGAGAAGTGCTTCTCGTATGATTTTTGAACGACCCATAAAGCTTTACTGTAGACATTTCCTCGAGCGAAAATGACGTCGACAAACTTTCTGTCGTACACCACGTCCATCAAAAGAGTACCCTTTTGCAGTGGAAACGCAAGCCTGATAAAGGTGACCCGTACCGACCCGTACCGTACCGTACTGTACCACTCAGTGGAAACGGGCCATATGAGAAGGGAACTTCGAAAGGCCTGTGCAAATCAAAAGCCCACCAATAGGAACGCAGTGGAGCAGAACTAACAAGCAGCAGCACTGCGAGACTGAATTCACCTTTAGGCCAGACCGCTCTATAGACCTGCGATCAGAAGCAATTACAGATGGTGCCTTTAATGAACTGACAGCCGTGGTGCTGAGATAAACCAGTGCTCAGTCAGGTGAAGAAGGAATGAAATGAGAAGGAGTCTACTGGAATCATCTGGACACAGACCAGCCGGGTCAAAGCTAATGACAGGGGTTTTTCTCAGGTAAACACACACTACTGACGCTCTCCTCCATCAGCAGACACTATATCTGAAGGAACCTGCTGCATGCTTCTCATTTAGAAAGGAGCTCAAATGCATGAATGTTACTGGGAAACAGAAAGGAGTATGTAAATAATGGTTTAGAAAGCTAGTACTCAAGGTTGTTATATTTACGGTTACACTTTACAATAAGGTTGTATTAGTTCATGTTCGTTATTATCATGAATAATCACCCACAGTGCCAAGAGTCAGAGTGTAGTTGTTATTTGAATGCTTCTCCAGTGTGATGTTAGCATGTGGACTCACTCTGCTGTGCTGAAGGCCGTCTCGAAGTTCAGCCTGCGGTTGCTGGGACTGAGGCTGGAGTAATCGAAGGCCTCTGGGAAGAAGTTATGCACCAGAGCACAGAAAGCCATACCGTCACTCCAGCTGGACGAGAAGTTCTGGATGTCCACGTTCTGCATCACATGAAGGATATATACCGACATTATATATTAGGCATGAGCATAAGATTCTGACAGTATGATAACCTTGGATAAAAATATCACAGTATGACCAAATTGTGGTCTATCATGTCTAAACCTCTATTAAGTCTAAGTTATGTGTCTCATTCAGGTGCTGTTTTTTCCCTCTGTGTTACCTCGTATGATCGGGTCTTGGATCTGCACCAGTCCAGGAGCATCTGTTTGATGGAGTTTGCGTTGGGGACTCCGAAGCTGGTGGAGCGCTGAACCCTGTTCACCTGAGCAATCGCTGAGTTACTGCAGACAGAAGGATAAGTTTTAGATGGAGCTTCTGTCAAATAACTAACATTAGCTTTGTTTCCATTAGGGCTGTTCAATATTGGAAAAAACTGACACTGCGATAATTTATTTTTCAACGATACACAGTTGAAGTAAGAATTATTAGCCCTGCTGTATATTTTTATCCCAATTTCTGTTTAACAGAGAGATTTTTCAGCACGTTTCTAATCAGAATAGTTTTAATAACTCATTTCTAATCACTGATTTCTTTTATCTTTGTCATGATGACAGCACATAATATATGTCTAGATATTTGTATACAGCTTAAAGTGGCATTTAAAGGCTTAACAAGGTTAATTCGGCAAGTTAGAGTAATTAGGCAAGTCATTGCATAACAGTGGTTTGTTCTGTAGACAATCGAAACAAAAACATTGCTTAAGGGGGCTAATAATATTGACCAGAAAATGATCTAAAATAATTGAGAACTGCTTTTATTCTAGCTGAAATAAAACAAACAAGACTTTCTCCAGAGGAAAAAATATTATAGGAAATACTGTGAAACATTCCTTGCACTGTTCAACACCATTTGGGAAATATTTAAAAAAGAAAATGAAACAGGATGGCGAATCTTTTTGACTTCAACTGTATATTATGACAAAGCATAATTTCACCAGATGAAATGAATCTATTTGGAAAGAACTCATAATTTTAGATACACTGGGATGAACCAATCACAAACACTGAGAAATACAGTAGATCAATGATACTGTACACATAAAATACACAGTGCTTTAGGATTTTTTTTGGCTGGGCCAGTTGGCATTTCTGTGTGGAGTTTGCATGTTCTCCCCGTGGTTGTGTGGGTTTCCTCCGGGTGCTCCGGTTTCCCCCACAGTCCAAAGACATGCGGTACAGGTGAATTGGGTAAGCTAAATTGTCCGTAGTGTATGAGTGTGAATGAGAATGTATGGATGTGTTTCCCAGAGATGGGTTGTGGCTGGAAGGGCATCCGCTGCATAAAACAAATGCCGGATAAGTTGGTGGTTCATTCCGCTGTGGCGACCCCGGATTAATAAAGGGACTAAGCCGAAAAGAAAATGAAAGAATGAATGACTCTTCATCATAAATATACATAAATATAATAAATTTTTTTAAATGTTTGTAAAATAACTAATCTTTAAAACTTACTGAAATGACAAAAACACAGATAAATGATAAATGTTTCAGTGACTTTATGCGTTAAACGTCGCTATGACTTGAGAGTTTTTAAATATCAATTATAATACAGATACAGAAACTGTTCTAACGGCCTCTCCATTCCACCTATATCTGGTGTGTGGTGAGCGCACTGGCGTCGTTGTCCCGTGGCTGCTATCACATCATCCAAGAGGATGCTGCACACTGGGGGTGGTGTGGAGAGACCCCCCTCATGATTGTGAAGTGCTTTGGGTGTATGGCCATACACAATAAATGCGCAATAAAGTACATATTACATTACAGATTCGATACAGACCCCGAGTTGTGATTATTGCAGATGCGCACATTGTGAAATATCGACGCTTAAACGATGTAGTTTGTAGTTTCCATCCAAAGATACACATCAGACATACTGTACGCTCAAAACTGAAACGTCTCATAAAACGTTGGTAAAGAAAGGACCGTTTCCATTTAACGAGTCAAACAGAACAAAATAGTCACTTTCTGATAAACTAGCGGCACATCTCAAAGTGTTTTCATCCACCTTTTTGCATGTGCATTTTGGAGTATTGTATTAAAAATGCTTAATGCAAACACCAAGATGTGAAGAGGAGGAAGAGCACGGCCCTGTTCTTGACTTCTTTTTGGACTAGTGTGAAAATTTAAACCTTCTCCTAAACATTACTAAAACTAAGGAGATGGTTGTTGATTTTGGAGAGAGAACACACAGCAAAACTCATCCCACATTAATTAACGAGGAGCAAATCTAGTCAGTAACAAATTATAAATATTTGGGTGTAATGTTGGACAATACACTCAAGTGGGATGTGTGGACTGAAGCATTGCGACATTTTGTGTTATCTGCTGGTATGGAAATGCTTCTGAGGCCCAGAGGAGCGCTCACTGGGGAAGGTGGTAACAACAGCCAGTAAGTTGTTGGGAATGATCCCTGTGACAGACGAGTCCTCGCATTGTTCCCGAAGGGCCAGCCTGATGACCAGCCGGTGACCCGCCTGTGGTCTCTCCATGATGGACGTCCAGCGTTCTCCAGCCCCGGCGCCATAGACTGCAGCTCTGCACAAGACGTCTGGCCATAGGAGAAATGGTCGTGCCCAACTGAGCCTGGTTTCTCTCGAGGTTTTTTAATTCTTCACTTTCGCCAATTGGTGAAGTTTTTTCCTCGCCGCTGTTGCCTCTGGCTTGCATGGTTCGGGACTTGTAGGGCTGCGCATCGATGGATTAATCTTCAGTGTTTGGACTCTCAGCAGTGATTATTAAACCACGCTGAATTAAACTAAACTGAACTTCAACACTGAAAACTGGACTGACACTGTTTCAATTTTTATAATGCATGTGAAGCTGCTTTGACACAATCTACATTGTAAAAGCGCTATACAAATAAAGATGAATTGAATTGAATTGAATTGAATAAAACTAAAGATTATTGATAGTATATACAAAAAAAAAAAAAAAAAGAGTCAGGTCGTCGATACAGTGTTCCCAGGAGTGCAAGAAATAGGAAAAAATTATCATATATACCCCAAGCAATTAAGTTTTTCAATTCCTCCTCCCTCAGTTGATGGCTAGAAGATTGGATATTTATTTAAAGAGCCCATATTATGGGTTTTTGAAAATGAGCTTGTATGTAGTGTGTACCACAGCTCTAAGTGAAGTGAAATGTCCAGCTAAGGCTTAAATCTGAAAGTGCACAGTGTTTCAGTCGACTCATGAAACAGTGATGAGTCGACTCATCGTTCTTCAAATGAATCGTTGTTATAACGAGTCTTTAGCCGTTTCGGCATGACGTGAACACGAAACATAAGCCCCGCCCACTAGCTGCGCACGCAGACCCTGGGAAAGTTGAACCCCCCAGCCCCGCCCACAGACAGGAAGAGAAAGTGGAAGATGACAAGCACTATCGCATTCAGGTTAAATCATGTTACGTCGTGGACGCAGCGCACTGAAGTGTGAGGGGAAAGTTGTGCTCTTTTCCCTTCCTAAAGATAAAGCTGTGAGAGTCAGTGCGTGAGGCATTTTTGCAAAAATAAACCTCGGCATTAGCCCAGCTTTGTGCTGTGTTCCCTCTGAGGAGTGCTTCTAAAATCTACACTATTACAACGGGGGATTTGCCGCCGGCCGTCGTTAACGGAAGGAGCATGGGGAGCACCGGGACGTTTCCCAGTGGCCTGACGGCTGATCTGGCCTGCCACCGTGAATCTGGCGTGCACCCTCAATCGAACCTCTCCTTCGTCCCCCATTTCAACGTAAGTGTGGTTAAAACTGTTGCCTCGCTGTTTTCTCTAGCTTGCAAATTATGTATTTAATTGTGTTTTGAAAACGCGACGCGTGTCGCTTTGTTTATGGATTAAAATGCGTTTGTGAGCTCGTATCCCTTTGTTGTTTGTCGTTGCTATGGCCACCATGGGCTGTTCCTACTCACGCGCGGCGGTCATGCGTCATAATGGGTCAGCTTTTGCTGCTGTGTGCATTAGTACTGAATATCTGTCGCTGTTTTTAGTTATGGTTAACAATGCTGGGAGATTGGGGAGGTTGAGTTAACTTTTGAGTTTAGGTTGAGTTTAACTTCTGTGAAGCGTGTATCGGGCGCTGCGATCGGACCAATGTTGGCGACCCGGGGGTTTCACAGACCGTACCAAAACGCTGAGGACCAGGGGCTGATTTTCCGGGAGAAATAACAAATCGGGAGGGTGTCGTTAGATGGGTCTGAAATACAGGCTACTCCTGGGAAAAACGGGAGTGTTGGCAGGTACGCTCACGTATTCACTATGCCGTGATGGGCATTCTCTCGCGCTGAGCGCTGTCGACCAATCGCAACAGACTAGGTCATCGACTCATCTGTCCAATCAGCGCAGTTTAGCATCGCGCTAAGGAGTTGTTTGGGAACAAATGAATCACTGAACGATTCATATGGGAGTCGCTGGGATAATGAGGTAAAAATTAATGCAGATTATAAGACAATGAATGTGTTTTTTGACCTTGCATGCATATCAGCCTGTTGATGAAGACCCCCAAAACCAAAATATGACATTTTTTAATGTACAATATGGGCTCTTTAAAGTAGGTGCTCCGTGTTCTTAAATGATTTATTTATGTACATATATATGCCAAATGTGAAATGCCAGAAGTCTCTGTGAGTGTATGCTACAAAGGAAATTTCCCTACACGGACTAAATAAAGTTAACTTAAGATGCGCATATATTTTAAAAATGCACATTAAAGGGTAGGGTAAACATTTGTCTTCCAGTTAATGAAAAATATGCATGAACTGCCATGGGATTCCAGCATGTGCATCACAAAAGTCAAGTGATTTTGTTTTAACAGATCATGTGAAGACAAAAATGGGTGCATTGGGACGGCATTAATGGACAAACCTTCATTTCGAGCACATTTACTTAATCTAAAACCCCTCAGCCAAAGTCTATCATCAAAGTGGCACAGTATTATTATTATTACATTATTATTATTACCTCCAGAATAGTCTTGAGCATCTGTGCTCTCAAAGAGCGTCTCGCGCCTCCAAAAGCCAGCACACATTCATTGCGTTTCATTATCTGAGGCGCAACTCATTTATTAGTGAAGAAAAACGACCACAGTGGCTTCTCCTACCACACAAAAATATATTTCTCTGTCTGATATTTGGCAGCAGTTGATCAGGAAGTGACCATTTTATTGTCTTTGACTCATGGAATGGAAAGGTTTGCACATAAATCTAATTCTTTGGCTTTAAAGCGAGCTGTTGTCTGAACCGCAGGAGTTCTTACCCGCTGGTGTTCTCCAACTTCTCGATCATGGCTTTTCGGGCCTGAGCCGCAGATGTCTTTGGTAACGTCTGAGCCCTCATGAGCTCCGATCTCTCGGCCTGTCTGCGGTCCAGAGCTGAAGATCTGCTGGAGCTGCGGGATGTGTTGTCCTCGCGGTCAAAAACACTACAACAAACAGAAGAAAACATACTGTACATGACTACATCATCACTCCAAAATGACAGCATAAACAACTGTTTATAGTCAGTGTGCCTCATGTGCAAAAGTTTGGTTTTCCGTATCAGAACTAGAGCAGCACATAAAAACCTGACAAGTTAATATTTTATTTTTCTGCAGTACATATTGCAATGATGAGTATAACTTCACCAGACGACTTTTACAGTGAGGGAAAAAATGATTTGAACCCCAGCTGATTTTGTAAGTTTGCCCACTAACAAGGAAATGATCAGTCTATAATGTCAATGGCAGGTTTATTTGAACAGTGAGAGACACAACAATAACAAATAAATCCAGAAAAATGTGTTTCAAAAAATGATATTAATTAGCATTTCTATGAATGAAATAAGTATTTGATCCCCTATCCGTCAGCAAGATCTCTGGCTCCCAGGTGGATCTTATACAGGTAACGAGCTGACATTAGCATCCCTCTCAGCTCGTTACCTGTATAAAAGAGACCTGTCCACAGAAGCAATCAATCAATCCAGATTCCAAACGCTTCACCATGGCCAAGACCAAAGAGCTTTCCAAAGATCTCAGGGACAAGATTGTGGACCTACACAAGGCTGGAATGGCTACAAGACCATCTCCAAGCAGCTGGGTGAGAAGGTGACAACAACTAGTGCAGTTATTCGCAAATGGAAGAAACATAAATGAACTGCCAATCTCCCTCGGTCTGGAGCTCCATGCTAGATCTCACTTCATGGAGTTTCAATGCTAATGAGAACGGTGAGGAATCAGCCCAGAACTACTTGGAAGGAACTTGTCAATGATCTCAAGGCAGCTGCGACCATAGTCACCAAAAAAGCTGTTGGTAACAGGCTACGCCATGAAGGACTGAAATCCTGCTGTGCCCGCAAGGTCCCCCTGCTCACGAAAGCCCATCTAAAAGCCCATCTGAAGTTTGCCACTGAACATCTGACTGATTCAGAGGAGGACTGGGTGAAAGTGTTGTGGTCAGATGAGACCAAAATCCAGCTCTTTGGCATCACCTCAACTCGCCGTGTTTGGAGGAGGAGGAACGCTGCCTATGACTCCAAAAACACCATCCCCACCGTCAAATCTGGAGGTGGAAACATTATGCTTTGGGGTGTTTTTCTGCCAAGGGGACAGGACAATTGCACCGCATCAAAGGATGGATGGATGGGGCCATGTACCGTCAAATGTTGGGTGAGAACCTCCTTCCCTCAGTCAGGGCATTGAAAATGGGTCGTGTTTGGGTACTCCAGCATGACAATGATCCAAAACACACGGCCAAGGCAACAAAGGATTGGCTCAAGAAAAAGCCTATTAAGGTCATGGAGTGGCCTAGTCAGTCTCCAGACCTTAATCCTACAGAAAATCTGTGGAGGGAGCTGAAGGTTTGAGTTGCCAAACATCAGCCATGAAACATTAATGACTTGGGGAGGATCTGCAAAGAAGAGTGGGCCAAAATCCCCCTTGAGATGTTCGCAAATACTTGTGGCCAAGTACAACAAACGGCTGACCTCTGTGATTGCCAACAAAGGTTTTGCCACCAAGTACTAAAGCACGTTTCTCAAAGGGATCAAATACTTATTTCATTCATAGAAATGAAAATTAATTTCTAACTTTTTTTGAAACACATTTTTCTGGATTTATTTGTTATTGTTGTGTCTCTCACTGTTCAAATAAACCTGCCATTGACATCATAGACTGATCATTTCATTCTTAGTGGGCGAACTTACAAAATCAGCTGGGGTTCAAATAATTCTTTCCCCTCACTACAGGTTATATGATTTATAGGTTTACTAATTTAATAGCTTCTTCACATGACTGTTTAGGTTAAAACAGAAAGTTTGATGTTTGATGACGTTTAAGCGCTCACCTTCCGACCTTTCTAGTGGACGTGGTGCTGGAGTAACTGTAGGACTTTGTTTGCGTTGTGCCTTCTGATGAAACAGTAAGAGGAAAGCGGCTTGATATGAGCGCTGAGAGGAACAAAGACATACTATACATGCTGTGTGGAGTTCAGGAAACTCACTGTCTGTCTTCTGAATGTAGCTGGACTCCATGATGGTGCTGCGGGACGTCCTGCCAGTGTCATCTACACACACACACATAGACGCACACAAATAAATGAGTTGTTGAAACTAGGCCTGTCATGATATCTATTTTTTGTTGTACGATATATTGCTGGATAAGTTGGCGGTTCATTCCGCTGTGGCGACCCCGGATTAATAAAGGGACTAAGCCGAAAAGAAAATGAATGAATGAATGATATATTGCACCAAAATATTGCAAGGAAGCACACTGCTGTGGTACCTGTGTGGGAAATGCGGTTGGTGATGTGACTGACAGTGGAGCCGTCAGCTGAGCGCTCCGTCTTCTTCATCAGCACCTCACTGCTGTCTGCCTTCTTACATCTGTCCTCACGCTGCTGTCTGAGCTCTAGCAGACGCTGATCGCGCTCCTTCTCCCGCTGGTCTGAGGACACAACAAACAACAAGACCACCAGGATGAAGAGTGAAAGAAAGAGGAGAAAATGAAGACCCTAGCAGCATCTCTAAAGTGATCTCCATGGTAGGGCTGCACAATATATCCGCAATAGTCACATCGCAAGATATGCAATGTTGAGCTGGGATCATAGCTGAACAGGAACCGCAGGTCAAAACATACAAGATGTGAGGAGTCGCTGCAGAAGTGAACCATAATAGAGTGAAAGGTTGTCATTTGTATGTGTTTTAATTAATTCCTGTAACTATGTGAACATTTAAAGAGAGTTTAAAGCAGGGGTCTCAAACTCGCGGCCCACAGGATGATAACTTGTGGCCCCCGCCTTAATTTGAAAGTTTAATGTCAGTGCGGCCCACGAGTTTGATATATATGGCACTTTACAGTGTTGTGTGCGGAGCTGATCAAACCTACCAATCACAGTGGGGTATATGGCTCTCGGGGGTGGGACTTCGGGTTGACGCAGGCAGAGAAACATTTCTCCATGAGTGAAAGTTACAGCAGCGAGTGTTTTCTTCCGTGCCTGCATGGCTGCCTCGTTTCTATTGGGCACAAGCGGACAATCGTCCCAGCGCGCTTCATTCACAATACTTCAAAAAAAGTTGCTGCCCAGCGGGGCGTTATACGCAGATAAATGAATATAGATCAGTGTGAAAACAAGTTAAAAAATTAAAACGGTCGGCGCCGTAGCCTAGTGGTTTGTGCGTCGACACATAGCACCAAGGTGCTCAAGGCGACCCGAGTTCGATTGCTGGCTCGAGGTCCTTTGCCGATCCTTCCCCTATCTCTGCTCTCCACACTTTCCTGTCTGTCAATCTCCACTGTCCGATCAATAAAGGTGAAAACCCCTTAAAAATAAATAAATAAATAAATAATAAAATGGAAAAAAAAAATTCCCCCCTGTAACAACAGCAAAGCGGATAACAGTAAATCTAAATATTATTATTATTATTACTACTTTTTATTACTGATTGATTTATTTCTTAATAATTTTTAATGTTTATTTTCTCCTTATTTTGTGGTAAAAAATTCCATCTTCTCAAATCTCTTTATTTTTATTTTTAACACAAAAAATGAAGAAGAAAAAAACAAATTAGAAACTAATACTATAATTAATTTCTAATTATATTATATTATATTATATTATTAATAATAATAATAATAATAATAATAATAATAAATTAATAATATATATATTAATAATTATATTATATAATATTATTCATATAATTTATTTCTAATTTTATTAATAATTATAATATAATAATAATAATTCATTATTATATTAATAATATACATCTGAATAAGATGTATATTGTGCCATTTGTATCTAACAACGATTATTTTTATTGGATTATTTAAATGATGAAGACATTTTCAGTGTTATTTTACATGAATTATTTAATTCATTTACCTGAATGCTGTTAGTCTTCCTAGATAACCATAAACACTGTTTATCTCACTTTAATCTTTGCTCCATTGTGTTTATTTATGACTGTAGTTTGTTTATTATATGTACATAATAAATTATACAAAAATATATTTATATAAATGGGCCGCACGATGGCGCAGTGGGTAGCACAATCGCCTCACAGCAAGAAGGTCGCCGGTTCGAGCCTCGGCTGGGTCAGTTGGCATTTCTGTGTGGAGTTTGCATGTTCTCCTCGTGTTGGCGTGGGTTTCCTCCAGGTGCTCCGATTTCCCCCACAAGTCTAAAGACATTGGGTAAGCTAAATTGTCCGTATTTTGTTTTTGAATGGATGTTTCCCAGTCATGGGTTGCAGCTGGAAGTGCATCCGTTACGTAGAACATGTGCTGGCTAAGTTGGCTGTTCATTCCACTGTGGCGATCTCTGATTAATAAACGGACTAAGCTAAAAGGAAAATGAATATTTATATAAAATAATACATAGAGCCGTACATGATTCACTCCACTACAAAATCCACTTGATCAATCTAAATGAATGACTTTCCAAAATAGAGCCAAGTCATCTGATAATACTCTATTCATATTGCAATATAGATAAATATATAGAGAAAAAAATAATAATCACAATGTCAGATTTGAATGCAGCCCTACTCCATGGGATCTGATTAGGAAATGTCAAGTTGTGCTTTATTGTCATTTAACTACATGTGTGGAGATACACTGGAATGAAATGTTGCATCTCACAGGATCACGGTGCTAGATAAATAAACATAATCATACATAAGAACACAATACTGGAAGTAAAAGCTATTTTAAACTGATACACAACTAACATACCTATACTATAAATACTTAAACTATACACACAACCTAAGACGGAAGGATATTTTGCAAGATATTGTGCTAAAGAGGTACAAAAACCACAAAATCTGATTAAAAAACACATTCTAAGTCAATATCACACACCACAGATGATCACAGCACCATGTGTTGACATTTGAACAAGCAAACGCAACGCAAAAAGCACCACATCACTGCAAAACGCATTAACTTTCATGCACTATAATACCTTAATATGAGGAAAAGATCACTCAGTGACTAAAACCTACAACATATCTGCAAATACAAAGCACAACTAAAGTGAAAGATCCCTAAGTGACCGTTCACTAGACATTATAAAAGGGTCAGTAGGGCAAACACACACACACACACACACGCGCACACTCCAGAAACCCTACCCATCTCCTCCTGTGTGCATCCCAGCTTAGCCTCTGAGAGCAAAGAGACACAAACAGGACTAAGCAATAGTCAAGATGGCAGATTTTCCAGCTCCACATGCTTATACCCATCAGTGAAAAAGGAGAGATGAGCGCTGCGAAATAAAGACAAGGTTAAAATAATCACCTCGCTTCTTCTTGCGCAGCTCTCTCATCGCAGTCCTGATCAGTTTCCTTTCCTCAAAATCTTTGCACTCATCAAGCTGCAGAAACACAATACAGAACACACCCAAATGATTACTGATAACATTTTTATGGGGGTCACACTTTACACACTTTTAGTTAATGTATTTACTGACACGAATAAACAATGAACTATGCATGTATTACAGTATTTATTCTGCCTTGTTAATGTTAGTTAATGGAAATAAAGCTGTTCATTGTTAACTCTGTGCATTAACTAATGTTATTAGTCTAATGTGTGAAATTTCATTGTCGTTTATCTCCTTGTCCAGTCCTGTCTTCCAGCAACGATTCCAGCCAGCCTGCCCAGTCAAGCTTGTTTGTTTAGTTAATGTCTTCCCCCTCAGGGTTGTTTTTGTTGCATTTTTATTATTAATAAACCCTTTGTTTATTCGTCCTTACCTTTACCCGATCGTGACACATTTATATACATCCACATTCCTATCTATCCGCTTGTCTGTTACGGCACAGTTTTTGGCTGTTTTGACTATTTGGCACCCTCTTGTGAAAGAATAATACGCATGTTATGCTTTATTCTGTGGGTTTTGTTTCAGCTAGCTTTGCGTTTTGAAATTATGAATCTTTTAAAATATATAAAATGTGTTTTTCACATTGTAAGGTCTGAAAGAACTCTGAGGGATGGGGTTTGACTGCCTATGTGTAAAAGACAGTATCATGTCTCCAAAGTAAAGCAAATTGTAAGTTCGAGGCATGGCTGTGTCTTTTGGCTAACGAAAGGCCGAGTGATACCTTCAGACAAGACCTGGAAACAAAATCTTTCAACTAAACTTGTCATACCAGCTTTTTGTTTAGCCCCGTAAAATGCCAGGCTGCACCATACCTGTCAACCCTCCCGTTTTCCCCCGGATTCTCCCGTATTTTACAGTTCTATCCCATTATCATCCCGTTAAGGTATTTTTCTACGAAGGGTGCCAATAAACATTAAAAAGCCAATCCTCCCTATACGCAGTCCATACCGCCAAACCACCAGGTGATGCCCCTTGCTCTTAAATGTGAATCTGTTCTGTGCTTTCGTTTTATTTAGGCATGAAAACACTTTGAAATAAATATAAAACTGGTGGGGTTCCCTTCCCTTTCCTATACAGACATCGGTGCCCCTCCTATGCAATCCTCAAGACAGTCAGTTCATGTAGCGGTGCGTGACTGTCAGCTGACGCGCTCCATAGTGATAAACAGACGCTGTTTCCCAAACAAATTCTGTACATGTGATTTGAAGCAGAGCGAAAGTTTGGGTTTTGAGTGCGTGTTTGAATAGACATATACACATAATTAATAATAATAATAATATTAATAATAATATCTAAAGATGTCGATTTTCGTGGATTTTCGTTCAAACACAACAAATTTAGTCATAAATGAGCATAAAAAGTCAAGAAAGCAATTAAATGCTCGAATCGAATAAATATATAATGTTAGATGTGTGCATTTTTAAAGTGACACCTCTTATTTATATTTATTTAATGTAATCAAACTAAACATCGAAATGAGAGATTCATTCATTGCTCTTTAGTCAGAATGCTTAAGTTCTACAGTGAAGAAAAGATTAATAAGATTTGATAACTTGATTCTATTTCTTTATAAAAGCTATTAATTTTAATAGGCTAAACTGTTTGCTAATTTATTTGCAGCTTTTTCTAATCTATACTATTTATTCTACCCTTTGTAAATAATAATAATAATAATAATAATAATAATAATAATAATAAAACATATTACAGACAGTTTAACTGTTTATTTTCTAGCTCCAGGTGACCATATGTAGTAATTTGGGGGTTGGGGGCATTTCATTTTTGGTGCCGTGACGCGGATACAGACTGAAATCACAAATTTTCACAAAATTTCCAATTTTGACAGTTTGCCACCATCTTGTGACTAAATAATGCGTAGGTTAGTGTATGCTCCATCAGCTGTTTTAGTTTCTGTCAGCTTTGCTTTTAACTTCAGAACTGATGTTATGTGCCTATTTTTTTATGTTTTTTATGTAACAGGTGGGATAAAGTACATCTGCGGTTTTTGCAGAATAAACCCTTCAGTCTTATACAACGATAAGCCTGTCAGGCTTTATTCTGTGATGCTAACCTCCTGGATGTACTTTATTCATAACTTAACAAGCACAACT
The DNA here is from genome assembly GCA_903798035.1 of Danio albolineatus. Classification (NCBI taxonomy): domain Eukaryota; kingdom Metazoa; phylum Chordata; class Actinopteri; order Cypriniformes; family Danionidae; genus Danio; species Danio albolineatus. The sequence continues at coordinate 4,862,856 of CAIGQQ010033701.1, forward strand.
TTAACATTTACCAATGCATTATTAAAATCTAAACTATAATTAATAAATGCTTTATCGTTCATTCTTAGCTCATGTTAGTAAATACATTAACTAAAGAAACATTACTCTAAAGTGTGGCCAATTGTGTTTGTCAGGTTTGATCTTTCTTATTGTTTGGTGAATGAAGAAATGCAGCACCATTTTGTCCAGGATCTCCTCGTCCTCTATGTCCCGCAGCTTGTCGGAGGTCAGCTTCTCGCTCTGCGCCTCAGTTTTGATGGAGGTCATGGATGATCCGTTAGGAAGAACAGGGACGTCATGAGACGTCTCGATAACTGATTCACCCACAAGAGAAACGGGCTCCGTCTCCATCTGTGTGTAAAGAGAGAGAAACAGCATGTCACCTATTGCATGCATAATCTATTAACTGTGAATTTTGCCTCAAACTCCTAACTTCATTCATTCATTCATTTTCTTTTCGACTTAGTTCCCTTTATTACCCAGGGGTCGCCACAGCAGAATGAACCGCCTACTTATCCAGCAATTGTTTTACGCAGCGCATGCCCTTCCAGCCGCAACCCATCTCTGGGAAACATCAAAACATTCTCATTCACACACATACAATACGGACAATTTTAGCTTACCCAATTCACCTGTACCGCATGTCTTTCGACTTGTGGGGGAAACCGGAGCACGCCAACACGCAAAACCCACACCAACACAGAGAGAACACGCAAACTCCACACAGAAATGCCTACTGACCCAACCGAGGCTCGAACCAGCGACCTTCTTGCTGTGAGGGGACAGCGCTAACCACTGTGCCAGCGTGTCACCCCAACTCCTAACTTGCTGTTTATTAATAGTTATTAGGGTAGTAGATGGGTTTAGGTATTTGATAGTATTAGAGATGTAGAATCAGATTACTAATAAATAGCCACTATCTTCATAAGAGGCAGGTAATAACCAACTACTTAAAAGTGAGAACTGGTACTTAAACTAAAGTGATTCATACTGTATACAATATTTCCAGTGTATTAAAATGCATTATTCCATGGTCTGTTGAAATTCTTGATTCTGATTGGCTGGAGGGTGTGGTATATTTCGTTGAAACGCAGTTAGTTCCAGTCAGTTTTGATCACAGTTGGAAATAAATGCGCTTCTCCCAAACGTTTACAGTTACTATAGCAACTCGCATGTGCTGCGCATGAAACCGATGAGGGCTGTTAATGGCGGACAGGAAATCTGCAAAATTAGGAAAATACTCATAAACTATGGCACAAAATCAAGTTTTAAGACTTTTTCAAGCGAGAACGTAGTTATTTTAAAGTCAAATCGGCAGTTTATGTGTAAGAAAAGCGCGTTTTAAAAAATATTGGAAGCTCCAGGCGGTCAGCGGCAGCTCTGCGAACGGCTCCCCCCGAGGGAAGCTTTATGTCGGCCGGAGAATCTCCGGTTCTACGCCGCTGGATCTAATCTCTGTTGTTAAAACGGGATATACAATTAATCTTTGGTGTATCTAACGGTCAGTCTTTGGACATTTGAACCTATTATTTTTTTCTCAGGTGTATTTTTTTTGGCAGATCACAAGTTTCATAATTAATCTATGACTGTAAATAATGTAATATTACACTGATCCTGCGTGTTTGGCTAATTGCTTTTGTTTTAAAGAAGATAAATAAAGCAGAATGTTCTCCTACCTGTCCTGATCTGTTTTTTCATTATGCAAAATTCACCTATATTTAACAGCAGAGATTTCTGAAATAGACTTTTTTGCTTCAAAGACTCTAGAGTACACTTGAAAATGCGTATTTAATTGATATGGAACCTTTTATAAGATTTGTATGTTTATTATGAAATATAAATCGCGGAAATTCTTCTATACTGTAGGTAGGCCAGCTTTCGCAGTGTTAAAGGGAATGTTAAGGGGGAAAAAAAGCTATTATACAGATCCTCCCTCGTCAGAGAAGTGGTAGAAAGACAAAAGAAACGTGTGACTGGAAACACACTCCAGGTGTGACTGGGAATGTCTTATTTGTACACCTGTGATCGGACTGATGAAATGGCATCCTAATAATATTAGAAGGTATAAACATCACGCACATGCTCTCTCTGTCTGCCTGTCACAGCTGATTCAGCGGAGGGACTAGAAAATCTAACATGTAAAAAAACTGACAAAAAATAATAAAAATCTGACAAATATTGCTCTGCAAACAGCAAAACTATTTTAAACGTAGGCCTACCTTGGCAAATGACCATGGAATAATCGGGATAATCAACGGCTTGCCGTGCGTTAAAGGATTTGAATGCACTTTGCGGAGGTTTTAATGCACTATGCTGCGCGTCATGTGATCCTTTGCCTCCACGTCGTGCATTAAAATCTTTTAACGCACGGCAAGCTGTTGATTATCCCTTACTTATACAACAGCTCTGTCTGGTTCTCGAAACTGATTGGCTCATAGTCATGTGATATTCTGCAATAGCAGCACTCCTACAGCCTCTTCACCCTTGTGAATTACTCCACCCACATAGAGTGACAGCAGATCAATAAACTCACTACAATTTGACAAATATTGCAGCTGTTGGACAACATAATGTACTTTTGAGGCTTTTTAGGTGAGAATGTAGTTGTTTAGATTGCAGTTTAATTATATGAATAGTGCCTGTTATAAATATTCATAATTTCTGAGATTCAGCACGTCGGCCGCCATCAGCCCTTTCTGGAGGTAAAGGACCACACGACGCGCAGCGGAGTAATTATCCCATAAAGTAATTATCCCTTACTTTATCTTTAGGATGCTGACAGGCAGATTGATTGACAGACAGTATGATCTGCTACTATGACAGCAAAAACTCAGCGATGACATTTATGACTCTGAACAGCTAATCCCTAAAGCAGGATATAATCGACGGCAGTACAATCGACATGAGGATTTAAGAGCAGGGACAATAAAAATATCCGTCCAAAAATAGCCCTGGCAAAGAGAGCTGGAGAGATGGACAAGAAGGAGCGAGCGAAAGCCTCACAGATGGAAAAAGGGGCTGGTTGAAGGAGGGAATGCTTCGGAGTCTGATCTATGAGTACAGCTGTGTTTACACTGAAGCCGTGGAAGCTCGCTGACATTTAGACAGGAATGAGAGCTCAGTGATTTCTGTGAATGTCCCTGAGAGCCCGAGCGGTCGCTCTCATCCACGTCACGCTGATCTGCGCTTCAGCAAACCACCCGCATGGCCAGTAATACTGAGGGTTTTACAGCATTAGCACTAACAGAGAGGGCAAAATCAGGTGATCAGGGTATGAGACGCTTCTGACAGATGGCCCTTTTCCACTGAGTGGTACAGTAGGACGGTTCGGTAAGCTTTCATGGGCATTTCCACTGTCAAAAGCTACCTAAAAGCAAGCCGAACTATACCACTTTCTGGGTACCCTTTCGGAAGGGTACCTAGCACAACAAAAGGGTACCAAAAGGCAGAGCAAGACACGCAACTGAACTCTATCGGTTTAAATTGTTCGTAGTGTATGTGTGTGAATGTGTGTGTATGGATGATTCCCAGTGATGGGTTGCAGCTGGAAGGGCATCCGCTGTGTAAAACATATGCTGGATAAGTTGGTGATTCATTCCGCTGTGGCAACCCCAGATTAATAAAGGGACTAAGCCGAAAAGAAAATGAATGAATGAATGAATGGATTCTTCAGGCTACACGGAGCATTTCTTTAAATCGGAAACGTGTACACCAAGTATATATAGTATGTTGGCTGAAATACAAGGTTACAAGCATGACAATGGAAAAGGTAACCTACATATTATAAATAGATTTTTGAGGGAGTTTGGGGATCTTTCAAATTATTCCTAAAATGTGGTGGAGCTGGAAGTGTGTTAAGAAGAGAGGTCATACATACTGACGTTAAATACTGAGTTTTCTTTATCTTTCATTCTTTTTTAGTTTGTTTTAATGTTGTTTTTACTTCTGTATCATCTGAAGTGTGAAGTTAAAATACAATAAAAGAAATAATAATAACAGTAATATTTGCCAATAATAAAGAACCAAATGATCATTTCAGAATGATTTCTACTGGTGTAGCAATGATTTACTATATACAGGCTTCATACATTACATAAGTAAATTTTCATGACCTAACGTTTCATGTAATGTCTACGTATACGTGGTAAATAGTAAGAAAAATTATGCATTTTCAAAGTTATTACAGCATTTCAAAAAGCATGCAACATTTAGTTTATATCTTAAATCCCATGAATCTTTATATCTCTGTAAAATGTATTTAGGGCGTATTCATACTATGTGCAGTTGCCATGAATCGGGTCGAAGCACGCTTGTCGCCCTCCCCCCCCTCCCCCGACGGCCCGCACTCACATTACATTCGGGCCCGAGCACGCTTACATCATCGATGATGCGCTGTTCAGTTTAAGAGAAGTGCTCTCGCTCAGCATAGTGGACATGTCTTTATATCATTATATCGTTTAATATGCAGTGACGCACAGTCAAATATTTCGCACTTTTGACGCTCATAAACAATACTAAATCCCTCGTGCTGCAGGAATTAGGAGGTTTGCTGAAGGTGCAGCTGTCGTGCAGAGAGGGGTTTGTGTCTTTAATAATCTACCACAGTTTGCGTTCATTAAACAGTAAGAATGATTAATAAATCCATATCAAACAGTCCACAAAAGTCACGTCTCCTCCTCAGTTTCGGGATCAGGGGCGCTTTGAACTCACACTTCAAGCGCACCGCGCCAAAGCCCAAGTGCAATAGTATCTGGATGCAGCCTTTATGATGCAAGCTGAGATTGCATTGCTCAGCGATGCATTGTCAGAAATAATGCACTCAATGGAGCAAGTGACGTCACTGTGAGGGGTAGGGTTAGGGGTGGGGTTAGGTGAGCCCATTAAAAAGCATTGGATGCAGCTCAGATTGCACTGCACCAGGTCTGCATCCAGACCCTTCTCCCCAAGTGAACCGCGCTCAGGCACACCTCTTCCAACCGGGCCAGGCCCGGCGAACTAAACTGTGCCTGAGCCCGATTCAGAGCACTCACACTTCTCAAACGATCTGGGAAACGGGCCTGGGCACGGTCCGGATAGCATAGGGTGAGTACGCCCTTAGATAATGTTCACACAGCACTAATGATGTGAGAGACAACTAACTTATATTTAAGCATACAGACATTTGTTAAACTAATTTCCATATTTTTTCTAAAACTTTGTGGGTTTTTCAGTTTTTCCAAAACTTTTCCAAGCCTGGAAAATACCATGTCAAACTTCCATGACTTCTCCAGGTTTTTCAGGACCGTATGAACTCTGTATATATTATAATAGACTTCAAGAACATATTCTCAAAAAAAAAAAACATTATTCCTGTTTTTTGACCAGTAGTGTATATAAGCATTACATCAGATGAGGTAAACGCATTAATGCTGTTAAATGAATTAATCAGCATTAGGCGTATATAAATAATCTCATTAAGTAATGTGCTAACTTTGGCAGCCCTTTACAGATAAACGCGAATTTCCAGACTCAGACAATCTGCTCACAATAACACACACACACACATCACCCTGCACCAAACACACACAACCGACAGAAATAGACTGACAAAACGACGTCCACAACAGCTCCCCATCTTTTTCACCTTGTACTAATCCCAGATTAGCAAGGCTTTGCTTCACACTAGCAAATTCAGACGGTTTTAGCCCACTTTCAACAAGCTAAAGCACATTCCAAACAGTAAACAGCCATTCAGTTTTCACATCCTGCTTATTAATGCTCATTTTTTGCGCATGGAGGTGTCATTTAAATGACTTTTTCCCACCCTGCTGAACTCCTTTTATGACATCCACAGCTCTAACTCGCCCTAAATCAAAAGATCCCTGGAAAATCTGCTCTGACTGAATCAAATCTCTTCCTGGAAGCAAACTCTAGACACTAAGACTTTCAATTAATCAGACAGCAATGGGCCATATGATTCATTATGTTCTCAAATATACTGCGCTGAGCCGTAAAATCCATTGGAAGCTTGACTTAAAATGCAGACAAAGTTAATTATTCATGGCAGATGGGACCTCAGATGGGAAGTTTACATTGAAGCTTTATGAGTGTCTATTTTTGAAGAGAAGAGCTTCAAATGAAAGCAAATCTCCAGTAAAAAGCTTTAAGTTAAAGCCCAGCACTTTGGACGGCTTTCTTGGCAGATTTTCCAGCCCACATTATTCACCATAAGCATGTATCACTGCTACTACAACTACTACTACTACTACTAATAATAATACATAGTGGGAAATTATACTTGAAGTCATAAATGAAGAGAGCAGATTCATGAAGGAGACACGATTTCGCATTGATTTGCGAAGTATAAATACTAGTTCAAATTTGGCATGATATTTCACCGGCCACTTTATTAGGTACACCCGTCCAACTGCTCTTTAAAGCAAATTTCTAATCAGCCAATCACATTTAGGCATGTAGACATGGTCTGGATGATCTGCTGCCGTTCAAACCGAGCATCAGAATGGGAAAGGAAAGGTGATTTAAGTGACTTTGAACGTGGCATGGTTGTTGGTGCCAGATGGGCTGATCTGAGTATTTCAGAAAATGCTGATCTGCTGGGATTTTCACGCACAACCATCTCTAGGGTTTACAGAGAATGGTCCGAACAAGAGGAAATATCCAGTGAGCGGCAGTTCTGTGGGAGCAGATGCCTTGTTGATCAGGTCAGAGGAGAATGGCCAGACTGGTTCCAGCTGATAGAAAGGCAACAGTAACTCAAATAAGCACTCGTTACAACCGAGGTATTTCTCCCATATAGGCAACTGAATCAGAAGTACTAAACAATCGCAAAAAAAACAAGTGCACTTCCACATTTCTTAGCCTTTCACATTTCTTCTTCTTCTACTCATACTACTACTAATAATAATACTAATACTACTAATAATACTACTGCTACTACTACTAATAATACTAGTACTAATAATACTAGTAGAACTAACTACTACAATTGCTAATAATAATAGATGATGATGATATTCCTACTACTAATACTACTACTAGTACTACTACTACTACTACTACTACTACTAACACTACTACTACTACTAATACTAGTACTACTACTACTACTACTAATAATAATAATAATA
>CAIGQQ010033701.1:4869992-4905594 GCA_903798035.1 Danio albolineatus
TACTAATACTAGTACTACTACTACTACTACTAATAATAATAATAATACTAACACTATTACTAATACTAATACTACTACTACTACTAATAATAATAATAATACTCCTACGAATAACACTACTACTACTACTACCAATAATAATACGAATACTACTCCTACTACTAATAATAATACTAATACTACTCCTACGACTAACACTACTACTACCAATACTAGTACTACTAAAACTACTACTAATAATAATACTAATACCACTCCTACTACTAACACTACTACTACTAATAATAATAATTATACTAATAATAATACTAATACTACTAACACTACTAACACTAGTACGACTACTACTAATAATACTAATACTACTCCTACTACTACTAATAATTCTAATACTACTCCTACGACTAACACTAATACTAGTACTACTAATACTACTACTAATAATAATACTAATACCACTCCTACTAATAATAATAATTATTATACTAATAATAATACTACTCCTACTACTAACACTACTACTACTAGTACTAATACTAATACTACTAGTAGTACTAATACTACTAATACTAATACTAATAAAAAATAGAAAAGTTTGCTTTCAAATCCAGATGGCGACACTTTCAGCAATTCAACATAGCAAATCCAAAACATAAATATACACAATCTTCAGCAGATTTAAAGTTACTATGTTTAATCACAGCTAGTGGGCTTTGTTGTATGTCTTTCTCTGATTTAAGCACATCTAACTAACTCCTCTCCTTCGGGTACAGCATTGATGCATTGCAAACATTTCCTTTCGCTTTACAAACGCATCACTTATTTGCCCTGGCATTGTGTAAAATAAAACAGTCAATTTTCGATATACTCAGTTTTCCACCTTCACGACACACACACCAACGTATTACATGCTATGTCATATAAACATACCTAGATTTAGAATATGCTCACACACACACATACACTACCATGTTATTTGCTAGTGAGACACTGCTGGTCGAAACGTCATCAATGCTAGCAGGATGTAGCACTGGGTTGTCCTCAACCTCAGATGGACAGCTGATTTCTGCATCCGCATCTTGATTTTGCATTGGTTTGGGTTCAGGAAGTCCAAGAGCTTCACAAAGCGCCATCACTTGCCTTGCAAGATTTTCTTGCATGATCCTTAAACATGCGTTCTCCTGCTGTAAAGTGGCGACAGCCTCAACGACAGGTGAAACCTGGGCTCTGGCTTCCTCCAGACGTGCTTCAATACTCTTCCCAAAAACCTTCAAATCATAATGCACCTCCTGCACGGCGCGCTGCAGATTGAGTTCCAGCTCATAAAAGTGCTCATCCCTGGCCTTTCCGTCTTCATCATCTGCATCGTTCTGTAACAGCAGGTCTCCAATCACGGCCTCCAGGCCAGACTCAGCACAATCCTGCTCCAGATGATCTGGTAGACCAGTTTCATCACCCAAATCTGGCATAGAGTCCAAACTAACACCAGGCATGGTGAAGTGAGCAGTTTAAGTAATAAGCAACCAACAATACTCTACACAATACTCAATAATACTCAACAATACTCTTAAAAAAAACTAGTAGAGATCCTATAAAATCAATCACCTTCTCACAGTTACACATGTAACTTTGAGTCCCAGTTGAGAGAAATCCTGCTCTTTTATACGTCCCTCCAATCCCCTGTCAGCTGTCCAGCGCGTCCGCCAATAGCCAGGCTTGGAATTCAGTCTCCATGGCAGCTGGAGGCCCCGGAGCCCCTGCTAACTCAGGTGCCGCAGTCATCTATTTATCAACAGTGGCCATTATTCTAGTGGGTAATCGCCTGGCTCTCTTTATTTAGAGCTCTTGTCCTTCACACCTTTCATTAGCAGAGAACAAAGTCTACAGAGCAACCAGAACAATGCGACTGCAGGCACAGAGCTGAAGACCAAGCCACAAAGCGTTTATTCGCTTTTTTGAAATGGTGTGTGAAAATCTTTAAGCCCACACAAGAGACTTAACTATTAGTTTGTTTGTAGGTAATTCAGTCCTACATTTGATTTCACTGCTTGCTCTTGAGGCAGAATGTTTTGCTTTAACATTAAAGTGGAAGTGAAGCACTCAGTCAAGTTTGCATTATTTTGCAGGGCTCGAAATTGCGACCGTTTTGGTCGCATATGCGCCTGAAATTGAATCTATGCGACCTCAAAATATATTTGGGAGCATTTGTGTGAGTTCATAAAATTGTTGCGTGCGACCGGTTTTCACTGCAAAATGTTCCCCGCATGCGCAGATTTAGGACACATTCACGCTGAACGCATCTTTGCACTTGAAAGGCAGCGCTCAAGAACTGTTTAAAACTGTTGTCATGTCAACTTGCTGCAGTAAACAAAGACTGCAATGCTTTCCCCGCCTTCGCGCTCTTTTTATTGGCCCACTGCACTAGAACTGATTGCGAATGGATTGGTTAAAATCAGCTGTCAATCACTTAGTCAACGCCTTCTGCCTTCAGATGACAGGAGAGCTACAACCGCGAGCATGTAAAGCGAATGACAACAACACCATCAGATTTTGTTTTCGAAAACACCTAAAGCAACAAATAATGGCACATCTAATTACTGATATTGCGGTGAATGTTAATCCACAATCTACATTTGTCCATTGGCTTCAAGTTCGCTATGAAAATAACTAAAGCATTCACTGTAAAGTCTGTGGGACGGAATTTTCAGGTAACTGTCTGCCACATCTACACATTTTAAGCACGAGATGTTCTGTTGAATCCTTCATTTAATCACTAGATGCTGTCAGCTGTGCAGCCATAAGTAAAAGTTAACACCACGTACACCATCGCAAAAGGGCTTGCATGGACTAAGATTAAACTAATATTGCAGCTCATAAAAAGACCGTTATTGCTATTAAAATGACGTATACAAATAATAATGTATATATCAAAAGCAACTGTGCAATATCAGACATCACCTGTGAGAACACAGCACGTTAACAGATTCATTCATGTCAAGTAGTGCGTGCAGGGCCGGTGAGCGGTCCGCCCATGTATCTTTTGGTCACTCAATTATGTTATAAAAATGTATTTTCTAGTGATAACGGGATTTCGTTGAGACATATTTTCCTCACGCAAGCATATATATATTTTTTTGCTTGTTAGTTTTGATTAGTGTTGATTTCAAATGCAATAAATCTGTTTATATAAAACTTAGCAATGGTGTTCATAATTGGTGGGTGCGACTAAATTTTGTCTGGTGCGCCTACATTTTTAAAGTTAGGAGCACCGGTGCTACCAAGCAAAAAGGTTAATTTCGAGCCCTGTTTTGTACATTGGATTCCACTTTAATGAAAATATATTAAACAAACTCGATTAATGTGACCATTTAGCAGAAAACGGCATGTTTTACTATAGATTTTAGACTTTGGGCGCCGCCATCTTGGACTGTCGCTGTGTCTGACGTCATGGGGTTTGTTCCGTTACTTCAGCTGAACAGATACATTGGTAGTAATAGACTGAAAACAGAGACTGGTAAGCCTAATTTAACCCAATGCGTGAAGTTGTGGACGTGGAGCTGCTGCGAATACAAGCATCAGACGTGTGTCTGATATAAAAGTATATATATTTATTCTATTTTTCTTTTTTCCCCTTTAAATTACTGATCATTTGATGCGCTTTTGATTCACTCTCCGTATTACCCTGCCTGTCTGGGTTCACGGACTGAACACAGAGACTGCACAGCCTAATTTAACCCAATGCATGAAGTTGTGGACGTGCATGGCAGAGCTGGTGCAAATACAAGCATTTAAGTGTCTTGTGTATTTTTCTTTTGTTACTTTCGTTTGATGAGGGGCTGTAGCAGTGAAAAGTGATAGTACCCACCCCCATTACGTCACCACCGGACCCGGTTGAAACCCATACAGGCAGTCATTACTGATGTAATGGGGCAGGTACTTTTACTTTTCACTACTACAGCCCCTCATCTCTTTTCGTGTTCAGACCAAACTAAGATCCGTACGGTGTTTCTTCTGGCAGGTTTTTATCCTTCATACATGTAGAGATCGAGTTGATGGACTTGAAGAGGGAATATGACATAATCCACACAGACGTGACTCAGTAAAGCGTGATGTCATGTAATCCAATGTACAAAATAATGCAAACTAGACTGAGTGCTTCATTTCCCCTTTAAGAAACTATCTGAAATTAACTATCAGGAAAAATTACCAACACACAACATGTTACGTGAGTGATCAAATTTGACATGAACATCACATCATGAGTATAAGCCAGTGTACATGTCAGCAACATCAAAAGTCTGTCAGGTAAAAAAAAAAAAAGGGGGCTTATTGATGTGGTTCAATAATAACTATTTCATGTATTTCAATAATACCTATTTTATATGTTTAATTAATACGTAGATAAGCTTAAACTCGGTTTAACGGTGTACTGCAAAAATATTTAGTAGGCCATAACAATCTCCCAAAATCGCTATCCTTGATGTATTGCAGACAATTTTATTTTAATTTGGTTTCAATAAAATGTCTTTAATTTAAGGTCATCATTACATTACTTTACCCTGCTGTTTTAGTTCGATATATATTGTTCCTAATGGTACTGCAAGCTCTCGGGTATAGTTTGTGTAATTATGTAATACAGTACATACTTAATTCTGCATTATAACCTGTTGACTTCATTGACGCATGCTGTAAATAAAAATAAAATGTCTTTAATTTAATTGTATGATTTACCTTTATGGCAAAGTGCTCTATTTTAACAAACAATGCTAATGCTAATTTTTAATTTGGGCTAAAATCAGGGCGAAACAAAACTATTTGTATTGCGACTCATATTATTTAGCTTTGCATTGTGTCTTATGTCATACAATAGAAAAAGAAACTGAAATGATCAATACAAATTATTTAAATATCAATGCCCATGAAAGAAATTAATTATTATGTAAAATAAAGTGTCATGACTTACTGATTAAAAATGATGAGGTGAAGGAAAATAAATAAACATACATGGACGAATCCTTTCAAAATTGACACAGCATTAATATATTTTTATTTAGAAAATAGATTTAGTGCCATATTTAAAGTAACTTTATTACAGAAGTGAAGCAACCAGGCATGATGCAATGAAATACTAATAAATTAGAGTATAAACAGTTATTAATCAAACTATAAGTCAAACTAAATCACTATTTATATACAATCCTCTGCGTGTGATCTTTTAAAGTACAGTCTAAATGTGCCTCAATATTCATTCATTCATTCATTTTCTTTTCGGCTTAGTCCCTTTATTAATCCGGGGTCGCCACAGCGGAATGAACCGCCAACTTATCCAGCATTTGTTTTACGCAGCGGATGCCCTTCCAGCCACAACCCATCTCTGGGAAACACATCCATACATTCTCATTCACACACATACACTACAGACAATTTAGCTTACCCAATTTACCTGTACCGCATGTGTTTGGACTGTGGGGGAAACCGGAGCACCCGGAGGAAACCCACGCAACCACGGGGAGAACATGCAAACTCCACACAGAAATGCCAACTGGCCCAGCCGGGGATCGAACCAGCGACCTTCTTGCTGTGAGGCGAACGTGCTAACCACTCGGCCACCGTGGCGCCCTGCCTCAATATTACAAAAAAAAATATTGCATTGACTAAATTGGCCGTAGTGTATTTGTTTGTAACTCCCAGTTCTGGGTTGCGGCTGGAAGTGCATCCAGTGTAAAACATATGCTGGAATAGTTTGCAGTTCCTTCCGCTGTGGCGACCCCTGATTAATAAGGGACTAAGCCAAAGGAAAACGAATGTATTGCATTGTACAAGCAATTATTTAAAGTCCTACTGTCCTGTTTGCCGTGTCAGATTTGTGGTGTTGAATTGATGCATGTGGGCAGGTGTATAACTAAAATGCGCTTTAGGAAACTCTGAGAGTCCAAAAGCACCTCTGAACTTGCTGACCCAATGACGGATCACTCAACGGCATGACTGCATCCGCATATATTTGAGGCTCAGACAGCTATTTCAATCAGTCCATCTGACAATGCCTGACCCTCGCACGCTCTGCTGCCACTTACTGACAGCCATGCAACTAAAAATACCTTGTACAGCGTCTAAATATACCTCCGCAAAGAGTGGCCACAAAACAAACACCGTCACGACTTAAGGTATGAGGGTCGGAAGGAGCAGACAAGCGTTAACTTTCCTAAGAAAAGTTTTAAAAGTTGTGTTTTGCTGGGAGCAGCGCCTTCCAGATATCCACATATTAAATGAAAACATTTTTAGAAAAAGCAAGCAAGAAGTACAGGTTCGTTGGCATTGTGCAGTGGATGTTAGGGCTGCATGATACTGTAAAATATGAGATGTATAATACTGTTGTTCAGCGCTGCGATAAAGATATTTCTTACGATATAAGTAACTTGTAAAACAGTATTTTTAAAATAAAAAATAAAAATAAATTTAAATTAATAATAATAATTTATTCATGTTATGATCACGCTAAAATAAATGAGTAAATTAAATGAGCTAATTAAATAAAAATGTAAAAACTGGTGCAAACATTTAGACTTTTAAACACTGCAAATGACCTCGGTGGATATTCAGATTGTTATTGGCTGCTGTCATTTTTTTACTTGTCACCCAGTATTAGTGTTTATTTTCAGCTCTAGATTCACTTAACAGCAACTACTGGAGAGGGGATGAAGACAGTAAAGGTCCACTCTGATTGGTCAGCATGTAGCACACAAATGCTTGACACATAAATTGACTTCATTTATTGCACGTCTCTGCAATATGGATATTGCATGTACTATTATAGTGATAATGATAATATTTCGATATATTGTGCAGCCCTAATGGATGTCCAGGAATGCTGCCACTAAATTAATTTTGTGTATTTACACAATAACAGGTGTTTTTAATAGTTAATTAGTAAAATTCATTTCTATTATTTAAAAATATATACAGTATTATACTGTAAGATTATGGTTGACTGCTAAAAGCCATGCTGCCAATATTTTACCATTCAATTAAAGAAAAGCCATAATTTGTAAAACGGTAATGAAACTAGGATTACTGTTCAATATTGAAAATGCTGCTGACAGTATTTTACCATCCAGTTACAAAAAAGCCATAATTTGGAAAAAACGGTAATTAAATTGTAAGATTACAGTTTACTACTGGAAACACTGCTGCCGGTATTTTACTGTAAAATTACAAAAAAAAAAAAAGAAAAAAAAAAAGAAGTAAAACAGTAATGAAACTGTAGGATTACTGTTCAATACTGAAAATGCTGCTGACAGTATTTTACCATCCAGTTTTTTACTGTACAATTACAGAAAAGTTGTAATTCCTAAAGCGGCAATGAAACTGCAAGATTACGGTTCACTTCTGGAAACACTGCTGCCAGTATTTTACCGTAAAATTACAAAAAAGCCGTAATTTGGAAAATGGTAGTGAAACTTTGATTGCTGTCCACTGCTGGAAACTCTGCTGACAATATTTCACCATAAAATTACAGAAAATCGCCATAATTTGTTAACCGGTAATGAAACTGTAGGACCACGGTTCACTATTGGAAACACCGCTGCCAGTATTTTACCGTAAAATTACAAAAAAAGCTGGAATTGGTAAAATGGTAATGAAACTACGATTATGATCCACTGCTGGAAACCCTGCTGCTAATATTTCACCATAAAATAACTAAAAAGCCGTAGTTTCTAAAACGATAATGAAATTGTAGGATTACGCTTCTCTGCTGGAAACCCTGCTGCCAGTATTTTACTGTAAAATTACAAAAAAAAGCTGGAATTGGTAAAATGGTAATGAAACTACGATTCTGATCCACTGCTGGAAACCCTGCAGCTAATATTTCACCATAAAATTACAAAAAAGTCATAGTTTATAAAACAGCGATGGAACTGCAGGATTATGGTTCACTACTGAAATCCCTGCTGCCAGTATTTTACTGTAAAAATTACAAAAAAGCCATAATTTGGATAATGGTAATGAAACTGTAGGATCACGGTTCACTACTGGAAACCCTGCTGCCAGTATTTTACGGTAAAATTACAAAAAAAAGCCATAATTTAAAAAACAGTAATCAAACTACTATTACGATTCACTGCTAGAAACTCTGCTGCCAGTATTTTACTGTAAAATTACAAAAAAGCCATAATTTGGAAAATGGTAGTAAAACTTTGATTGTGGTTCACTGCTAGAAACTCTGCTGCCAGTATTTTACCATAAAATTACAGAAAAGCACTATAATTTGAAAAAAATTGTTAAAATTACAAAAAAAAAAGCTGGAATTGGTAAAATGGTAATGAAACTACAATTACAATCCACTGCTGAAATCCCTGCTGCCAGTATTTCACCGTAAAATTACAAAAAAGCCATAGATTCTAGAACGGTAATGAAACTGTAGGATTACGCTTCCCTGCTGGAAACCCTGCTGCCAGTATTTTACCTTAAAATTACAAAAAAAAGCCATAATTTGAAAAACGGTAATCAAACTACGATTACGATTCACTGCTAGAAACCCTGCTGCCAGTATTTTACCGTAAAATTACTAAAAAGCCGTAATTTGGAAAATGGTAATGAAACTATGACTGCGGTTCACTGCTGGAAACTCTGCTGCCAATATTTTACCATAAAATTACAGAAAATCGCCATAATTTGGAAAACGGTAATGAAATTGTAGGATTCCGGTCCACTACTGGAAACACTGCTGCCAGTATTTTACCATAAAATTACAAAAAGGCCATAATTTGTAAAAAGATAACGAAACTGTAAGATTGTGGGTCACTGCTGAAAACCCTGCTGCCAGTATTTTACTGTAAAATTACAAAAAAAAAAAGAGCTGGAATTGGTAAAATGGTAATGAAACTACAATTACGATCCACTGCTGGAAACCCTGCTGCTAATATTTCACCATAAAATTACAAAAAGAAGTGCCATAATTTGGAAAACAGTAATGAAACTGTAGGATTTTTTTGTTATGTGCATCAATGTTTAAAAAATCTGTATATATAATTAGATAGAATATTTATTTAACATGAAAACACCTTTATATTATTCAATCTGCCCTTCACATAAACATTAGCTGTCATTTTGTCAATCTGAACACTAGAAACTGAAGTCAGCATGCCTGGAAAAGTTATTTTTCCGTACTACTCCTTTTGGTTTTTCTCATCAAGTTTCTCCCATCCCGCGCTCCCTAATTACAGTCCCATCAGTGCTAAACAGTTTGACCTACATCTAGTACAATCTGTACCTCCAGGAAATTACTTAAAAAGGAACAGAGAATAATACAGCAAAAATCCCTTTAACAGCCACTCAAACACATCCTTTACAACAAACTTCAACAGCGCTAGCCATACATCTTCATAACCGCTAGCAAAGCTCCAGCAAATCTTCCCGAAACGAGCATTTCAGGATTTATTTCTTAGCTAGTTCACAATTCAGTCACTTGCTATTGCTACTGATTTTTTACCTCCGTTCAGACCGCCGTACACAAGTTTGCCTTCAAATCATGATCCCTGCTGTGTGTCTGGAGGCTTTCTCTTTCTTCTGTCGCTCTCACACAGATATTAATCCCTCATTTGTGAAGAATAGCCTGGTGAAGCTGCTAATGAAGCGTCTGTACTGATCCGTTAACCAGATTACCACACTGCCCCACATGAGTTACAGACGCAAAGAGAATTAGCAGCAAAAAAAACACACTCCTTCTCTAATGTTTCAATTTACTTCAAATATACAGCGGGGAATTTAAGTATTGAACACATTGTCATGTTTTTCCCTGGGAATAATATGTCTAAAGGAGCTGGTGACATGGAATTGAAGCAGATTTAGATAAAAACCCAAACAATACAAACATAAAAATACAACAAAACAAACACATCTCAAGAATGAGTTCTGTGTAATAACTGGATGACAGAAGGAGAAAGGATTGAACGTATTTAACACTTGATACAAATGGCTTTCTTGGTGCTGGCAGCTTTAAGACGTCTCTCATATGGAGAATGAAGTCACATTCATTTCTCAGGACTTCAACAGACTGTAAATATCTTGATGGTTCTGTTGGTCTCGTCTATCTAATCTGAGTTTTATTCTGTATGTTCTATTGGATTCAGTTCAGGTTATTGGCTGGGCCATTCTACAGCTTGATTTTCTTTCTCTGAAAGCATCTGAGAGTTTTCTTGGCTGTGTTTTGGATCATTAGCTATGTTTTCATCCAAAAATGCGAATGAACTTTATGCGCAAAACTGGATTACAGCAAAAAATTCGTGCGAATAAAGCCGCATTTCCTTCCAACGAGTCAAAGCGGACAAAATCGTCACTTCCTGATTAACCAGCGCCAAATATCAACCGTAAAAAGGTAATTTGCTGCAGTAGGAGAAGCTGCGTCAATCTTTTCATCATTTAATAAATGACTTGCAGTGAACGCGCGGTGGCATTTGAAGGTGTCAGACGCGTAGCACAGACGCTCTAGATTCTGGAGGTAATTAATAATATAGTAACACAACTACTGAAACAGTGAGGTGCTTTAGAATGACCAAAACAACATTTCAGATGTTTTACGATGTGCTCAGCCTGCTGGTTTGTCCATTTACACACATTTTTATCATCACATGATCTCTTATAACAAAATCACATGACCTTTTTTAATGTGCATACCGGAATTTATGCGGTAAAAGTGTTTCCATCGCAGTTTATTTGCATCTTTTCTTCACGAATAAAAAGTTTATCCTACTCCGTTATGCGCAGACATTTTTTATGCGCATTTTCAAAATTTAAAACGCATTATCCACCTTTTTTTATGCGCATCTCCAAAATGCGTATAAAAACTGCTGAATGGAAACGTAGCTACTGTCTTGCTGAAATGTCCACCGTGGTTTCATCTTCATCCTCCTGCTAATGTAGATGTTGGACTGTAGCAGCTGATATTCATTTACACTGAGGAAGGGCGGAGGGTTGCTGAACAACTGATGAGAGATTTCAGCTGCTGTCTGGGCTTTCACTGCCTTTCTACACCTCCCTTTCTTCGTGTGTTCAATACGTATTCCCTGTGTCATTTCATTTTATTACACATAACTTCATTTGTAAACTAATTAATATTGTTTTCTTTGCATGTATGGATTTATTTGGTGAAAATTACAAGTCAACAGCACCTTTAGAAATATGTTTTCTGAGAAAAATTGCTACGTTTTAAAATTGTTACTTGTTGCCACTGTATTTATTACATGGCTGTAATGCCTTTTTAACTTTTTCACTTATTGTTCAAGTGCCTTGGACTGATGTTTTTTTATGTATATCTTAAAGAATCATTAATCACCCTTTAAGCACTTTTTGTTCGTTTCTGGATTAGATATATTATATAATCTTCAATTAAGCGCACTGTATTAAAAGGGCAATGTAGCATACCTTAAATCTTACAGATTTTATATATACTGTATATTATATTATATACAAGTTTGTATTGTATTTACATTTGCTTAAAGGTTTAAAAAACTGCACTTCATGATGTCAAATAAAAAAAATGTAAGTATTTGTTGTAATAATCTTTTGTCATGCTTTAAAAAAAAAAGCATTAACTACAATGTGAGATAAAAATAAACACATAAAATGAGGATTTTGAAATAACGATGCTCTTTAGTGGTTCAAAAGGCACTCTAAACTTCAGCTAACCGAGTTCACAGCAAGAAGGTCGCTGGTTCGAGCCTCAGGTGGGTCAGTTGGCATTTCTGTATGGAGTTTGCATGTTCTCCACCTGTTGGCGTGAGTTTCCTCCGGGTGCTTCGGTTTCTGACCCAGTCCAAACACATGCGCTATAGGTGAATTGAATAAACTAAATTGTTCACAGTGTATGTGTGGGTGTTTCCCAGTGATGAGTTGCAGCTGAAAGGGCATCCGCTGCGTAAAACATTTGCTGAATAAGTTGGCGGTTCATTCTGCTGTGGCAACCCCAGATTAATAAAAGTACTAAGCCGAAAAGAAAATGAATAAATGTTTTGTTTTATCCATTTATTCCTGCTGTTCTCAATACTTTACAGATGTGTAAATGACATCCCCTTAAGTGTTTCTTACGCGCCGTAAACCTAAATACTGCAGTATAAGCTGTTAACGCAGACTAATACCAGTAATCAAACACACACAGAATTGAAAGCATTTCAATTGCATTTAAACTGAATCAGAGTCACTCCAAAGACTGCAGTCATGTCAGTCAAAGATTCTGGTGTGTTGAACCACAAACACGACTGCTAACAATTCAGCCTGTGATTTTGGTGACTGGAAACGTATTTTATGAGACAAATTGAAGTAAAGCACTGGTGAGCGAGGTGTTGTGTTTTAGTCACACTCGTAAAGCTGCTGCTTTTAGAGAGGTGTGTTTTCTCTCAGTCAGTTTGGTTTTCAGAAAGACTTATTTATGGTCAGTCGTGTTGTTTTATGCTGGTTTCAAGCAAACAGACCCGTATTAGGGCTTATTTTTGGTGAGTCGCTTGTGTTGGCCTTCTTTTTCTTGTGAGATCTGGCAACACATCTCTCTCTCTCTCTCTGGACTATATTGTATGAGATGCCAGAAACCACAGGGCCTGATGGGAAAAACTACAGTGGATGTTTGGAGTAAGCAAAATCTTTAATTTGAGTAAATCAATACTTTTCTTCTACATTTTGTTTTCTTTTTCCCCTATTGTTCTCATAATATGCATTTATTTATTTATTTATTTTTTAACAAGTGTTTTTATTAGTTTTACATTTTTCAATAATTATCCAGGGCGCCTCGGTGGCGTAGTGAGTAGCACATTCGCCTCACAGCAAGAAGGTCGCTGGTTCGATCCCCGGCTAGGCCAGTTGGCATTTCTGTGTGGAGTTTGCATGTTCTCCCCGTGGTTGCGTGGGTTTCCTCCGGGTGCTCCGGTTTCCCCCACAGTCCAAAGACATGCGGTACAGGTGAATTGGGTAAGCTAAATTGTCCGTAGTGTATGTGTGTGAATGAGAATGCATGGATGTGTTTCCCAGAGATGGGTTGTGGCTGGAAGGGCATCCGCTGCGTAAAACAAATGCTGGATAAGTTGGTGGTTCAATCCGCTGTGGCGACCCCGGATTAATAAAGGGACTAAGCCGAAAAGAAAATGAATGAATGAATGAATAATTATCCAACAACACAACAATAATAATAAAAAATAATAATAATAAAAAAATACAATAAATAAGCATGATAATACAAAAAAATAAGTGTAATAATAATTAAAACAAAAAAAGTATATAATTAAAAAAATTAAAATAATAAAGTAAACAAAAAAAGGTTATTATGAAAAAACCATTAGGGCATATAAACTGTTTCAGTAAAAGTACAAAGATACAGTCAATCGGGGTAGTGAGCATATTAAGCATTACACTGCTGCTCAGAATCTGCTTTATATTGGTCCAGGTGATCAAGAAATGGTTGCCATATATTGTAAAACTTAGCAAGATTATCAATAACTCCATAACGGACTCTTTCCATGTGCAATATTTGAGTGAGACAACTTAACCATGTCTTAAATTGAGGAACAGAATCTGATTTCCACAGTTTTAGAATGACACTCTTAGCAATAATCATTCCATAAATTATTGTGCTTTGTATGGACATATTATGATCCAGCAGAGAACTAGAATACCCAAATAGAGCAATTTCTGGGTCTGGTGTAAAGGTGAAACCATACATATCGGAAAACCATTTAAATATGTCACACCAAAAATCATAAAGTTTTGGGCACGTCCAAAAGAGGTGGGTCAGGGAGCCTTCAGCAGACTTACACCGGTCACATGTAGGGGAAATGGTAGGAAAAATTCTGTGTAATTTAGATTTTGAGTAGTGCAGTCTATGCATTGCTTTAAACTGAATTAACTGGTGTCTGGAATTAATAGAACATGATCGTATTCTACTAATATGCATTTATTTTTACCCAATAATCCCAACGACTCTTATTTGATTTGTTCAGCGAATCATTTGCTCCTAAACCCCTCCTTTGCATGACACTAATCAGCACTGGTTGCTCCGATGACCCGTTCTCCGCTAGTGTCTGAAGGGAAAGGCGCGTTCATGTTTTACTGGATCCAGCACCTCATATTTGGTATTGTTTCGTGTCGACCAGGGGCGTCGCTAAACCCCATTTACTGTGGCACGTGCATAGTGAGTTTCGCAAGTCAACAAAACTAAAGTGATGGTGATCTTATGTAGACTAAGAATGTCCTGCATATTTTGGTCCAAACCCCAATTAAACTCACTTGAACCAGCTGATTAAGCTCTTTTTAGGTATACTAGAAATGTCTAGGGAGGTGTGTTGAAGCTAAGCTATGCAGGACACCGGTCCTCCAGGACTGAGTTTGGACACCCCTGGTCTATAGTATTTCATAATGAAATTAATATTCACGTGAAATGATTTCAGCATCACTCCGTTTGTGTCTTTAGATTGTTTTCTAGTTACATTTAGGATTAATTTCTGTTGTTTATTAAGAATATTAATTGTATAATTACAATAATACGGTTATTTATTTATAATTATATACATACATTTTCTTGTTTTACTAAAAAATATATATATATATTTATATATACATATATATATATATTTTTAAGAGGGAGCTGAGCCCCAGTAGAGCTTTATGTCTAGCAGCGCCCCTGGTGTCGATGTTGACACGAGCAGGCAAAAGATTCAGATGAAACACAAATCATATAATGGCTCGTCTCCACTGAGTGGTACAGTACGGGTCGGTACGTGTCGGTACAGGTCACCTTTATCAGGGTTGCGTTTCCACTGCTGTGAAGGGGTACCAAGGGTACTCTTTTGGTGGGCGTTGTGTACGATAGAAAGTTTCAGTCGACATAATTTCTCGAGGGAAATGTCTACAGTAACACATAAACACATGTATAAATGTTCATTACTGACCTCTCTATGAACATGATCTGATTATAACTGCAGATCAATGATGTGAAATAGCCTACTGTCTGCGATTATATCAAATAAATAAATAAATAAATGCAGCATACATGAACACATTCAGCCCCTTACAGTCTCTGATATGTTACCAAATACAGAACAACTGCACACAGCACACAATTAGTCCTTATTTAGGTTAAAAAACAACACAAAATATAGCCCACAGTCAGTGCAGAGCTCTCATCTGTGTCTGTAATCTTCACCGGCACATGTGACCTCTGCTAGAGAATAATTCCATCATTCCCAGTTCATAATAGTCCAAAAGGTGATGATGATAGTTAAATATTAGTTTATATCAGAATAAACTATATTACTTTATTATATTTTACTTTAACTATATTATATTACTAATAGTTTGTTTATGTTTGCTGAAAGAATCATTTGCTCCTTTGTTTTTCCCGGCTTCTCCTTTGTTTCTGCAGGCGTCAGTCTCGCGTTTTTCAGTTTCTGAAAGGATCGGGTTTCAAAAGCACGTCAATAAACAAGCGCACGTTATTATCATCAGCTCAAGAAGTTATTTCAAATATAGACGCGCGCACGACCGCAAGCAACAAAGCAAAACTGCTCGCTCTTCAAAAACTGCTCGTAAAAAACTACGGGGCACAGGGGAGAATCTGCTCTTCTTCTCGGCTTTGTGGTTGTTCATCAAGATGACGACAAGGTTTGTTTGAGCTCGGGTCAACCATTGCTTGTTATTATATGTTTATATTATTTCAGTGTAATGTTTCGGCTGTGCATTTAAACATGGCGGGTCCTTTGTTTGCATTCTGGCTTGTTATGCAAGCGAATGATGTATCTCTGTAACCAATCCGCGTTCAGCTGCGCATGTAGCTCCACCTTTTGGTACCCTTTCTCGTGTTCGGTACCCTTTCGAAAGGGTACCCAAAAAGTGGTACGGTACAGTAAGCTTTTGGACAGTGGAAACAGCCCTAAAACTGTACCAAACCATATCACTTAGTGGAAACAGGCCATAAACCACTCTGAGTCAACTCATTTATTTATTCATTTTTTTTACAATGAATAGTTTTAAAGAAGGTGCACTTTCAGATTTAACCCTCAGCTGATGTTTTCATTCACTTAGAGCTGTGTTACACACTACATGCAAGGTCATTTTGGAAAAATCCTTAATAGGGGCTGTTAAAGAATTTTTTTTATTACTAAAAATACACAAAAAAAAGACTCCCAAAGCCTTATCCGCATGCAAACGCAGCTTCGTTTTGAGTTGAAATGGTTTGCAAATGTTAAATACCTTCACAGAGGATCCGGATGAGAGGCTCGAGTTGGTCACTTTGAACGGTGTCGCTCTTAAACCAAGAGTCAGCTCTAGGGGGAAAGAACACAGAAAAAAAAGCAGCGCGTTTAAGACATTTACAAGATTTAGAGCATACTGAGCTTCTTAAGAACGTCTAATGACTGCGTTCGGTTTGAAAACATCGTGCCACCCTGAGAAATATTTACACAGCAGTGTTTAGATGTTGAATAGAGCTTCAGTCAGAGTGGACTGAAGTGGAGTCTTTAGTCTGTTATGTAAGCTGCCACAATGGCACCACATAGGGCTCATAAATTAGCATTGTGGCATTACTGCTAATGTAAACACCGCTCTGCGCCCTCCGTCTTCTGCAGTGGGACACAAGTGCAGAGAAGTGTACAGATTAGGTTTATTAGAGTATCAAATTTTATGCATTTAATTGCTGTTAAAGTTCCCGTGAGGTGCTTTGAAATATCCATTTTTATTCGATGTTTGACGTAATCTCAAATAAAACACAATGAAAAGGATGGGAGAGTGTAGCTTCTCCCCTTTTAAAAAAACAGCCAATTGCATCTCATTTTTATCACAGCTCTGCCAGTGAGAGTGGTTGAGCTTAAGCGCATCAAATGAAAAGCAAATTAGAAGCGTCTTGAAGAGGGCGGGGCATGTCAGATACTGGAGAGCATTTGATTGGTTATGTTGTGATGAGCAATGCAAGTATGAGGTGACGTGAATAAATCCATTAATGCAGAAGTGACAAACCACAAGCTTTACATGTTTATATCAGTTTTATATCTCATTCATTCATTTTCTTTTTCGGCTTAGTCCCTTTATTAATCTGGGGTCACCACAGTGGAATGAACCGCCAACTTATCCAGCATTTGTTTTACGCAGCGGATGCCCTTCCAGCCACAACCCATCTCTGGGAAACACATCCATACATTCTCATTCACACACATACACTACGGACAATTTAGCTTACCCAATTCACCTGTACCGCATGTCTTTGGACTGTGGGGGAAACTGGAGCACCCGGAGGAAACCCACGCAACCACAGGGAGAACATGCAAACTCCACACAGAAATGCCAACTGGTCCAGCCGGGGATCGAACCAGCGACCTTCTTGCTGTGAGGCGAATGCGCCACCCACTACGCCACCGTGGCGCCCCAGTTTTATATCTTCTAAATGCAATTTTTGTCACTGTTTTGGAGCACACTAGCTTATAGACAGTGTTGGACACGTTGCTTTAAAGAGCCCCTATTATGTGTTTTTGAAAATGAGCTAGCATGCAGTGTGCAACACAACTCTTAGTGAAGTGAAATATCCAGCTATGGGGGTGAGGTGTCTGAATAACACTATTGAGAACCGGGTACTCTCATGCTAGTAACTACTGTGAAGCGTGTTTTGGGCTACCGTTGCGATCGAATCCTATTCCAACGTTTGTGACCCGGGGGTTTCACAGACCAAAATGCAGAGGGGGGGGGATGT
Source organism: Danio albolineatus (assembly GCA_903798035.1). NCBI lineage: Eukaryota > Metazoa > Chordata > Actinopteri > Cypriniformes > Danionidae > Danio > Danio albolineatus. The sequence continues at coordinate 4,887,712 of CAIGQQ010033701.1, forward strand.
TTTTCTGGGATAAATAACAAATTGGGAGGGTGATGTTAGATGGGTCTGAAATTTGGGTCTGTTTGGACCGATGACCAAGTCTGTTGCGATCGGTCGACAGCGTTCAAAGCAAGAAATGCCCACCACGGCTTATCAATATTGAAGTAGTCAGAGTGCATAGTGTATCCGTGAGCATACCTGCCAACACTCCCGGGAAAAATGGGACTATGCACACTATACACTATGAACGCTGTTGACCAATCACCACAGACTGGGTCATCGGTCCAATCAGCGCAGATTAGCATCGCGCTAAGGAGGGGTTTGGGAACAAATGAATCGCTGAACGATTCATATAGGAGTCGCTGGGATAATGAGGTGAAATTAAATGCATATTATAAAGACAATGAAAGTGTTTTTTGACCATGCATGCATATTAGCCTGCTGTTTGAGACCCCCAAAACCTAAATATGACCCTTTTTAATGTATTTTGTTTTTGGAGGAGACAAGCAGACATTATCACTGTTTGTACTGGGTCAGTCCCGCTTGTTGTCAAGATAGGTGACATACACAGACACACACACACACACAAATGAACGTTATAAAAACTATAGTTTGTTGTACAGTTGGCCGTTCACTTCCGGCTTTTGGTACGATTGCATTCATACTACAAGTGAACCGTACCAGAGTTCACGTGAACCGTATCCCAGACCACCTCTTTCAGGAGGACTCTGGTACGGTTCGTGGGTGCGGACCCGAGTTCAGAAGACGTGTTCACACTAGCTAAACGTACTGTACTATGACGTCAAACGAACCCGAGTGCGGACCAAAAGTGATAGTGTGAAAGCACCCTAAAAGAGTAATTATAGCTATTTTTCACAAATAGTAACAGTCAGTAATGGAGTTACATAATTATAAAAGTAACTAATCACTAGGCCCACACGGAATCTGCGCACGCTGAATCAGCAGATATCCGCAGATTTTTAGCCCATTATTGATTCTGTTTATTTACCTGTGTAAATGTGTGTACATTTATATGTATTCAGTTTTTAAAGTAATTTCAGTAATATTACTGACTAATTTGAAAATATTCATATGATTTATTTACATTACAGTTTGTAAAGTAATATTTTCTGTCTTTTAGTAGAGATTTTATATGAGAGACTTGCTTGGTTTACGAAATAAAGTAAATTGTAATTTCTGTGTGGATTTGCATGTTTTCCCCGTGTTGGCGTGGGTTTCCTTCAGGTGCTCCGGATTCCCCCACAGTCCAATCACCTTTATCACCAATCATTCTTTACTTTCATCCACAACCCCCCACCCTTAAGCCGCCTTTCCACTGCACACGACAAACGACAAGCGACAGACCGGAAGTCATTCATTTCCAATGGAGAGTAGTCCGGGAGCTGCGTGGAGCTCCGATCATCTCCGTATGCGGGAAATTCGGATCCGATTTGAGCCGCGGATCCGTTGAAATATTTGAACTCCTGTGACTAGACTGGAAGTGATGTATTTCAGTGTTGTCCAAGCAGGTCCAAGCGTGTGAGATGAGAAATAGGGGTTTTTTCATTATTTTTTTGAATCAGAAAAAGTCTGTATTTAAAAAAAAAAACATTTCTATTCATAAATGAGTAATAAAAATATTACTATAGACATTTTTAGCGGCCTATGAGTTTCAGTATTCATTTACTCATTTATTCATTCAACCTTGGTGAACACATGGAGAATAAAGGCTCTTCCACTCCTATTTCGGACACTGCGAGAATCAGCGTCTCCCCCATGGTGCCCGACAACACTGAAAATAATGTGTGACTGCCACAAGGGGGCGTATTCCGACAGTCGTGTCCAAATGTCGTGTGCAGTGGAAAGGCGGCTTGACTCTTTATTTTCGTCTGCCACCCCCCCCCCCCCCCTTTTTTTTTCTACTTTTGTCTGTGACAAGCCACCCCACACATGTCGCTCTTCACTTTCGTCCACGATACCCCCCCAACTAAAAAAAACTGAATTGAATATATAGCATATAACTAGAAAAGCCTCCAAAATCTTGATTCTTTTTCTCCAATCCAAGCTCACAAAATGTGTTTGACGCAAGCAGTGAAATGGAGATAAAACAAGACAACTGGGAGATTTTTTAAATTAAATGTCAGGCATAAAAAGCTGGAAAAGATGCGAGACTGAAATACAACAGTCAAACAAACATGTCCATCTTAATGGATGCCGGAGGTAGCAAAGCAGAATGGAAAAATGTAGTAAACTGTGTTTATAACTTCAGACCTTAATACGATTATTTTTATGTTCCTTTCATGTTTTATCCTGAGAGATCTGGTTTATTTAAAGGCATAAAACCGTCAATAAATTCCCAATAAAACCCTTTTGACCAGATACACAAAAATCAAACAATGGAGCTGTTTCTTAAATAAAACAGAGCGCTCGTTTAACGCTATCTCCAATGATTACACGATACCGCAGCGTCCTAATGTGGTCCAGTCTGATTGTAAACACTCTTTTACTGCAGGTCTATAGCATTAAATAATGTCCAACGGCTGCAAGACTTTTCAGAGGCAAGGATGAGCAAAGCACTTCCAAAAAAGGAAGATCTGACAGAGCTGTGGCACAATGACAAATAAGGCCTGTTGATGATCCTGAGAAGAGACAGACAGACGGAGATATGATGAAACCAGAAGAATAGTGATTGTGTTTATGCATCAGGCAGACCAAAGAGGGTGAATTATGATTATATGATGGCCGCTTGGGCACATATGTCAGTAAACTGCAATTTAGCAGCTATTTCATGCATATAAACTGTAATGTATACAGTTAGCTACAGTATGAATGGTGCATATACACTTGATAACAGTGTATAAGATGTAGCTATTTTTGGATGGGGATTCGACAAATATAGCATATACATGGAATAGCTGGAAACAATTTACTTATTATGACTAATAAACACACACACAAATACACACATACGTTATATATACACTACCTGACAAATGTCTTGTCGCCAACATAAGTTTTAGGAGCAACAAATAATAACTTGATCTACAGCTAGTTGATTATTTGGCATAAAAGCCACAAATCTCCGCTATAACTTAAATAACTTAACAATAATGTCATCTGGAATGGCAAAGAAAGCGTTCTTGCAGGACACCCAGAGTTCACCGAGATTCTCTGGATTCATCTTCAACGTCTCCTCCTTCATCTTATCCTATACATGAATCCAAGGAAAAGTTTGTTGTTTCAATTTTTATCCAAGATTCCCACTTTTGCTGACTTTGACTGTCTAAAAACTTCCATAATGAACAGAAAAACAGGCCACTGTTGTGCTAATTAATAATATTATATTAAAATACTACAAAATCATAAAATATTAAAGTGGTTTTAGCTTTAAATGTAATTTTTAATGATTTTAACAGCCACTACAAGAACCACAATGGTTAATTTACCTAAAATTTTGTACAAAATGAGAGGTACTTATTGTTTAATTGGCTGTGATGCACTTCATTGCCCATATCTTATAGAATAAATACTGACCTACGTCACACGGGTCCTCAGTCGCAAAAAAAGACCGGTTGCAATAGCAAACATGTCATGTTGTGCGCTAGGATGCTAAATTCTAAAGTCCAAAAATAGAAAGTCTTTGGCTAAAAGGGAGCTGAATGGAGTGACAACCTAATTAAAATGCTGGACTCTGCAGTTCTCATTTCATTTCAGGTAAGTTCACGCTGTGCTGAATCATACACATCACTCGTGTTTGATTGCAGCAATGATTTCAGCAAAAACAGTTAAATATGGTGAATTAAACTGCAGACACTCTGGATTCATCTTCAATGCCTCCTCCTTCATCTTATCCTATACATGCTCAATAATGTTAAAGTCTGGTGACTGGGCTGGCCAATCCTGTAGCAACTTGACCTTCTTTGCTTTCTGGAGCTTTGATGTGGAGGCTGAAGTATGAGAATGAGCGCTATCCTGCTAGAGGATTTGCCTTTTTTTGCTTTTCAAGATATTTGTGTCCTCAAACTGCTCCTGTGTGTGGCGCTAGTTTCTCACACATCTCATCTAAAGCCTCCTGTGGTGTTTTGACGTGATTTATTAACTGCTGCAGCTGTGAAATTATGAATAAATAAAGGTCACACTTCATTTTGATGGTCAGTTTGTTGAATTTAAGTTCTCATTAGATTATAAGCAGATTGTTAGGTTGGGGTTAGTGTGAGTGTCAGTTGACATGTACCGTCTGGTTCGACTCAGCTGCTAAAACCGACCTCCGTAGACTACAGCGAATAGTCCGGACTGCTGAACGAATCACTGGCACTACCCCTCCTACACTTCAAGAACTGTACTCTTCCAGAGTGAGTAAAAGGGCTCGCAAAATCACCCTGGACGCCTCGCACCCAGCACACTTCCTGTTTGAACTGTTACCGTCTGGCCGGCGCTACAGAGCACCGAGCACAAAAACAGTCAGACACAGGAAAAGTTTCTTTCCTCAGGCCATCTACCTCATGAACAGTTAATATTTTCCTATTATGCAATAAACATGCAATACTTTCTCATACGCACTTGTACACAGCACCTTATAACAATATACGATGCAATACTTCTTACGCATTTGTACACAGCACCTTATAACCTGTATATTTATAACAAATCTGTACATACATTTCAACACCCAGATCTTTTGGACTGACTGCATCTGTTTAATGTCTATCGTCTTCTTTTTCATATTTATTCTGTGTTGTCACTTGTCACTTTATGTACACTGGAAGCTTCTGTAGCCAAAGCAAATTCCTTGTGTGTGTGAAGCACACTTGGCAATAAAACGGATTCTGATTCTGTACTTGCAAAGTTTCTTATAGCTAGTTAAATGTCTGTATCATCAGATATTAAGCCGACAGTCCACTAATACTCAAATGGACCATCAAAATAATGTGTTAGCTAAATATATAATAATAAATCATTCAGCATTGTGATATGGAGCTGCAATGCACTCAAAACCTGCCGGAACTACTTTACTTTCATGTGAATGCACAGCTAATGGCATACCTTACAATGCTCATCAGCCAATTAGAATCAAGCATTCAGCAGCCTTGTAATTAAGTATAATGCATTAAGTATTAAAAGAATACGCATTATACATACAAATTTATGCAAAAATGTTCTTAAAGAGCCCATATTATGGATTTTTGAAAATGACCTTCCAGTGTGTAACACAGCTCTAAGTAAAGTGAAATGTCCAGCTAAGGCTTAAATATGAAAGTTGTTTAAATGAATTGTTATTAGAACGAGTCTTTAGCTGTTTCGGCTTGACGTCAACGCGAAACATAAGCCCCGCCCACTAGTTGCGCGCGCAGACCCCGGGAAAATTGAACTCCCCGGCCCCGCCCACAGACAGGAAGAAAAAGTGGAAGACGACAAGCACTGAATCGCATTCCGGTGAAATCATGTCCTGTAGACGCTGTGCTCTGAAGTGCGAGGGAAAAGCTGTGTTCTTTTCCCTACCTAAAGATGAAGCTGTGAAGAGTCAGTGGTTGAGATTTATTTTTGGTAAAATACCTGAGAATTATAGCCCCAACATGGTGCTGTGTTCGCGTCATTTCTCTGAAGAGAGCTACACCAATCGACACGCTCACAACGCGGGATTTGTTACACGGTTGTTGTTAAAGGATGGATCAATACCCAGTTTATTTGGACCAGCATGTTCTTCCAGTCTTGTTCACTGTAACAAGGTAAATATGGATGTAGTTGTCTGTATTGTGTTTGCTCCGTGCAGCATGTAGCAGTAGCCATTTAGCTGACTGCCGAATGAAACTATTTGTTGGCTCACAATAGTCCATGAAGTGTTAATTGATACTGAATGTTTGTTGTTATGATGAAGAATAAAGCAATACGCTGTTGTACAACTGCAGTGATGTTTTTCAATATGTTCTGGTATTGGGCTGCTGACACGTAAAGGACGTGACGTGGTAGCATCACGTAAAGGAGGTGCTTGGGGAAAAAGACTCGCTCAGACGATTCATATGGGAGTCGGTGGGAAAATGAGGTAAAAATTAATAGATATTATTAGACATTGAAAGTGTTTTTTAACCTTGCATACATATCATCCTGTTGTTTGGGACTTCAAAAAGTGAAATTTAACCGTTCTCAACCCAACATATGGGCTCTTTAAATTATCATTTGGTGATGAATAATCCAATTACTCAAGGAGAAAATGTTCAGTTTTTGGTGGAACTGTCTCCTTTACTGCATTTATAATTATAGCAACATCCAAGTGACTTAGGTTTAATCCTCTCCCACTGAAAGCAACCACAACCCTTTCCATGAAAAAGATTGTTTTCAAGTTTATATGCAAAGCCACTAAATGGACTTACTCATGCATTACTTGAATCATGGAGGAGGAATGTATGGAAATATTTTCATTTTAAGGGGTTGAAATTTCCAAAAATGGCTGCCAAAGCTGAGAATATGCACAGCTTGCACTTCGGTTTGTTCCATCAGCTCATAAAAACATCTGTGAAATGCGTGGTACTGTTGCTTTCCAAGTCATTTTGATCTTTCAGACATCTCTGGCCTTCCATTTTCCTCTTTCTAAGCCTGTGACTTAAACGGTCAGTGCGGTTATCTGCAAATGTTCGATAATTAAATAATTCTACCGCGATATATATTGTGGTTTAAAGCTAAAGAGTGCAAAAGCATCTCTAACAGCTGATTTAGCAGGTCTGTGTGCTCAGGATTCAGTGTGAAGTCATTAAATGGTCTGTGAAATTCATCATTTTGTAGGTTTAAGGCATTTCAGGTTAGGTTTCTGTGCTGTGTGAAGATGCCTCAAGTCAATTTGCTTACCAAAGCTGCATTTATTTGATATAGAATACAGTAAACACAGAAATAATCTGGAACAGTGGTTATTTAATTTAGTTGTGGGCGCCAGGGTGGCGTAGTGGGTAGCACGTTCGCCTCACAGCAAGAAGGTAGCTGGTTTGAGCAGCGCTGGGTTAGTTGACATTTCTGTGTGGAGTTTGCATGTTCTCCTCGTGGTTGTGTGGGTTTCCTCCAGGTGCTCCGTTTCCCCAACAAGTCCAAAGACATGTGGTATAGGTGAATTGGGTAGGCTAAATTGTCTATAGTGTATGAGTCTGAATGAGTGTGTTTGCCAGAGATGGGCTGCAGCTGGAAAGGCATCCGCTGCGTAAAACATATGCTGGATAAGTTGGCGGTTCATTCCGCTGTGGCGATCCTAGATTAATAAAGGGACTAAGCCGAAAACACAATGAATTAATGAATAATTCAGCTGTGCTGCTTAAAACTTTTGCAGAATCCATGGAAATGTTTGTTGTTACAATTTTTATCCAAGATTCCCACTTTTCGCTGACTTTGACTGTCTAAAAACTTCCATAATGAACAGCAAAACAGGCCACTGTTGTGCTAATTATTAATATTATATTAAAATACTATAAAATCATAAAGTGGTTTTAGCTTTAAATGTAATTTTTAATGATTTTAACAGCCACTACAAGAACCACAATGGTTAATTTACCTAAAATTTTGTACAAAATGAGAGGTACTTATTGTTTAATTGGCTGTGAAGCACTTCATTGCCCTTATCTTATAGAAGAAATACTGACCTACGTCACACGGGTCCTCAGTTGCAAAAAAAGACCGGTTGCAATAGCAAACATGTTGTGTTGTGCCCTAGGATGCTAAATTCTAAAGTCCAAAAATAGAAAGTCTTTGGCTAAAACAGCTGAATGGAGTGACAACCTAATTAAAATGCTGGACTCTGCAGTTCTCATTTAATTTCAGGTAAGTTCACGCTGTGCTGAATCATACACATCACTCGTGTTTGATTGCAGCAATGATTTCAGCAAAAACAGTTAAATATGGTGAATAAAACTGTGGACACTGAGTGCAGAGAATGAAATGTAAACATGTACGTCCACATACCCTGCCGTACAGGTGCAGTTTGCTGTCAGAATGCAGTTGTTTTGCTTGTTGATGATTACCAAAGCCTTGTACAGCTCCGTCTTATTTTCTTGTCTTTGGCTAGGCAGAACCTCGATCGGTTTTTAGCTCTACATAGTTTTGATTGATCATTATTTCCTGCACATGACCACACAAAATACAACTGTAGGCATCCAAAGACTCGTAGACCTTTAACTTCTCTCTTGTAAAATCACTTGGAGCTTCAGTGAGAGAGTTGTATATTTCAGGCTGGTTGCTTGGCCATTTCGTCTTATCCTATATCCATTGGGAGGGTGCTGCTATTGCAAATAAACCTGTGAGACGAACGCCGCTAACTATTTTGCAGATTAACTGTGCTTATCACGAGCTGTTATAATACGCTGAAAGCATTATGTAAATAACATGTATAATGTGCAATCAATACAACATATTTTTAAGACAAAACAAACTCTGTACCACATCGGATATCATTCCCTCGCTGTAAATGCTAGCGCTCCCGTTTTTTTTCTGCAACCTCACTGCACGTGCATCCTGAATGTTTACAAATATGGTAATTCGTCTATAGACGAACAGCAGTTTTACAAACATTTCATATCCATTTCTCTTGCCTACTTTTTTGAGTGGTTATATTGAAGCCAGAGGTCTAAAAACAGGATCAGGGATTAAAACGGAGCTGAAAATTAGATTAATCATAATAATCGGAGTGAAACAGCACAGTATTCAAAAATATGGTGCAGAAAAATAACGTTTTGATAAAATACTATGATATTCCATCCAGATATTTTAAAAATTTAATTCCACGACATTCATTAATTTTCCTTCAGCTTAGTCTCTTTATTCATCAGGGGTCGCCATAGCAGAATAACCCACCAACACCGGGAGAACATGCAAACTCCACACAGAAATGACAAGGGACTGGAACAAGTGACAGTCGACAGTCAAAGGGTTTAAATGGCTTTTTAAAAATTAAGAACTTTTATTCTAGCTGAAATAAAACAAATTAGACTTTCTCCGGAAGAAAAAATATTACAGGAAATACTGTGAAAAATTCCTGAACCTGTTTAACATAATATGGGAAATATTTATAAAAAAAATGATATTAACATGAGGATGAATAATTCTGACTTCAGCTGTATACTAGCACTTAGCTTAAGAATGCATTCGATCATAGAAGTCTCACCTGTTCTCTGTGGAGCGGCGGCTGTGATGATTCGAGGACTCATGTTTACGGCAGTGGAGGACGACGAGAGTGAAGAATGCGACGGTGGGTTTCGTACATCTTTGATCTCGATGCTGAGGAAGGTTTTCATGCTGGAGTGGTGGGCTCCTGCAGGCGATTCTCCCTCAGGAGTGTGCGCTTCTTCTGAAAAACCACATGCACTCCTGACATTTTGACTGCGAGGATCTGAGCCGCCCACTGCTGCACGTGATTGGCTGGAGAGCAGTTTAGGCTGGGCTGACATCATGCTCTCGCTGACATTCCTCCCTTTCTTTGGGATGGAGGAGGAACAGGACAGGGTGTCCCGGGACTCGTCTGCTGACACTGTGTTTGTAGAATGAGAGAAACTATGAGCGCTTCTAGGTGTGCTTGTGATGGGTTCGGTGAACTTCAGCATCCGGTCGCGGACAGAATTGGTGCGAATGAAGGGCCCGGAGTATGCCGTCTTGTTTCTAAAATCTGAAAAGAAATTATTCAGTTATTTAAAAGTGATAAAATAATGGAGGAAAAAAAGCTGTAAGAAAATAGAGCATCACTTTATAGTGACTACACACTATCAATCATTTATTAAGCATTAGCGAATAGTTCATTCATTATTTGTTAAGCATTAACTCTACATTAATAGATGTTAGTAAGCAGTTTAAAACTACATCTACAAATGCTGTATCCTTCACTTATACAGTATATGCGGAAAGTATTCATAGCGCTTCACCTTTTCCACATGCTTTTATGCTACAGCCTTATTCCAAAATGGATTAAACTCTTTTATTTCCTCAACATTCTACACACAATCCCCCATAATGACAATGTGGAAAAAGAGTTTTTGAAATTGTTGCATATTTATTAAAAATAAAAACCCTGAAGAATCACATGCACATCAGTGTTCACAGCCTTTGCTCAATACTTTGTTGATGCACGTTTGGCAGCAATTACAGCCTTAAGTCTATTTAAATATGATGCCACAAGCTTGGCACACCTGTCTTTGGGAATTTTTGCCCGTCCCTCTCTGCAGTACCTCTCAAGCTCTATCAGGTTGGACGGGAAGCGACGGTGTACAGCCATTTTCAGATCTCTCCAGAGATGTTCAATAGGATTTGGATCTGGGCTCTGGCTGGGCCACTCAATAACATTCACCGAGTTGTTGTGAAGCCACTCCATTGATATTTTGGCGGTGTGTTTTGGGTAATTGTCCTGCTGGAATATGAACCGTCGCCCCAGTCTGAGGTCAAGAGCTCACTAAAGCAGGTCTTCATTTAGGATGTCTCTGTACATTGCTGTATTCATCTTTCCCTCTATCCTGACTAGTCTTCCAGTTCCTGCTGATGAAAGACATCTCCACAGCATGATGCTGCCACCACCATGCTTCACTGTAGGGGTGGTATTAGCCTGGTGATGAGCGGTGCCTGGTCTTCTCCAAACGTAACGCCTGAAATTCACTCCAAAGAGTTCAATTTTAGTCTCATCAGACCAGAGAGTTTAGTTTCTGATGGTTTGAGAGTCCTTCAGATGCCTTTTGGCAAACTCCAGGCTGAGGAGTGGCTTCCGTCTACCATACAGGCCTGATTGGTGGATTGCTGCACAGATGGTTGTCCTTCTGTAAGATTCTCCTCTCTCCACAGAAGAACGCTGGAGCTCAGACAGAGTGACCATCGGGTTATTGATCACCTGACTAAGGCCCTTCTCCCCTGATCCCTCAGCTTGGATGGCCGGCCAGCTCTAGGAAGAGTCCTAGTGGTTCATCATCTTACACTTATGGATGATGGAGGTCACTGAGCTCAGTGGAACTTTCAGAGCAGCAGAAATGTTTCTGTAACCTTCCCCAGCCTTGTGCCTCCAGACAATCCTGTCTCGGAGGTCTACAGGCAATTCCTTTGTCTTCATGTTTGGTTTGTGCTTTGACATGCACTGTCAACCCTGGGACCTAATATAGACAGGTGTATGCCTTTTCAAATCATGTGCAATCAGCTGAATTTACCACAGGTGAACTCCAATGAAGCTGCTGAAACATCTCAAGAATGATCAAACCTGAGCTCAATGTAGAGCTTCACGGCAAAGGCTGTGAACACTGATGTACATGTGACTCTTCAGGTTTTTTATTTTTAATAAATTTGCAACAATTTCTAAAACTCTTTTTCCACATTGTCATTATGGGGGATTGTGTGTAGAATGTTGAGGAAATAAATGAATTTAATCCATTATAGAATAAGGCTGTAGCATAAAAAAAGTGGAAAAAGTGAAGCGACATGAATACTGTCCAGATGCACTGTAAATATAAATTTTAATACTAAAATTATTGTGTTGCTAAATAAAAGATAAAACTGTGTATGGAAAGCATCGTCAAAGCACCGTGAAGCACCGAGAAATTGAATTGAACCAAATTGATGGCATGATAATCATAACCGAACCGAACCGTGAGACCAGTGTAGGTTCACACCCCTAATGCTTCCCAAAAAAAAAAAGTACACGAAGTCATCATAAACGTAATGCATGTGAACTGACTGCTTTAATAAAGTCTTCTGAAGAGATGTGATTATATATATATATAAAGATGTAATTAAGCCTTTCAGTCCCGTATAAACACTGATCAATGCACCCGCAGAGCACATCAAAATGCCTTCGCCGTTTCTAGCTTGACAGATTTTTAATTTCTCGCCGAACCACCCCTTTAATTCCCTCTCCGTTTAATTCCACTGTGTCTAGAATAAACAATTGTGATTGTAAGGTTATTAGTTCCATCTCATAAGGGACTTTTGCTCCCAAGGGGTCATGCAGGATGTTTTGGTTTCTTCAGAAGGGGGGAAGGAGCAGGACAGACTGATTAAAGCATTAAAAACACTGGGCCTCTAAGCTTGTGAATGTAATAATGGCCCTATTAGGTCATAGGGAAGAGTCAAGATCTTGGGATAATGCCTGGTTGACTGCAGAGAGGTGACATCTTCATACTTTAAACAAAAGCAGGAGGACATCGACTTGGCCACGGTTGCTGCTGGGGAAGTCAGATTCTAATGGAAAAAACCCTGAGTCTAATTATAAATAATAAACATATTCAGTTACGCAAGGGCAAATCTATTTTTAGATGACCTTTGGCTGTATGTTTTTGTGTGTGGGTTTGCTAAACAGCTCACCTGTATCCTTGCCATTAGTAAGTGACATCAAGAAAGTGTCTCGACCTGATGACACCTGAGGAAAACAAGCATCCTAAATCAGCTTTTTATATTAATATTACTTCATAATTTTTGAAAAATCTAACTATTTTAAAGTAATTAACACTTAATAGTTTTAATAATTCACTCATTTTATTTCCAGACACTAGGTCAAATAGCAACAAAAGACAAACAGAACAATACAAACCACACAATACGCATTGAAAAAGACAGTCATGCCAATCCGCTTGATAAGTGTGACGTCATGTAACGGGGCTTCCTGTTCCAAGCGCTCTATCACACTGTATCGGGGGGTGGGGGGTGGTGTGGTCATCAAAGAGAGTTGAAATGAAGTCAACTTTATGGTAATGAGCTATGACGTGGTTCGGCGGCAAGCAATCAGAATGTAGAAGTCCACCGCTTGAGACGAGTCCAGAGAACACAGTCACAGTGAACTTTGGTTCCGACAACAGTTGTTCCCAAGGGTTTTAAAATTGCGGTCGCCAAATTTCCAGTTATTTACAATGTTTTCTAACAGGGACATACATTAAAGAAGTTAGTGATGTGCATTAATTAATCTTTAAAAAAGCGGGAATTTCATGCAGCAAATCAGTATTGCTGCTTCAGGATATTTCAGACATACGGACACATAATATATATGACTTAAACAACTTGATCTTCCATTGTTAAATGAATCTGATAAAAGCGGGCAACATTTTACGCTAGAAAGCATGTTTATATGCGGGAATGTCAGTGATTTGCTGATAATGCTGCAACGGCTCCTTTAAATACGAGATCAGTGTAGCTAATGTTGACGCTCTCGCCCCCAGAGCTCTGAAGGCAGACAGCGTTGGCGACAGGGCAGCCAGAGCGAACTTTGACGCTCTCACCGCCTTCGGTGTGAACAAACGGTAATGTTGACAGGTATGAAAAGGTGTCATAAACTAACATTTTCTTAATTTAAAAGAGTTACGGCAATCGCTCAATCTGACTGTATAGGACGACTCATCAAATTGTAATAAGCGTTTACAAAGCGCTGTAATACTTTCGAAAATCACGATCGCAATATATATATATATATATATATATATACACACCCATGCCTGATATCCGATGGGCAGAAAGTGATTTTAAAAAATTTTGGTATTTGTGATGCAGCAAGCCCAGAGGCTGATGTGTACACCATGTTTTTATATAAAATTCACTTTAAAGTGTCATAGGATTAAAAAGGCATACCTGTCAACCGTCCGGTTTTTCCCGTATTTTACAGTTCTATCCCGCTATTATCCCGTAAAGGTGTTTTCCCGTATTTCTCCCGTATTTTCAGTCTTTCTCTGAAGGGTGGCAATAAACATTAAAGAGCCGATCCTCCCTATATGCAACCCATACCGCCGAACCACCAGGGGACGCCCCTTGCTCTTAAATGTGAGTCAGTTCTGTGCTTTCATTTTATTTAGGCATCAAACACTTTGAAATAAATATAAAAACGGCAGGATTCCCTTTCCTTTTCATTACAGGTGCCGTCGCTCCTCCTATGCAATCCTCAAAACAGTCATAAAGCGCTGCGTGACTGTCAGACGCGCTCCATAGTGATAAACAGACGCTGTTTCCCAAACGGATTCTGTACATGCGATTTGAAATGTAGCAAAAGTCTGGGTTTTGGGTGCGTGTTTGAACAGACATATACACATAATTAATAAAAATAACAACATCTAAAGATGTCGATCTTGATTTTTTTTTTCCAAACACAACTAATTTTGTCCTAAATGAGCATAAAATGTTAGGAAAGCAATCGAATGTTTTCATTATAACGTTAGATGTGTGCATTTTTAAAGTGACACCTCTGTTATTTAATGTAAGCAAACAAAAAAAAACTAAATAAATGAGATTCATTCGTTGCTCTTCACTTATAATGTGCAAGTTATACAGTGAGAAAAAGAAGAATGAGATTTGATAACTTGATTCTATTTCTTTATAATACCTCATTTTAATAAGCTAAACTGTTTTCTAAAGTATTTTTCACATTAGCTGTTTGCCAAACATATTTAATATGGGGATTTTTTGTTTAATTTTTTATTAATTTATTTTTTAGAGGGGGGGGGGGGGTGCATCATAAACTAGCATTTCAACTAGAATTATCAATTCAAATGAGTTGGGGCTTGGACGCGAAAACAGTATTCCATACATCTCCGATACGTCACCACTTAACAAGCGAACACTTCATCAAAGGTAACTAAAAACGCACCTCAGTAAGCTTAGGATTTATAAAATGCTAATCTGAAAATTCTCCAGTCCACAAATAAACTTGAAGTCAATGTTTTCCTGTTACGCCCTATTCGCACGGGCCTTCAGCGACAACGCTTGACAGAGGGCGTGTCTGAAGTTGGAGCTGACACGAGCATCGTAGCAGCGTCAGCCAATGAAATTAGTCAACAATCGGCTACTGTCTGAGCTGGTGTATTTGCATACAGCGATTTGATTGACTGACGCTTCCGTTGGCGCTTGAAAAGTTGAGAAAGTCCCAACATCTGCAGCGAGCAATGCCTCTGAAGCGGCGCCGACGGATCCACAATGCAGTTCGGCAACGCCTGATGTCACTTATTCAAAGTGAATGGGAAGCGTTGAAGCTGACGCCCCGTGTCAATAAGGCGTTACAGTGTAATTGTACTGATGTTTAGTAACTAAAATTGCAGAAGTACACATACCCATACTGAATATTTAGTACAGCCCTTTCAGTATGCATGCGTACTGAACAAATACATTGTTGTTAACTGAATAAGAAACCTTGTTTTTATTATGAGTTAATATCATACAAGCACTTAATAGTTTATAAATGCCAAAATAAATCTATTAATCAATGCTGATTGAGTTGATGCGTGAATAAAGATTTATAAACATTATATAGCACACAAACTCTGTAGTTTAATAAGAAACAACGCATCATCTTTCAACTTCTGCCAGTTTTATCAGGATATTCACACAATAAGATGAATTGAAACTCTTTAATGTGGCTCAGACATGCTGTATCATTTACAACTAGTTATAGACTATGCCTTTAATGCCATCTAAAAGTGATGCACTGTCAGTGATGGATTCAGTGTGCAGGTGGACAGAAATAAAACAGGGTAACCTCAAACGGAGACAAACAGTACCTCCTGGTGGAACAAACAGCACCTACATACCTTCAGTCTGGAGCTGTCGTCTGGTCTTTTACTGCTGAGTGTGTTTTCCTGCGAAGCCGCTGTGCTCCTGAAGTGACTCGTCTCCAGGCCATTCTCAAGTTTCTTCAGCTGCTGATCGGTCTGAGGAGCTTTGGAGTTTATTCCTGATATTAAAGATGTACCTGAGCTCACTTCTTCTCCAGCTGGACAAGACGGAGAGCTCCGGTCCCTCACAGAAGCATGGCTGCGCTCTGAAAGAAGGCGATTTTAGTAAATGAAGACTGAAAGATTACTCAAAGTGGAAAAACTACAACAAAGCCAAACTAACAAGTCAATTAAATAAAATAAAATAATTAGTATTTGTCGCTTTTACAGACAAATAACATTTGATTAATTTGACAGAAATGTCAAATAGGCATGTTTAAGTACATACATGATCTTTAATATGAAGAAGTTTGTCTTAATTGTTCTTAATCTTTATGTATATTAATTTGATTAATTTTGTTTTTTGGTTCAGTCTCTGTTCAAACTATTATTGTACTTTAATTACTAACAGGTTTGCGCAAGAGTTGATGGGTCACACTTTACAATTAGGTTAACGTTAGTTAATGTATTTACTAACATGAACAAACAATGACCAACACATTTACTTCAGTATTTGTTCATGTTAGTTAATGAAAATATAGTTGTTCGTTCATGTTAACTCACAGTGCATTACCTAATGTTAACAAGCATGGACTTGTATATTAATAATGCATGGTTCAACGCTAAGTATTTTTTCTACTGGCCCGATCTGGCCAGTGGTTGAGATTTTTACTTGCCCTGCCAAAATTTTCACTGGCCCCACCAAAAAAAAAGAAGTTAATAGCTGTTTCTTAGCCACATATTTTAAACATAATGTCAAAATAACATCTGTGATTCTAGAATTTAAAGACTTTAAAAATATTAATATATATATGATGAGCAAAAGTTTTATGCAAACAAAAAAGAGCAGTATAGAAAATGTGCAGGTATTTTATTGCTGTTCAATGAACTGCGCATTCATTCATTCATTTTCTTTTTGGCTCAGTCCCTTTTTTAATCTATGGTCTCCACAGCGGAATGAACCGCCCACTTATCCAGCGTGCGGATGCCCTTCCAGCTGCAACCCATCGATGGGAAACATGAATAACCCCACGCCAACATGGGGAGAACATGCAAACTCCACACAGAAATGCGAACTGACCCAGCCGAGGTTTGAACCAGTGACCTTCTTGCTATGAGGCGATTGTGCAACCCACTGCACCACCGTGAGGCCCCCAAACTGTGCAAAAAACACATTTTTTTTTCATTGTGTTGAACCCACGTAAATGTCTGCTTCCAAGACGTGAGAAACAGATGTTTTCTTTAATCCTTATAGTTTGATGATGCCGCTATGTTGCCGTCTCTTTGCTGTACTGGTTGTTACCAGGTTACAGAAAAAAATTGCATGCCCACACCATCCAATCAGATAAAAGGAACCGAAAAGCAATATGGCATTCACGACATCACAGAGAAGGTAACATTTAAAGGCTTAAAAGCACAAACTGTTTCTAGATTAAAAGTTAAATAATCAAATAGTCGCATTAATTTAAAATCAAACTTTAGTGACAAAGCAGCGCCAGTAACAATCCCGTCTCCTGTCCCGAGCGTCTCTCACGCTGGCCCATCGGGCAGTCCTTATTGTTGAGCCCTGTAATGCATTAGTAAATGTTCAATTATGATCAATAAATGCACAACTTTAACCACTGAAGCTCAATAAACTCAAAATTTCTTTTCAGCCGGTTGCTTTAAAATTAACTCAACTTTTTATTTTTTACAGTGTATAATGGCAGGGAATTCCATATCTGTGGTGCTATGCAGCTAAAAGCCCTGCCACTGAATGATTTCATCTCAAAATTTGATCAGCAGAAGATCTCGGTGAGCGCCGAGGAGTGTGCCAGACTAACCTTGATCTGAAGCGCTGGAGTTCAGCCTCTTCCTCTGATGGGAGCTGTGACTGTCGCTGGACTCTGCGGAGTCGGAGCGCTCTCGGTACGAGGGAATGACCTCTGAGGAGGACGAGCCATGATCCCGCTCAATCCGCGGAGTTAAAGGACAGGAGACTTTCTCTCTGACCAAAGGATCCAGTACTAAAACCATGTCAGGGCTTGAGCCTACAACAGAAGAAGCACACGGTAAGCACTAGGCCTGCAGAATATTCACAATGCATCACATAACTGTACGATGCGTGAGTGCTGGTGAGTGGTCTTGACAAACCACCTATAGCAGTGGTTCTCAACTGGTTTGGCCATGGGACCCACATTTTTACATGGTCATCAAGCCGCGACCCAAATTTTTAGGAACTATATTTTAATTTTAGGAATTATAATGAATTAATTTGTATTTATTTGTTAACATACACAAG
>CAIGQQ010033701.1:4910594-4939213 GCA_903798035.1 Danio albolineatus
TAGTTCATGCTTTTATGACTTCCAGGCTGGATTACTGTAATGCTCTGCTCGCTGGTTGCCCAGCCTCCTCTATTAACAAACTTCAGCTAGTACAAAATGCAGCCGCCAGAGTTCTTACCAGGTCTAGAAAATATGATCATATCACCCCAATTTTATCCTCGTTACACTGGCTGCCTGTTAAGTTTCGTATTGAGTTTAAAATATTACTTCTTACATATAAAGCATTAAATAATCTAGCTCCTGTTTATCTAACCAACCTTCTGTCTCGCTACATTCCAACCCGCTCTTTAAGATCTCAAAACTCAGGGCTTCTAGTAGTACCCAGAATAGCAAAATCAAGTAAAGGAGGTCGAGCCTTCTCATTTATGGCTCCTAAACTCTGGAATAGCCTTCCTGATAATGTCCGAGGCTCAGACTCTCTCTCTCAGTTCAAAACTAGATTAAAGACCTATCTTTTTAGTAAAGCATACACTCAATACGTCACTTAGCTGTATGATGCATGAATGTGCTCCACGCATCTCATTTATATACACTATGAACTGCAGCTACGCTAATTATTTTCTTTGTTCTCTATCCCAACTGGGGATACTCATCCCGAGGCCCCCAAAGACTTTGCAACGCCAAGGATGCGATCCAAGACCCGTGACGAGACGATCCCAAGGCTCCTTAACCCTGGACCTCGCTGCATCCTGAGCAGCTGCTTGGCGGAGTAGCAAGCAAGAGACGGATTCCTGTGACCCTCCAAGGACAGACGAGACTCGAGTTCTCCAGCCTCCGGCGACTAGACCGCAGCTAGAGCTGCGCACCGATGGATTACTCTCCAGTGTTTGAACTCTAAGTAGTGAATATTAAACAACACTGAACTGAACTGAACTCAGCTTTATACTAGCTATTAATTTACTAGCTAATAACTAAACTGTAATTTTCAATTTACTATAACCTTCTATGTGAAGCTGCTTTGACACAATCCACATTGTAAAAGCGCTATACAAATAAAGGTGAATTGAATTGAATTGAATTGAATTGGATGAAAGTCTTTTTGGCAGACATAAATGAGCTTTACATCTTTGGATATCCCCCTCACATGCACTGTGAAACAAATGCAGTCGATTTGTGTTGGGTCAACATGAAGGAATTAAGTGATTTTTATACATTTAAGTTGATTGAACATAAACAATTAAGTAAAATGAAAAAACCTCAAGAATTGTGTTGTTTTAGCTCATTTAAAATGCGTGGTTTGAACAAACAGCAAACAAAGTTATTTGAGTGCAAGCCTGAATGCGTCTGTATGCTTTAGAAGGAGGAAGGTATTTTAACCAAGAGATTGTTGAGTGCGACTTAACTTGCCTTTTCTGTGGTTCCCGATTCTCTCTGATTGGCTGATGAGCGACTCTGTTGGGATATTCTCCTGAAAAACATAAATTCAAAATAAAAATCATACTGTATTTCATTTCTGGAATACTTGATTCTGATTGGTCAGTCATATTTGAACATAATTTATTTCCAAAAACCAGGCATTGAATAACACTCATCTTGTCCGTCTCGCCGCTGGTTTTGACCATCTTGTGGCTAAATAATATATAGGTTAGTGTATGCTCCGTTCAGCAGTTTTCATTTGCCAGCTTTGCATCTGATTAAAGAATTAATTAACTATTACGGCTGGAACAATGTTTACTCTAGTGTATAAGTTTACATTTTGTGGCAAGTATCTGCGTAATAAATGTGATAAAATACTAAATGTGGAACTACGTCATACAATTAATATTATTGAAGTTTTTTATCTAGTTTTTTTATAATTTTTTTTCAAAATTATTTTAATGTTTATAAAGATTTTAATAACCAAGCAAGATTGCGCCGCGCATACTGTTCACACGAGTCTCCAAAAAAACCAAAGCGAACATCCGCAAACTCTGCGATAACGTCACATTTGCTGCGCGCACTAAAGAGAACTAGCGGACGCGTCGAGTAAAAAACAGCCTTAATAAGTGTGATAAAGTACATTCAGACATTTGTTTTTTTGCAGAATAGAGCTCTTCAACCATAAAAAATATTTCTGTATCAGTTCAACAAAAATTATGCCCTCAGAAATTATACAGACTGGTTAATCAAACAAGATAAAACAACATACAGTTAAGTTAAACCTATTATTACACATCTATCTGAAATACTTCATTCTGATTGGTCAGTCATGATATTCTAAGATACGTTATTGCCAGATAACAATCGTTGCATAACACCGGCTCATGTTGATCATCAGTGAAAATGTTCACATCCATATATGCTTGTCGCTCTTGCTGCTGTTTTTGACTGTTTGGTGTCATCTTGTTGCTAAATAATATATAGGTTAGTATATGCTCCGTTCAGCGGTTTTCATTTGCCAGCTTTGCATCTAATTAAAGGATTAATTGGATTAACTCTAGTGTATAACTTTAGGTTTTGTGGCAAGTAGCTGTGTAATAAGTGTGATAAAATACATTCAGTTGTTGTTGTTTTTTGCAGAATAAAGCCCTTCTACCATAAAAAATATTTCTGTATTAGCTCAATAGAAATGATGCCCTCAGAAATTATACAGACTGGTTAATCAAACAAGATAAAACAATGTACAGTTGAGTTAAAACATACTATTAGATGGCTGTCTGAAATACTTGATTCTGATTGGTCAGTCATGATATTCTAACATATGTTATTCCCAGATAACAACCGAATAACACACATTCCTCCCGACCGTCTTGCCGCTGTTTTTGACTGTCGGGCAACATCTTGTGGCTAAATAATATATAGGTTAGTGTGTGCTCCATTCAGAAGTTCTCGTTTGTCAGCTTTGCCTTTAATTAAATAATTCATAAACTATTGTGGCTTAACCGATGTTTACTTTAGTGTATACTAGTGGCAAATAGGCTTGTAATAAGCGGGATAAAGTACATTCAGGCAGTTGTTATCACAGAATAAAGCCCTTCAGTTTTATACAGTGGCGCTCTGCGGTTAGCGCCATTATGTGCCTGAATAATATATAGGTTAGAATACACTCCATTCAGCTGTGTTCCTTTCTAATTAAAGAATTAATAAAGCATTATGGCTCAACACAGTGTTTTAGGTGTAATTACAATGTTTTCAGACCAGTAGCCTTATGAGAAGTGGAATAAAGTACATACAGGGTGGTTGTTTTTGCAGAATAAAGCCCTTCAGTTTTATACAACTTCGTGTCAGGCTGCTGCTAAGCCTGTCAGGCTTTATTCAGTGATAACAACCGCATGGATGTACTTTATCCCTTACTTAACCACATTTCGTGATTCATTGTTAAAAACCTGCAAGATGACTGAAAATGATGGCGTAGTGATATTAGCGTAGTGATATTGACATGTTTTCCCAGAGATGGGTTGTGGCTGGAAGGGCATCCGCTGCGTAAAACAAATGCCGGATAAGTTGGCGGTTCATTCTGCTGTGGCGACCCCGGATTAATAAAGGGACTAAGCCAAAAAGAAAATGAATGAATGAATGATATTGACATGTAACACATTTGACATGTAACACATCCCTCTTAAAACAACTGCACGCCTTAGAAGGTTCACCAGCCAATCAGAATCAAGCATTCTGCAGCCTCATTGTATTGACTTTCTAGAGCCGTCCAAACCTAATTGTTTTACAATATTTAGTCTCATTCACTTCCAGTTTTTTTTTTGCCATAAAAAAAGCTTCTTATGATTGCAAACTGGTATTTTCTATTATATTATTATAACTTCCATGTATTGTCATAATCACACTCGCTTGTAGAGCAAGAAGTTTGACCGTTTACTGCAGTTTATTATTCTTAGTAATTACTTCTATAGGCAAATGACCGCTAAGCCCTAGAACAACTGCAGAAAAGAGTTTCCTTTAACATGGCAGAATATAAAAAGAGTAAGAAAATAGAAATAAATACCAAACCTCAGTCTTTGAGTTAGTATGAAAGCTGTAAAGAGGGCTGACTATTAAGATGTTTAGAGAGCGCTTAATGCTGTCTTTTTGGCTTAACGGTGCTCGCCTACATGCTCTAAAAGGATTAAGAGTTATATGGTACAATAAACACCAAACCTCAGTTAATCAGCAGCCCAACACAAACAGAAATAATCTGGAATTACACGAGGCGGTCACGTGTTTTGTGCGTTTACGCTTCAGAATGTCTTGAAAGCTGGTTTGAGAGAACAATTTAAAGCCAACATATGTAAATGGATGACCATTTCGTCCCCTGAGATTTCACTTGCAAACAACAGCAAAGCATCATTTCTCTCTGAGTAAAGCAAGCAGATGCGAAACGTCTTAGCAGCAGTCATGTCATATTTCTACACTGTAATTAGAAGCTGCTTGCCAAAGAAACGCTTGAAAATGTCTTTTTTTTTCAGTTCAGACTGAGGTTGCAGAAACATTTGACCCGAAAATAACGATTCTGTGAACTGAAGCGGTTTCATTCATGCTTTATTTTAGCCTGTTGCTTGCGAAACCTATAACATTGCTTTTAAATGCTTTTATTATAGTACACGGGTTGCATTAGACATATTTTTTCATCCCTTTTGAGCCCCGTTCTCCTTTTATTTCCATTATTATACAGAGACAACACTATGCATACTGTGGTTCTGGGTGAAAATGAGCAACGCATTAAAACTTTAAGTGAACGATGACTCTTAAGCTCTATTCGTGTATAGATTTAGCTCATTGTGACAGGTTTAATCTAGAAGGTGACCGCAGTAAAGCGAGCCAGACGGACTCTCCTCATGCTTCTCTTCTACTTGCATTTTTTTTTTAGCCAAAATGCCGCATAAAGCCGTACGTCTTCAAAGTAGGCCAATTTTGGGGTAGCTGAGTGCACATAGCTCGTAAGATCTAGTGTGTGTAAAGCAGTCAGTGTCATTTTCCATGAGCGTCTGGATAAGTCTGGTGAACCACACACACTTAACTCATGATGAGTGAAATACAGAAGCGGAGCCTGTCATTTTGGCTCCAACACAGACACACATTAAAATGAGAGATGAAGAGACCATAGACCAGACACTATAGACACTAAATATGCAAAGAGCTTTACTGGATATACAATGCAACCAGAGTGAACGCTTCATTTGAAGTTTTCAGATCTATTTTGAACACTTTAGGAACAGGAGATTTTGATTTTATATGTTTAGTACATGTTGACACTAAGGTTGGGTTGACACTAAGGTTGGGACATTTTTTGCTATTTCTGCTTAGGATTTTGTTAAAAATCTGCGGATTTATGCGGAATTATTTTAGTATAGTAACTAAAACCTTAATATATGAAATAAAAAGTAATACCTTTTTAACTTGTATTTAATGTTTACAATGCGAATCCAATTAGATCCACTTTATTTAGTAAACAAATCAGGTCTCTCATATTAAAAATCTATTACAAGACAGAAAATACTGAATTTAATTTAAAAACTGAATAAATATAAATTTACACACATTTGCGCAGATTCTGTGTGGGTCTACCGATGGCTGACAGACATCCCAACGCTGAGACGGCATCTCGATCCTCCACCCCCACTTCGGCCCCGTTTACACTAATACATCTCAGTTTTAAAATGCATTGTATAAGAAAAACGATCCACATCTACACTGGTGTTTCATCTAGCGTTTCTGAACAGCCCTCCGTCCACACTATACTGCTGAAAACGCACATCACGTGACCACACACACTCTAGCATATGCGCATGTCTGAGCTCCAGGCAGTCAGCGGGTGCTTTGAGCACAAAACCCCAGAGAGCAGTGCACGTGGGACAGTTTATCAAGGATGTAGTGCTGGATGGTGTCTCACTATAGTTGTTAAACGTGATATTTAATTAATCTCGTCTCTATCTAACGACTCTTCGGTCTTTTGAATCTATCAGGTAATGTGTCTCAGCGTCAGTACACTGCTTCAGTCTTTCGCTTTCACGCTTGTGCTCAGTAATGTTAGCGTAAACCTCAGATACTGTTGGTTGGTTCCTGTTGGTTGTGCACCTTTTTTACCAACCGAGTTTGTCGACGTCATTATAACGACACAGATCAGATGCGGAGAAAGTGACTGACAGGTGGTCATTTGTGTGTAACTTCTCTTTATTTGTTTTATGATTTGGTTATGGGTTAAACAAAGACCATGCGGGTCAGGTAGTTGAAACAGTAGGCTACAAATAATTAATTTGTTATGAATTAATTAATTATTCATAAATAAAAAAAAATCAGAAAAATCAGAAAAAATACCTTTAATCATCAAGGACACGTTTAAAATGATCAAAACTGATAGTTAACATAAAAAATATAACAAATGATTGCAAAAAAAAAAAAAAGCAAAAAACAAAATGCTATTGGTTTGATCTTAATATTGACCAAAAATCATGTAAATTAGCATGGTTTCCAGAAAATTAAGGATTAGCAAAACCATTTTTAACATGAGAGTTTTGTTAAAAATCTGTTAAAAAAGCATTTTACATTTAAAATATTACAAATGATCACAAATTAAATATAAAATTTAAAATGCTGTAGGTTTGAACATACTATTACCTAAAAATCTTGCAAATTAGCTTGGTTTGCAGAAAATGGAGTCGCCAAACTACTTTTAACGAGTGATTTTTGATAAAAAATCTGATAAAAGAACTGTTTTTTGAGCATTAAAAGATTCTAAAGGATCACGTGACTGAATTAATGATGCTGACGGTTACTTTAAACACTATTTATTATAAATTGTGGAGATTTAAAAAAATAAAACAATACATTTACAGCAGAGGTGCCCAAAGTAAGGCCCACGGGCCAAAGTTGGCCCATGTAACCTTTGGTTTGACTCCCCCATCCCATCTGAAAAGAGAGGGAGAATGATAGGGAGTTGATTGAAACGAATGCCTTTGACAGAGATCGTCATTTTTAAATTTAACAAAAAAATTTGTTTAATTGAGAAGCTACAAAAAAGCCAACTAAAACTGAATATTGTAAATAAATCAAACTTTTAGAACATAAATACTGCCACTTGATAGACAGAGGGCAATGCACAAGATAACGGCAAGCAAATCAAGGCAAAAACAAGAGCAGCCAAACTAGTGTATTCAGCATTGATGACCATTGTGTTATAAATTGGATTGTTTATGTTTTTAATATAATAAATGTATTATAAATCCTTAAAAATGATACTGTATCATTAATTAATATGTTCTAAAACCACATTTTCAAGCTATTTTTAAATATTAGCAAATAAATTAGGAAATTACCCATGTCAAAATTTAATGTATTACAGTTTGGTATATTTAACTTCAGCCCACAACTCTCAATCAAGTTGGGTTTTTGGCCCTTTATGAGACAATGTTTTGGCACCCCTGATTTACAGCAATGTAAATTAAGAGTTAATTAAGAGAAAATGTTCTCTGGAGTCTACAGTATTAATTAAAAACGTGTGTAAAATGTTAATATTTGTTTTAATCTATAAAGCTCTGATAATATTTCTTCCAAATTTCATATAAAAAACCTGTTTTTACTGCATTTATGTCAGAAAATGACAACAGCTAATAAAAACAAATGCTTTAATTTGCTGTGATGAGCTATTCCCTCATATATTGACTTCTTCTGAAGTAAAACCATGCTAATGTGAAATTTAAAAATGAATATAAAAATGTCAACAAATTGGCATCTTTTTGGTATTTTATGCTAAATAATATCAGTAAAAACAAAAATAAATCAGTAGTTTACTGATAAATCATAAACCCATAAACAGATCAGCTCTCTTAAAACATACACCTTAATATATCACATGATATAGAAGTAAAATTTTACAGTAGTAGTATTTCTTTCAGCATGGCAATGATGAAACTCATTCAAATAAATGTAATTAAATGCCCTTAACAACACATAAAAATTTCATGTAAATATATACACCCATCACTAAATCTATGAGCTATAAAAAACACCAGCACTATATTAAAAACAACCTGCTAAACCCCTTATGGAAGAGTGCTTTACCTTCTCCTGGAGTTTGTGTCTGAGGCTCTCAGTCCACACGTGAGTTCAGCACATAAAACCAGCTCTAAGTCACTGAGCTCTGAACACACACAGACCACGCCCCCTTCTTCCTGACCACCCCCTCTCCCTTCCTGACCACTCCCACTCTCTTCCTCCCTACATCCCACTCTTCCTGCTTAACTCAAATCTCTCGGCTCTCGTTATGCTGAAGGACAGCCGATAACCTGCAGATCTGGACCCTCAGCTTGGAACTTTGCACCTAAAAGTCGTCCTGAAGCGTCATAAAAACACTAAAGCTGACTGAAACATCTGCTCATTCATTGTTTACATCTGTTTACATTACTCCACAATCAGTATTGCATTTTGTTTACATTCATGTATATTTATATTTATACATTTCATAGTTACACTTCTGTCACGTTTGTGTATGTATGTGTACGTCGTGTATGATGTATATATTATGTGTATGACTTCACTGTGGACGGCAAAGTAAGAAATTCATTGTACAGGGAAACTTGTTTCCTTACTGCGCACATGACAATAAACAAATTGAATTGAATTGAATTGAACTGAATTAAACTATCTCACATTCTGAGTAGGGCTGTGCAATGTGACAATATACAGTTGAAGTCAGAATTATTCGCCTCCTGTGACCTTATTTATTTTTATTTTATCAAATATTTCCCAAATGATGTTGAACAGACTCAGGAATTTTTCACAGTATTTCCTATAATATTTTTTCTTCTGGAGAAAGTCTTATTTGTTTTATTTTGGCTAGAATAAAAGCAGCTTTTTATTTTTTAAAACCATTTTGAGGTCAATATTATCGGCCCCCTTAAGCGATATTTGTTTTGGATTGTCCAAGAACAAACCACTGTTATACAATGACTTGCCTAATTACCCTAACATTAACCTAATTACTCTAGTTAAGCTTTGAAATGTCACTTTAAGCTGAATACTAGTATCTTGAAAATGATCTAGTCATATATAATGTGCTGTCATCATGGCAAAGATAAAAAAAATCAGTTATTAGAGATGAGTTATTAAAACTATTATGATTAGAAATGTGCTGAAAACAATCTTCTTTCCGTTAGGCAGAAATTAGGGGGAAATATATACTGGAGGGCTAAAAAAAATTATGGGTCATGGCTATGTGTTGTGCGATAAGTCCATATTGATTATTCTGACAGGCCTGCATATCACCCAGCTGTAATTCAAAGCGTCATATACAGTATGCTCCGCTATTACACATCATCTTTTTCATTGTTATATGTCAAGTTGAAAAAAGCCTCCCATGATTCCCAAAGCTAATCTGTGTACACAGGAAAAGATGTCCAACTGAGATATAACACAAGACGGAGCAAAACAAAACATGAAAGAGCTCACGACGGAGAAGGAAAACGTTGAAAGGCACGCGAGGGAATCACTCCGACAGCACACAGGAAAAACAGAGCGACTTCTGGAACTTAAGCAAACTACTGTATACAAAGCACATGTAAATGTCAGGAATGTACAAGAGGCCATTCTTCACTTCAGGCCTGCTATTTTCAACACATTAACACACTAACATTTCCTATAATATTTGTTCTTCTGGAGAAAAGCTGTTTTATTTCAGGTAGAATAAAAGCAGTTCTTAATTAAAAAAACCAAACATTCAAGGTCAATATTATTAGCCCCCTTAAGCTATATTTGTTTTCGATTGTACACAGAACAAACCACTGTTATACAATGACTTGCCTAACTTGCCTAATTAACCTAAAAGTGTTTAAATGTCACTTTAAGCCGAATACTATCTTGAAAAATATCTAGTAATACAGCGGGGAAAATAAGTATTGAACACATTGTCATGTTTTTTTTCCTGGGAATAATATCTCTGAAGGAGCTGTTGACATGGAAGTGAAGCAGATTTTGGTAAAACCCAAACAAAACAAGCATAAAAATAAAACAAAACAAAAAAATCAGGAAAAATAAGTTGTGCTTAATAAAAATGAAATGTTTCCCAGTACTGGTTTGCAACCGGAAGGGCTTTCCACTGCGTAAAACATATGCTGGAATAGTTGGTGGTAGGGCTGTGCGGCTTAAATATCTAATTGCGATTTTTTTTTGACAGATATTGCGATTTCGATTTGAATTGCGATTTAATTTTGTAGTCGAGCTTCAGCTCAATATTCTGTATTGTAGCTTCTTACTGCTAAAATGCAGTGAGTGGAACTGAAAAGAGTGGAACCTAGCAAACAAGTCTGAAATTGTACTTTGCTGTTGTTTGCTACTCGACTGAAATGTCACTGGCGATACTTTTAGTTGATTTTTTAGAAAGACACTCCTCATATAGACCAGTGTTTCTCAACTGGTGGGTCGCGGGAACATTTTTAGTGGGTCGTGGAGTGTGTGTAAAACATTAATTTTTAACTTATTTTGCTTATACCGGACTTTTATTTTGAAATGCTCATACCGGACTTTTATTTTGAAATGCGTATACCAGACTTTTATTTTAAAATGCACAATTGTACTTTGTAATATTTGTATAATTTGATACATTTTGTCCAATGAAATCAATAAAAAAAAATTATTTGAAAGTCTTGGTGATTTTCTTATGATTTATCTGTCACTACTTGTGTATGTTAACAAATAAATACAAATTAATTCATTATAATTCCTTAAATTATATTACAGTTCCTAAAAATTTGGGTCGCGGCTTGATGACCATGTAAAAATGTGGGTCCCATGGCCAAACCAGTTGAGAACCACTGATATGGACCATTTCAATGTGTTGATATCATTGGCCCATGAACATTTCCTGCTTGTTATCAAACTATTTCATAACTGTGGCTAGAGGCGATTCAATCGTAACTTTACGTTAAAACAGCCATCATGACATTATTTATCAATAATTTATTTATCATATATTTTTTGGTTCTCGGAAGCAATAGAAATTAAAAATGAATAACAGGAAATACAATGGGACCGTTGTTTTTGTTTACATCCCTCAAAATGGTCTACAGCTGCCTGAGGTGCTTTTTAGGTGCTGGTTGTTGTATTTCCTCATGCTGTGGCAACAACATCAGCGACAGCTCTCACAGATTAACTGGTTTTGTCTGGTATCTGTGAGTTTGAAACCAAGATATTCCCACATTACCGAAATGCTGTTAATTAGTCTATTAATGCTTCTGAAGGGGCAGACGGCATCATCCTACTTGTCTGCGCTTTCCTGTTTGTTTTTTATTGTGGGCGTTCCGCATAGTCCGGTTGCATGATTCTGATTGGGCAGAAGGAAAAGTGTGCTCACTCAAATGGCTAGTAAGACTGTCACACACAGACAGCAGTCATGCATTTGCTCTAAATGGGGGAAGTTAAATAATATATATTTAATATGTTGCTTTTAAAGGAAACTACTTCAATTATACTTGACTTGGGGAGGAAAAATTCCAGTGGTTACGTTTTTTTTTAGCAAGGATGTATTAAATTGGTCAAATATCACAGTAAAGATGTTTCTAATATTTCAGAATTTAAAACAAATGCTGTTATTTTAAACTTTGTCAAATGCTCTGGGAAATTAGCACAATTTATATAATTCATAAACATCTCAACTTTGTTCAGCACTGATGATGATGATGATGATGATAATAAAAATAATAAGTGCATTACCCCAAAAACTTTGGATGGAAACAGTGCAAGCGCCACCTAAATACCATGTGGTTTATCACTACAGGAGTTTTATTTCCCTCGCTGAAGAGCAAAATCCAGATGTGATAGTTATCGAAACAGACCCAGACAGAAGCAGGTCAAAGCAGGAAGATAAGATCACACTGGATTTCCATATACAGAGGAATAAATCCCTTTTTTTCCCTGTGCCGGCACACTTTATTCTCAGTTTGTCTGTTTTTTTCCTATGCTTATTTGCAGTAAATGTGCTGGATGTGGGTGAACAATTACGTGCTGACAGGTAAATGTGCTGAAGTTCACTTTTAACTAAAAAAAAAAGACAGGAGTAATTGAGGATAGAGGAATTAAATAAACGTGTAGAAGGACGACAGTAGGTGAAAGAAGCAGAGCATTTCTAAAATTCTCCACATTTCAGCCAGCGAAGATGAGATGAGGCATGTAAAGCCACTGACGGACAAAAGCATGTGTGTGTGTGTGTGTCATAAGGGATGTTGGAATAAATTGAAAGTGAAAGCAAAGAGAAAGAGAGGTTGCTATATATAAACAACAGTATAGACATTTGCATATTAAAAAAACAGGCTTCCTTCATTTCCAACACAATATTGCATAACTATCTTGAAAAGGCTCCTTTTAAAGATTTCCTGCAGCTTGCAATAACACTAACGACTCATTTATTATGAATATAACTATACTGTTAATAAAATGTCATTATTTAATTGGCTTGTGTTTGTTAAAATCTGTATATTTAAGTAATTGAGACAAATTTAAAAAGTCTTATTTCATGGTGTGTTGAAATTCTTGACTCTGATTGGCTGGAGGGTGTGATTATTTTCATTGAAACGCACAGGTGGTTACAGTCAGTTTTGATCACAGTTGGAAATAAATGCGCTTCTCCCAAAAGTTTACAGTTACTAAAGCAACTCGCATGTGCTGCGCATGAAACAGATGAGGCCTGTTAATGGCGGACGGGAAATCAGCAAAATTAGGAAAATACTCATAAACTATGCCACAAAATCAAGTTTTAAGAGTTTTTCAAGCGAGAATGTAGTTATTTTAAAGTCAAATCGGCAGTTTGTGTGTAAGGAAAGTGCGTCTTTAAAAATGTTGTTATTGTTATTTTATTGTTATTGTAAATATTGTTATTAATAAAATAAAAATAAATAAACTATTTAAAACTTAGGCCTACCTTGGCAAATGTGCATTATGTGGTCCTTTGACGCCACGTCGTGCATTAAAATCCTTAAACGCACAGCAAGTCATTGATTATCCCGCTTATTCCATGGTCATTTGCCAAGGTAGGCCTACGTTTAAAATAGTTTCTCTCTTTGCAGCGCAATATTTGTCTGAATTTTTGTCAGTTTTTACATGTTAGATTGCCTTACTATCTTTAGCCCTGATAGTGAACTATTGCTCCCCACTATTTGCTGTTCTACTATTGGCTGGAGCGGCTCAAAGGTAAATCCAGAGCTGAAAATATACACTAAAGGGCGGAGTCGAGACGAGAGAGGAAAAACAGCCAATCAGAGTCAGAATATCTGCTGAGGTTTTCCCTCATCGTGTTTTAAAGACTGACTGTTTGCACTGTGACATTCCAATTATTCATTTTCTTATCGGCTTAGTTCCTCTATTAATCTGGGGTCACCACAGCGGAATGAACCGCCAACTAATCCAGCATATGTTTTATGCAGCGGATGCATTTCCAGCTGCAACCCATCACTGGGAAACACCCATACAAACTCATTCACACACATTCACTACTTACAATTTAGCTTACTTAATTCACCTATAGGCACCACGGTGGCGTAGTGAGTAGCACGTTCGCCTCACAGCAAGAAGGTCGCTGGTTCGAGCCTCGGCTGGGTCAGTTGGCATTTCTGTGTGGAGTTTGCATGTTCTCCCCGTGGTTGGGTGGTTTTCCTCCGGGTGCTGCAGTTTCCCCCACAAGTCCAAAGACATGTGGTACAGGTGAATTGGGTAAGCTAAATTGTCCGTAGTGAAAATTGTGAATAAGTGTGTATAGTTATTTCCCCAGGGATGGGTTGCAGCTGGAAGGGTAATAAAGGGATTAAGCCGAAAAGAAAATGAATGAATGAATGAATGAATGATAATTCCCCTATACCACATGTGTTTGGACTTGTGGGTGAACCCGGAGGAAACCCACGCAAACACAGGGAGAACATGCAAACTCCACACAGAAATGCCAACTGACCCAGCCGAGGCTCGAACCAGCGACCTTCTTGATGTGAGGCAATCGTGCTACCCACTGCACCACCATGAAGCCACATTCTAATGAATTAGGTCTGAAAAATACCCTTTAGTCCTTTATTTTAATATCATTACATAAATAAATGAAATATGATTATTACAATACTCAACAACAACATTGCATATTTTCCCAGTATTATGCAGCCCTTATTCTAATGTATTTCTTCATAATATTTGCATATTACATATTGCATTAAAAATATCTTCTAATGAAGCCATTTTCTGAGACGCACTATTTAAACTATATTCATAAACTTCCCAATAAAACATTAAAATCCTGACATAATTTTCCACAGTACTGTACGTTTATGTGTGCAAATTAGCAAGCCAAATGATCTGGGAAAATAATGGCATAAAATCTCTTCTTCCTACTCGCGCTGAATCCTTGAACTTTAGGAAAGGCCAAAACAATCTCCAGCTCATCGTCTACAGATTTATCTGTCCTCATTCCACATTAAGCCATAAAGTTCAGCCCAGTTCCTCCTAGAGATTTACAGCTGCTGATACAGTATTCACTAGGGCTGGACAAATTGAGCATTGATATCGCAATCGTGTCTCTGCAATAGTCGCATCGCAGGATTAGATTATTTATTTATTCATTCATTGAATCATTGATTCATTCATTCATTCATTAGTCCCTTAGGCTGTACTCACACTATGTACAGTTCCCTTTAACCGGGCCAAAGCACGCTTGTCCCCCCTTCCATCTCCCCCAACGGCCCGCAATCACATTGCATTCGGGCCTGAGCACGCTTACGTCACCGATGATGCGCTGTTCGGTATAAGAGAAGCCTCTTCCAACCGGCCCAGGGCCGGCCAACTGTACCATGCCTGAGCCCGGTTCAGCGCACTCAAACTTCTAAAATTATCCGGGAAACGGGCCTGAGCACGGTTCAGATAGTTTAGTGTGAGTACGCCCTAAATTATCAGGAGGTCGTCACAGCAGAATGTACTGACAAACATTAGACTTTTATATGTTTTAGATTCTGGATGAGATATATATAAAAAACAATCAAAGGCTTGAACTACTTCAGTTGTGTGTAATGAATCTAAAAGATATGAAAGTCTAATGTTTATCAGTACATTCAAGAAAATAATGAACTTTATCACAATATGCTAATTTCTTTAAAAGGATCTGTACTTAAGATAACAGAAAACTTTGCAGTTTTAAAACCTTGACCTTCCCAAACCACGTTAAACCTTGAAACCGGTTATCATCCCTTGCCTAATCTAAAGAAATAGAGCTGATTTGTTTTAATTTGGTAGTACACAAAATTGATTTTGGTCACAAAAATTATACAACTATTTAATGAATGCTGTTATTTTGAACCATCCATTCATTAAAAAAAACTAAAGTTAAATGTTTTGCAACTGAAAAATATTAAGCAGCACAACTATGAGTTTTCAACATGGATCAGAACAATCGGAAGCATTTCCCAAGCTGAAAATCAGATCTAATTGCAATTATTCTGCAATCAAGCGTATGATTTGAAATGCCTATTTTTGTCACATTTCCAAAATATAAACACTCTTAAATCAAAATATATTTACAATCACAAATAAATGTAACTTAAGAGCATGGAAGGAACTTCATTGTATCATTTTAAATCATTTTAACCAACCCAAAACTTAGAATAGCAGCGTATTCACCATCTTACACTAATGATTACTGAAGGCATATTTACTATATTTGCATTTAATAGGATTAACCATGTTTTTAGGTGAGGCAGCATATTATTAACTTACAGTTCAAGGTCTTTATTCAATCTAAATACTGAACTTATTCAAATCTTCTGGTAAAATTCATATCACATCGACCTCCTGTGAACTTTGTTTCTTTTTCAAATGTTTCCCAAATGATGTTGAACAGATTCAGGAAAGTTTCACAGTATTTCCTATAATATTTTTACTTATGGAGAAAGTCTAATTTGTTTTATTACGGCTAGAATAAAAGGAGTTAGATTAATAAAAAAGGTCAATATTATTAGCCCCCTTAAGGTATATTTGTCTACAGAACAAACCACTGTTAAACAATGATTTGCCTAATTACCCTAATTAAGCCTTTAAATGTCACTATAAGCTGAATACTAGCATCTTGAAGAACATCTAGTCAAATATTATGAGCTGTCATCATGATAAAAGAAATCAGTTATTAAAACTATCATGTTTAGAAATGTGAACAGAAATTGGGGGAAAAAAATCTACAGAAGGGCTAATAATCCTGACGTCAACTGTACATCGCAGCTAAACAAAATATTCTCCATTATCACGCAGCTCTAGTATTCACACATCTACTCACCTGCAGGCTGAAGCTGCTTTGAGGATTGTGTGGCGGCTCTGTTCTGTGGCCAGCGCTCTCTAAAGCTCCTGAGAATGAAGACGGGGGAATGTAAACACACACACAGACGTATATAGAGGGATTTTTCCAGCCTTTCCGATGGAATCTCACCTCGTATCTCCTCATCTCTCAGCCTGCGAATGGCTGCACGAATGAGTTTTCTCTCCTCGTACTCGGTGGCGCTGCGTAACTTGAAAGACAGAAGGAAAAACAGAGGGCAAGACACAAAAACAGTGGTTAGGCTGACGTGACTGATGTTTAGGCCCACACAGAATGTGCACCCACTGAATTCCACTGTCAGAAATGCTGGTTCATTTCCACAGAATGCTAACTGCGATTATAGTAGCTCCTCAATATAATTGAGTTTGTTTGGATGAAGTTTAGTACTCAAGACATTTTGCCGTATTTAAATTATTTCTGCATATTTGTATTACTAAAAGGACAGCCGAGAAATTAAGATAAATAGAAAAATTTTGATATATATTAAAGAGCCCCTATCATGGGTTTTTGAAAATGATCTTCATGCAGTGTTTACCACAGCTCTAAGTGAAGTGAAATGTCCAGCTGAGGCTTTAAATCTGAAAGTGCACAGTGTTTAAAACTATTGATTCATCTATAAAAGAGTCGACTCATAAGCCACCTTTCCACTGCACACAACAAATGACAAGCAACAGACCGGAAGTCATTCATTTCAAATGGATAGTAGTTCAGGAGCTGCGTGGAGCTCCGATCATCTCCGCATGCGGGAAATTCGGATCCCATTTGAGCCGTGGATCTGTTGAAATATTTGAACTCCTGTGACTAGACCGTATGCCACCGGTTGACCGGAAGTGATGTATTTCAGTGTTGTCCAAGCAGGTCCGTGCGCACGAAATTAGAAATAGGGTTTTTTCGTTATTATTTTTTTTAATCAGAAAAAGTCTGTATTAAAAAAACATTTCTATTCATAAATGAGTAATAAAAATATTATTATGGACATTTTTAGCGGCCTTTGAGTTTCCGTATTAATTTATTCATTCATTCATTCAACCTTGGTGTACACACGGAGAATAAAGGCCCTTGCTCTTGCACTCCTATTTCGGACACTGCGAGAATCCTTTATTTTGGACACTGCGAGAATCAGCGTCTCCCCCATGGTGCCCGACAACACTGAAAATACTGTGCGACTGCCACAAGGGGGCGTATTCAGACAGTCGTGTCCAAAAGTCGTGTGCAGTGGAAAGGCGGCTTTAGTGCTTGAAATGAATCGTTGTTATAATGACTCTTTAGCCGTTTCGCTTGAAGCCGCTTCGGCTGTTTCGGCCCCGCCCACAGACAGGAAGAAAAAGTGGAAGACGACAAGCATTGTATCGAATTCGGGTAAATCATGTCACGTGGACGCTGTGCTGTGAAGTGTGAGGGAAAAGTTGTGCTCTCAGTCAGTGGTTGAGGTTTATCTCTGTAGAAATGCCTCAGCATTATAGCCCAGCCTTGTGCTGTGTTCCCTCTGAGGAGTGCTTCTGAAATCTAAAGGCCCGTGCACACCGAGACGTTTTTTGCTCGCGTTTTCGGTCGGCGTTTGACGCCTTGAGACTAAATAAAGGGCGCCAATGTGATTGTGCACACCAACGCGCAAAACGCCAGGCGTAAAAGCGTCATTTTTAAAGAAACGCCTCATGCTCTTTTTTTTGTTTTGACGCCCCGCGTCAAAACTTTCTACACCAATCAGATTCCCACTGTTGCTCACGTGTATGGAGCTGCTGAAGTTACAGTAAACACCCCTTGGAGGCGCTCAAGCGCAAAACTGTCAATGCGAGCGCAGATGCTTAGAGAAGTTATTAACGTGGAGCTGCTTACTGCACTGGTGAACAATAATCATCTCTTCAGCGCTAGAGCTGCTACTTGAACCATCCATGCTTTGCCGATCGCAACAACAAGCGTGTAAACTTCCTCTTTTCTTCTTCTGTGTAACAAGCGGGTGTCAGAAGCTTGGCGCCACCGTGTGCGCCATCTAACGACAAGGAGTGATTTTGCATGCTCTCCTGCTCGACGCCAGAGAAAATCGCTTGGGCTTGAATGCTGAAAAACGTCTCGAAAAACGCCGACGATAAACGCAAACGAAAAGCGTCTTGGTGTGTACGAGCCTTAAAGGCTTACAACAGAGGATTCGTCGACCGTTTGTTAAAGGAAGGATCAGAAAAGACTATTGATGTATGCAGGGGCGGACTGGCCATAGGGTGCATCGGGACATTTCCCGGTGGCCTGACAGCCGATCTGGCCTGCCACCGTGAATCTGGCCTGCACTCTGGTGGGGAGGGTGCCGTTAGATGGGTCTGAAATACCGGCTACTCCCGGGAAAAACCAAGTAGGTATCGCTGCAGCCCGGAGACCTCCAAGTGGGAGGGATTACACCACAAGTAGGTTGGGTGACCTCCAAGTGGGAGAGACTTAAACCGCAAGTAGGTTGGGTTTAGGTGGTGTAGGTGGAGCGGATATTCATAAAACACATCAGATAACTGGGAGGTTGGGTTTAGGGATGGGTTTAGGTGAAGACGTTAATAAAACACAATATTGTGCATGTTGTGTCATGCACAACACATTAAATAAATAAAAATTCCAGGCTTTTACCGCCCACTTGGAGCTCGAAGGCCCACCCACTTAAAGCTCAAGTCCCACCCACTTGGAGCTGGCTCCGACCTCCGTTTATACCCTTCTCGGAAAAACGGGTGTGTTGGCAGGTATGCTCATGCATTTACTATGCCATGGTGGGCATTCTCTCGTGCTGATCACAGTCGACCAATCGTAACAGACTGGGTCATCAACTCATTGGTCCAATCAGCACAGATTAACATCGCGCTGAGGCGTAGTTTGGGAACAAATGAATCGCTGAACGATTCATATCGGAGTCGCTGGGATAAATAGGTAAAAATAAATGCATGTTATAAGACAATGAAAGTGTTTTTTGACCATGCATGCATATTAGGCTGTTGATGAAGACCCCAAAACCAAAATATGACCCTTTTTAATGTATATTAGAGGCTCTTTAATAAATAAAGCTGTTCCTTTCTGATTAAAACAGCAAGTGTATAACAAATAAAAGACATTGGGTTCATTCATTCATTTTCTTTTTGGCTTAATCCCTTTATTAATCCGGGGTCGCCACAGCGGAATGAACCACCAACTTATCCAACATATCTTTTACACAGCGAAAGCCCTTCCAGTGGCAACCCATCACTGAGAAACAGCCATACACACTCATTCACACACATACACTACAGACAGTTTAGCTTTAGATTTATACTTTGGTCAATCATGATGCACTGAGAACAATCCACCCCACAGATTTTTAAACACAGAACAATGGGACGTCATTGGGAATGAGCTCACTGGAGTCTTTTGTTACAGAAACAAAGAACTTACACTGTAGAGACTACAGAAACAAAGAACAGTACAGAGTTTTTTTTATGGTTAGGATGATATGACAACATTTAGTCCAGGGCAGAAACCCTTATCAAGCATCTCCAGAATGCTTTGAGCTCAATCTCACTCAGACGATGTTGACAGGAACAACACAAAAACACTTTGTATCTTACCAGTCCAGTGAGTTCCTCAATGTCATGCGTGGCCTGAATCTTCCTCGACAGCACGTCTAAAGAAGCCGTCGAGTCAGGACTGTAAATACAAACAAACAAGTTCAGATTCAAAAGCATTATCAGAATCAGAAAGAGCTTTATTGCCAGGTATGTTCACACATACGAGGAATTTGTTTTGGTGACAGAGCTTCTACAGTGCGACAGAATTACAGAGACAGGACAAAAAACAGAAATATATTTTAAAAATGTTAAATGCAAATATAAAAATGGACAAGTGTATTGTAACTGTAAATGGACAGGTGTATTACTATATACAACGTTATATGTGCTGCTGTTATGTGCAAATTGGCATGTAAAGTGTGTTGTTAAATAAGTGTTTGTGTGTGTAAAAAGTGTACAGCAAGTAGTGACGTTGGTTCCACAATTATCATCATCAAGTGTTCATGAGATGGATCGCCTGAGGGAAGAAACTGTTTCTGTGTCGGGCTGTTCTGGTGCGCAGTGCTCTGTAGCGTCCACCAGAAGGTAACAGTTCACAGAGGCAGTGTGCTGGGTGTGAGGGGTCCAGTGTGATTCTGGCAGCCCTTCTGCTCGCTCTGGATAAGTACAGTTCTTGGAGAGTAGGGAGGGTTGTACCAATGATTCGCTCAGCAGTCCGAACTATTCGACGTAGTCTTCTGAGGTCAGATTTGGTAGCTGAGCTAAACCAGTTATTGAAGTGCAGATGACTGATTCAATGATGGAGGTGTAGAACCGTTTCAGAAGCTCCTTTGGGAGGTTGAACTTCCTCAGCTGACGAAGAAAGTACAGCCTTTGTTGAGCTGTATCATATCGTATGTTTTATTAAATGCAAATACATCTTCATGCCAAAAACCCTTCAGAATTAGAGAATACCGTACAATACAATAACTGTGCGTTCAAACTGAAGGCGGCGAGAGCGTGAAAAACTTCACTCAGGCCGCCTTGGCAACAACGATGTCTGCCTTCCCAGCTCCGGCGGTGAGAGCATCAAAATTTCATATTTAAAGGAGACGTTGCAGCATATCAGCAAATCACTTACATTCCTGCATAAAAAACCCCACTGAAAACCATCCAAACTAATAAACACAAATTTTACATTAGACTTTCTTTTCTACATCAAAGGGGGCCTATTATGCCTCTTTTTACAAGATAAACAAGTCTCTGATACCACACAAATATTTTTTAGAACTCTTTATAGCTTTAAAGCTTTGATTTTCAAGGTGGTCTTGGTACACTTTCAGCTGCAGCTGCGATTCATTCTCGAAATGTATAGTTGTCTAAAGCAGTGTTTCTCAACTGGTGGGTCGTGACCCAAAAGTGGGTCGCGGGAACGTTTTTAGTGGGTCGCGAGGTGTGCGTTCAAGAAAAAAACATTCATTTTTAACTTATTTTGCTTATACCGGACTTTTATTTTGAAATGTGCGAGCGACAACAGTTTAATTTAGAGCTT
Organism: Danio albolineatus; assembly: GCA_903798035.1. Lineage (NCBI taxonomy): Eukaryota > Metazoa > Chordata > Actinopteri > Cypriniformes > Danionidae > Danio > Danio albolineatus. The sequence continues at coordinate 4,931,875 of CAIGQQ010033701.1, forward strand.
AATTGTGCCGTTTTAATGACTGTCACTTTAAATACAAATGAGATGCTCTTTTTTTAAAAGTGGGCAGAGCTACAAATGCCTGTGTGTCAGCATAGCGGCAAATTCAAAACACCACTAAAGTTATCTCTGTAAAAAAACTGAAAAGAAGTGTCTCAGTGTCAGTCTGTAGAGACTCCAGTGTTCAGTTGTGCTTCATATAAAACTCCACGTTTATAATCCTTTTAGTCACTTATATAATCTTCAGCAGGTCAAAACTCTAATGACGAACAGCTGCTTTTCACTCAGGGCTGCTGTTTATGCTAATGAGAGAGAGAGAGATGGTCACTAGTGGGGGGGGCTTTCCCCCTCTGATGACACTTACAAAGGGAGAATGTCAAATTAAAGTGTTTCTGCAGACTGTTTTCATCAAGTGTGATTATAAAAAATAAAATGTATTTATTTTTACCATTAGACGCTGGATATCTTCACACGCTGCTGTCACACAACAGTGTTTAAACCTCTGATAAAAGTAATTTTTGCTAAATCTGTCCCTTTTCAAAAGCACAGTATGTCATTTTTGCCACTAGAGGGCGTGTATTCACAACAAACAAAGATGTCATTTGATTGTGGTTTGACAAATTTAAATCATGGGAGTTGTAGTCTATATAGGGCTGGGCGATATGATGTAAAATCAAAACATTGATTAAATGAACACTTTACCTGGATTTTGATTATTCAATGATAATTTTTATATTTAATATAGCCAATGTGTAATACTCTTCATACCACTGACAATTAATAAAAGGTTTAATATCTGAGGGAGAAATCTGACATCCATTTTCATCCAGACATTTGTATTACACTGAACTAAATCTCAGCTCTGAAAACTACACTGAAGCTGTTTCAATTTACTATGTGACTATTTATTTCTTCTATCTAAAGACTAAAGACTATCTTTATGCAACAACTTTAATCATAAGTTAAACACAAAACAAAAGTTTCTAAGGAGAGGGATAAAAGCATTCTCCTCCATACCAGCGTTGGTTTTCTTTATCCTCATGTCTGTGCTGGTTGGCACGTCTGAAGCGTTTGCTGGTCAGCGCTGCCTCCATCTCTTCGATCTCGCAGCGCCGCAGCTCCCGAATCGCTGTCCGGATCAGACGCCGCTCATCTATGTCCACAGTCTTATCAAGCTAGAGAGACAGAAAGAGAGTAAAATAAGTATGAAACGTATGAAGTTGACTTCAACATTATTAGTCCTCCTGAATTATTAAAAATAGACTAGCCAAACAATAGCCAAACATGTGAAACTATGGAATAAAAACATGCCATAAATTTTTTTTAAAAATCAACACTTTATTTCGATGGTCCATTTGAGTATTATTATACTGTCTACTTAATATTAGGGCTGTGCAATATAGACAAAATAATCATATTGCGATTTTTTGAATGAATATTCATCATTCATTCATTTTCTTTTCGGCTTAGTCCCTTTATTAATCCGGGGTCGCCACAGCGGAATGAACCGCCAACTTATCCGGCATTTGTTTTACGCAGCGGATGCCCTTCCAGCCACAACCCATCTCTGGGAAACACATTCATACATTCTCATTCACACACATACACTATGGACAATTTAGCTTACCCAATTCACCTGTACCGCATGTCTTTGGACTGTGGGGGAAACCGGAGCACCCGGAGGAAACCCACGCAACCACGGGGAGAACATGCAAACTCCACACAGAAATGCCAACTGGCCCAACCGGGACCTGCCCCAACCGGGGATCGAACCAGCGACCTTCTTGCTGTGAGGCGAACGTGCTACTCACGCGCCACCGTGGCGCCCTGAATGAATATTGTGATTTTATTTGTGATTTGGGCAGCTGTTTTTGCTTTTCAAACGCACTACATACACACATTCTACATGTATTCAGTGCACAAGAAGTGCATAACAAAACATTTCACAATGAAATAACATAGTATTAGGTTTAATGAATAGAACTGTAGTAAAACTAGTACTAGTAATCACAATACCGTGAAACCGTGATATTTTTATCCAAGGTTATTTTTATATCCAAGGATATTTTTATATCTGTAATATTTTTACCCGTGATATTTTAATCCATATTTTTATTTTTATTATACCGTCAGAATCTTATACTGGTCCATGCCTAGATATAAATATCACGGTTTCACTGTAAGACGGTATTGTGTTTACTGCTGTAACGTCTGCAAAACCTTTTTCCCCTTTTAACGCGATATATTTTATTTTGAGAAACATTTATTATATTTTGGAGCAGTAAACATGTCAGGCTAAATAATAATTCAACAGAATCGTTTGACTTCTGCTGTCTTCGTTTGTTACAAAAACACTTATTTCTTCACAATTTACAGCATCTTTGGATATCTTCCCTGCTGGAAATACTGTTGTCCTAAAAACTACAGAAAAAAAAATAAAGTAAATAAAAAAATTAAATAAAAATCTTACATATACCTTAGGAATGGTATAGCAAAACATTTTGGCAGTTTTAAAACTTTGGCAGCGTCCGAAACCGCATACTTCCATACTATACAGTACGCTAAAAACAGTATGCAAGCAGAGTAGTCTGTCCGAATTCATAGAATTCGAAATCAGTATGCGAGAAGTACCCGGATGACTTACTACTTCCGGCGAGATTCTGAAGTGCGCATCCCATGCAAGCTGCGCTATCCCATGACGCCCCGCGAGAGAATTCATGAATGGAAGTGGCGGATGTAGTATGTCCGAATTCCATTCATACTACCCACATGCATACGGTATGGAATGTACTTTTCTAACGCCCGAGCACTACGTTTAAATTCAAATGCAGTATCTACTAAGTAGTACGTGGTTTTCGGACGCAGCCCTTGACTATTCCAAACCACGGTCTACCTTGAAAATAGTTATTGTCCCATGCCTATTGCAGAGCAACACAAACAGCATGCAGAAGTATAAATGCACGGCTTTCTCAAGCCACCACAACTATCTCTGTCTTTCAATATCTGGAACAGACCGTTCAAAATTTTATGATGCTCTAAAAATTGTAAGAAGTATGTTGTATACTGTAAACTCGCAGACTTTTCTGGTCACATCCATAACGCATGTTTATTTTCTTCTTAATTTAAAACGTACCTCATGTCACATCCATAACGCTGGAACTGCTCGATACTTTATTAAAATTTTAGTTTGCTTTTGCTCTGAAGTAGCTTTCTGTCTCTGATGACGAAAGTTTCATATTTTAAAGCAGAATGTGCTTAAATCCCACTCATTTTGCTTCCAATGAAAAAAAAAATGGAGAGATTAAAATCCACTCCTCCATTCAACATTTCGTTTTCATTGGAAACACACCACAAAACTGAATTCGCTTGGAAATTCTGGTTCCTGTAGGCTTTAAATAAACAAACACACCACCAACATGAAGGATTACACTTGTATGTGTCGACGTCAACTATATTCTACTCCCGAATTAAACCAAAAAGCTATATTTCACAGCATTATTTTCCCTGAGTACTGGAAAACAGTCTGGTCTGAGAATGTTCTGGGAACTCTCATTTCTTTCAGCATCTGACCGTTATTCAACAGTTTGACGTTGGAAGGAAAGGTGACGACAGCGTGGAGAAACAAATGGAAAAAGCAGCATTTGGCAGCTCAGTGGCAGCAGCTCAACACTTTCTTTGAGGTATCGCTAATGCATATGCACAGTAGAGTTTTCTCTTTCATACCAAATTCCCTGATTGTGAATACAGATGGAGGCCCAGAAGACGATCACTACACACACACACAAGCATCTGGTATTAACAATTGTCTTGGGTGGTTTGATGATGCCCGAGCGTACAGTTGTGACTACAGGTGTAATCAAGGTCAAACATGTCTTGGAGACAATTCAATCACTCGAAGGTATGCATTCGGTCCAAAGACTGATGAAATTTCGAAGTGCAGTGCAAACTGAAAGGAAATTAAGATAATAAAACGTATTGCAGTTACTGTGACATCACCACATGGAAAAGACAGAGGTTATGAACACAGTCAAACCCAAAATTAAGAGTGCTTTCACACTTGCCATATTTTTATTTCGGTTCCATCATGCTAGAGTTCGTTTTCCCTCTTGGTGCAGTTTGTTTGGGCAGGTGTGAATATAGCAATCGCACTTGAGTGCGCACCAAAAGCGGACCAAAAAAGCGTATTGAGACCTACTTAAAGAGGTGGTCTTTGTACACTTTCAGCAGCAGCTGCGATTCATTCTCGAAATGTATAGTTTGTCTAAAGCAGTGTTTCTCATCTGGTGGGTCGTGACCCAAAAGTGGGTTGCGGGAACGTTTTTAGTGGGTCGCGAGGTGTGCGGTCAAGAAAAAAACATTCATTTTTAACTTATTTTGCTTATACGGGACTTTTATTTTGAAATGTGCGAGCGACAACAGTTTAATTTAGTTCATGGTAACTGTACTAGGCATGGGTCGGTATAAGATTCTGACAGTATGACAACCTTGAATACAAAATATTACGTTTTCACGGTATGACTGTTTTGTGATTACTGCTCTACAATATATTCTTTTTAAGTGTCTGGGTAAAATAATAATAATAATAATAATAATAATATTGTGGGACAGTAAACATGTCAGGCTAAATAATTCAAATGAATCTTTGACTTTCTGCTGTTTTCATTAGTTTTAAAAACACAGATTTCTTTAGTTATTGTGACATCACCACATGGAAAAGACAGAGGTTATGAACACAGTGGAACCCAAAATTAAGAGTGCTTTCACACCTGCCTTATAGTTATTTCAGTTGCATCGCGCTAGAGTTCGTTTTCCCTCTTGGTGCGGTTTATTTGGGAAGGTGTGAATGTAGCAATCGCACTTGAGTGCGCACCAAAAGCAAACCAAAAAAGCGTATCGAGACCTACTTAAAGAGGTGGTCTTGGTACGCTTTCAGCTGCAGCTGTGATTCATTCTCGAAATGTATAGTTTGTCTTAAGCAGTGTTTCTCGTCTGGTGGGTCGTGACCCAAAAGTGGGTCGCGGGAACGTTTTTAGTGGGTGCGAGGTGTGTGGTCAAGAAAAAACCATTCATTTTTAACTGATTTTGCTTATACCGGGCTTTTATTTTGAAATGTGCGAGCGACAACAGTTTAATTTAGTTCATGGTAACTGTACTAGGCATGGGTCGGTATAAGATTCTGACAGTATGAGAACCTTGGATACAAAATATTACGGTTTCACGGTATGACTGTTTTGTGATTACTGCTCTACAATATATTCTTTTTAAGTGTCTGGGTAAAATAATAATAATAATAGAAAAAAAAAAAAAAAATAATAATAATAATAATAATAATAATAATAATATTGTGGGACAGTAAACATGTCAGGCTAAATAATTCAAATGAATCTTTGACTTTCTGCTGTTTTCATTAGTTTTAAAAACACAGATTTCTTTAGTTATTGTGACATCACCACATGGAAAAGACAGAGGTTATGAACACAGTGGAACCTAAAATTAAGAGTGCTTTCACACCTGCCTTATTTAGTTCGGTTGAATTGCACTAGAGTTGGTTTTCCCTCTTGGTGCGGTTTATTTGGGAAGGTGTGAATGTAGCAATCGCACTCGAGTGCGCACCAAAAGCGGACCAAAAAAGCGTATCGAGACCTACTTAAAGAGGTGGTCTTGGTACACTTTCAGCTGCAGCTGTGATTCATTCTCGAAATGTATAGTTTGTCTAAAGCAGTGTTTCTCATCTGGTGGGTCGCGACCCAAAAGTGGGTCACGGGAACGTTTTTAGTGGGTCGCGAGGTGTGTGGTCAAAAAAAACATTCATTTTTAACTTAATTTGCTTATACAGGACTTTTATTTTGAAATGTGCGAGCGACAACAGTTCAGTTTAGTTCATGGTAACTGAACCTTTCTTAATATTAAATTATGTAATTTAATATTTAATTTGTAAATATTAGTTCTCTGCCTTTAACAGAGGCACAACATCTTTATAAATCCACACATTTTCAAACTCTTCAATGTTCCTGACATTCTCATAAAAAACTAGATCAAACTTGATTCTCACTTTAATTAAACTCTACATTGCACTACATCTCGACACACTTCACCCTCTATCCTTTCTTTTCTTGTTATACAAATTGCCATTTTGGCTTTTCCTACAACAAAATTAATAATTTGCATTTAAAATTACCTTAAAATACACAAACATAAAAAGAGAGAGAGAGAGAGAGAGAGAGAGAGAGAGAACCACAGAGTTGGCAAATTATTTATCATTAAAACAAAATAAAGAAAGACACATTCTGTCTGAATATCTTCTCTGTGATCATTACCTAGAAATAGAAAAGGGCAGACATAAAAAAATCTTGGACTCCTAAAGAACAGGGAATATGTAAACAGTGTGAGACAAACCAAATAGAGGATGAGACACACTTCCTTCTGTTCTGCCCCAAATACACCACAACTAGAGAAACATTTTAACCCAATTTGAAACACTGACTTATTCATTTTTCAAATTAAATTGACGTCTAGACTAGCTGCAAAATATGTATACACCTTACACACCATAAGAAACGGTTAATGTAAATTCATGTATCTTGTTTAAATAATCTAGACTTATTATTAATATAATTGTTTTATTTATCAAATGTATTATTGTTTTTTTTCTATTTACTGTATTATTATTTGATGATTTTAATATATTCCATATGTGAAGTGCTTTGGCAATACTGTATTGAAAGTCATACCAATAAAGCAACTTGAACTTGAGAGAGAGAATAATAATATATTATTTATATTTTTGTTGAATTATTATATGTATATTTTTTTATAAATGTTTTACTACTACTATTTACTGTGTTTTTTATTATACATGTATGCTTTTTGTTTTTTTTTATGTAAACTTTATAAATGCTTTGGCAATACATTTGTAATATTTGTCGTGCCAATAACGCAATTATTGAATTGAATTGAGAGAGAGAGAGAAAGAGATATGATATGATATATATGAATGATATGATATACTAAATAATATGATATACTGAAAAATAATATGATAAACTGAATAATAATATGATATATTAAGTAATAATATGATATATTGAATAAAAGAACACTGTTTATATTTTTGTTTAATTATTATATGTATATATCTTTATTTTTTTACTACTACTATTTACTGTATTTTTTAATTATTCATGTATGTTGTTGTTGTAGTTTTTTTGTCTTATGTAAACTTTATAAATGCTTTGGCAATACATTTGTAATATTTGTCATGCCAATAAAGCAACTATTGAATTGAATTGAGAGAAAGAGAGAGAGAGAGAGAGAGAGAGAGAGAGAGAGAGAGAGAGAGAGA